>PVIJ01001399.1:0-26294 GCA_004024925.1 Scalopus aquaticus
GGGGGGGGGGTGGCAGCAGAAGGGTAAGGGCACAGAATGGAGTAGAAAAGAACACAAAGGACCACGGAGATTGATTACAGGTGAATTGGTGGTGGGTTACCCAAGGGAAATACAAAATGTAAAAGATATAAATAACAATAAAAAAAATGAATCACTTGGGATGCACTGAGCACGGAGAACCACTACGGTCAGGGAGCAACATGTGCTAAGAAAAGCAAAGATACATGTTGGAAAACCTGACTGAATCACAGCTCTGTCATTAAACCTGCCTTCTACACTCTGGGAAAAAAAAACTTCGTTAGCTTTTACTTTCCTAAACTATGAAATAATGTGATCAGTAACTGCTAAGGCTTAAGATGGCAAATTCCCAATCCCCACTCTAAGGCAACTTGGTACCCCCTTCACCATGGTATAGAAAGCTTGCTGATGCCCCAATAACACCAGGTCATCGATGTTTCCGGCCATCTATTATGCATCCTGTGTTGACACTATTAACTCGACTTTCTTACACCAAGTTTGAACTTCCAAGTATTTCCATTCAATCCACAGAAGCCTTTCCTGCCAACTCACAATTCAATTTCAGCAGCACCTGTAGGTCGGCAACCATTTGATCTTTTATTGACTTTTGTCATTATCTTATAAAAATTAGTGGTGAACAGAAAAACAAAAGTGAGCGCACTGGTATAAAGTACAGGTCTCACGAACCCATTGCAATGGCAGCACAGATGTCAAACACAGGCTGTGCAAAGCACAGCTTCTCTAGCAGCTGCCACACCTTCCTGGGAGCAGCCTGGAAACCTGGGAATTCGATTATGCAGGAAAAGAGCATTGTTAATCTTCATGCAAGAAATGCATATGAATATAAAAAAATTCAAGAATTATTAGACATTTTATACTGCTTCTGGCACTCTGAAAACAAAAGTTAATGGCTAAGCAGTTTCTCAATCTCTGTACACACACACACTTGAAATATAATCCACATATATTTGGATTTTTTTTCCTCCTTTAAAACTTGATTTTTCTCATTCTTTATGTTCTTAATAATACTGGGTTAATAATGCAGGCTTAACTATAAAGTCATACTACCTCTACTTTGCTTTCAAAACAATATGTTACCTTTTCCAGTTGAAAATAACTACCTGCTAGCCCTTGACATCAAATTTCATTCATCTTTCTGAAGGGGATGTCAACTTACATATTTCATTATATTTTCAAAATTGAAGCTGTACCCTCACAATGATGTCCTTTGGACATGCTAAAATGCTATCGTCTGCATTCTAGTCCTGAAGGGTGAGTGAAAACTCTCTGCTCCTTTCACCAGTTGTACCCAGTGTTAGACACTTTCCCACCTGGGTAAACTTCTTTTCCTGTGTAACCTCACAGTTTATTCTGTCCCTTTTCTATTTATCTGAGGCTTTTTACTGATTCTTTGACCTTTTAAAAAAATCTTTATTCTTGGTTCTTTTTCAAAGGGAGTTCCAAAAATCATGAACTTGGCAGGATATTATTCATATACAGAATATCAGTATATTCTGTATATGAATAAATTTTATTATATTACCAACTGACCACTCTTATATATGCTTATATGATTTCCCCTCATCTTTGAGAAAAACTGGCTTTCTCAAATTAAATTTTCTGAATTCTCTAATTTTTTTTCTAGTTAAAAATATCATGAAGGATGACAATCTATAAATGTGAATCGTATCATTAGTTTATCTAGTCATAACCTATGCTCAACACTCTTATAATTCAGATTGTATCTGTTCTCAGCATTTACATTAGCATCTCAAAAATTCAAATTGTTTTGGGACACGAATCACTTGAAAAATTAGTATAGTCTGCATATGTTCTTATTGTGAGTACTGACCTTTCTTACACACAGAAAGAATCATTCTTTTCTTTGCATTCCCCAAAATCTCTACCATTGTACTTATTAAGATTTTACATGTGAAATTTGTTTTGGAAATCCTTTTCATCCTACTGAGCTATAAAAAGCCTTATAAGAGAGTATAAACCAAAGTTCCTTGCACATACATGGCAACTCAATAAAATTAGTTGAATTAGTAAGGCAACAAATAAAGAAAAATCAAAGTATCTAGATCATTTCCAAATGAATATTTTAATGTAAAAAAAAAGAAATTGTAAAGATAATGGGAAAAATCATGAACAAAATTCCTTATATAAAACCTGAGATAGTGGAAGTCTTTTATAACTACCACCAAACAAATCCATAAAAGAGAAAAGCTTGCTATATTTAACAAAATAAAAATGAAACTTTTTTTTTTTTGGTCTGGTGACAAAAACTGTAGTGAGGAAAGTCAAAGATAAATGGAAAAAATTGTGAACTTGTATCCCAAAGTGCTAAATTATAGTGTAAAGAAGAAAAATAAGGGAATTAAAAATTATTCAAATCCAAGCCTCCCTGCTGGTGCAGGGGTTAAAGTCTCAGCACTATCAGGCTATTCCCTGTCACTGCAGCACAGTTCAATCCCCGCCAGGGAGCTTCCCACATGGCACAGCAGAGCTCTCCTGTCTCGCCCACTGCTCCCCTCACCAGTGTATTTCAGTCAATCCGCCTGTTCTGTTCCCCACTCTGTCTCTGGTGAATCCTCTCACCTCCCACACCTCTTGCCTACACTCCAGTTCTTCTAAGCATAAATAAATACAATAAATATTTTAAAAAATTATTCAAAATCTTATGAATACAGTTCATAAAAAGGAGATAAAAAAGGCTCTTAAATATATGAGAAAATATTGAACCTAAGAAAATTACAAATTCAAGCTAAAACAAAACACTTTCAACGTATCAGAATGAGAATAAGTCAAGAGTTTGGTAATAAAATATGTTAATAAAAATGGGATGAAAGAGCCTCAAACATAGCTTGCGAAAGTACAAACTGGAGAACCACTGTTACAGGCACTATCCATCAATATCACTGCTATACAACCGTTAGATTTACACATATGATGTGCTCAGTGTGATCGCATACCCTTCATTTTGGCCACACTTACTGAGTACCTGTTATGTGAAAGACAGTAAGGCATTTAGAATAAAGACAGAAGAATAACCATGGCCCCTGTCCTTACGGAGCTAAAAATAAAAATAGTGAAGTAAGTTTAGAGTAAGTAAGTTTAAATATGCATCTGCCTGCTCACGATGAATCAATGCCATTTCATAATCAAAAAAAAGCCAGTGATTCAGAGGATATATTTAACAACAGCTTAAGAGTTTACCCACTAAGCTGAACTTGTTCTACTAATGTTAATCCTATTTCAACCAACACCTAAGTGCTTACTACATGCTGAATCAGGTTTTTATGAGGACTTTTACAAATTCATGATCACAACCACCCTTAGTAAGGTACTACTCTTACTTCCACCACTACATAGATGGGGAAAATGAGACTTGAATGTGTTAAGTAATTATCTATAACTCTATAGCTCATGAAATGTCACTCCTCATACTCCCTCTTAAGTGACTCTTTTTTCTGGTTTCTGACTGGAGAAGAAATTTCAGATCAAGTACAGATGAGTTTCAGGTTTGGCCCTTAGCCCACATACTACAGACCCAAAAAATAATTCCTGGCATTAAAAAACTATGAATCTGAAATTCATGAAAATGTGACTAAATTAAAATGATGCCTAAAAAATGGAATACGTGCCGTCACTTCATTTAGACCAATGCATTTACGTATCTTCATAAATGAAAAGGAACTCATGTTCCTAATACACTAACACAATTGCACTGTAACTTGGGCAGCCTTTGAACTTCTCAGCAAACTTTTTCACACTTTTGCTACTGTTAGTTGAAAAGACTGTTAGCATAGTCCTCAGTTTTTCCTTTTTTATGACTTGTATTCATAAGATTTTGAATACAGCTGCGGAAATTGAGAGATTCCCCAAGTGGAGTCCTCACCCAGCAGCACCAACAGCACCTGGCAGTGAACTCATTTGAAATGCAAACCCCAACCGCACCCAGACTAGGGTTGCCAGATTTAGCAAAAACAAAACAAAAAATGAAATGCCCAGTAAAACTCAAATTTAAGATAAACAGTGAATTTCATGTTTAGTAAAAGTATGTTTTAAAAATTACATGGGACATGCTTTAAAAAATAAGTGGCTGTTATCTGAAATGGAATTTAACTGGGTATCCTTAATTTTCTCTGACGACAACAGAATCAAAATGGAATAAAAAATTCTGAAAGTGGATCCTATCCTTTAGTCGTAACATGTCTTCAAGGTTATTCTGATACATGCTTTGAAGTTTGAGGAACACTGGCTTAGATTTAAATAGTTCCTTCCTGATTAATTTCTAACCAAGGCTATATCTAAGTTAAGCTATTTGAGAGGATAATATTTATACCAGCGAACATATTTACTGAATACTAGGTCCCAGATACCATTTTAAGTACCCTCCACATCTTTATTTTCTATGTTAACACCTATTAACAACCCCATCAAGCAACTACTATTATGAACTACTATCATTTCACACATGAAAAAAATGAAACCAAGCTTATCATCTTCTCTACCAAGTTCACCATTCATGCCCATTCCTGGAAATTAGTTTTTCCCTTAGCTTCTAGTCAGGTTATATTCATCTCTCCCTGCCCCAATTCATTTTGCTGTGGCTCTGAATGGGAAAGGTCTTTTTGAGGGCTACTCACTAGGATTCTAGTTGATACTAAAATGGTATAATAGAGCACCCCGACACAACTACTCACTAGAGATTTTTAATGTAATTCCCCAGCTTAGACCCCTGGGTTTTCTAGTTGGTTGGGTGACGTTTGAGTTCACAGAACACCCTGAGCACTACGATTTAGATTGCTGGATCTGTCCTTTGCAAACTTAGCTCACAGGCCTAAACTTGAAGTCCCAGAACAACCTACAACTAAACCCCAAGGTAGAACACATATCAAGTCATTGAGAATGCAATGTAGTTAACATGCTTCCATTTTATCCTCACATTACATGTCAAAAGCCTCATATACTACAAACCTTAAAAAAAAAAACATTAAATGAATAGAGAAAGTCTTAGCCTATCTCCAAATGGTCACAAAAATTCAGCACTTTGATTGAACCTAATTTTCAAAATTGATGACTGGAAGTCAGTTTAATAAGGTACAGTTAAAAGTATGTTATAAAGTGACTAAAACATATTTATAATATCCAATATATTATTTAAAATAGTGGAGAAAGAAGGTGACATGGTAGGACCTTGACTTTGGCCTGAAACTGAGTTGGCAAAACAAAAGAATTTCTATGAAGCAAATGATGTTTCCACAAAGCTTAATTTGAGTCAGACCCAAATGTCACTAAAAATTTAAAAATTTCAGCACCTTCATTGTTTTTTCTCAAGTAACTCATTTCTACAGAATCATGCCTAAAAGAGTTACTCAACAGAAAAATTCAAGTGGCTAAAGTGGCTAAGCACAAAAGACAGTGGTCTCAACATAAAATTTAATTCACGGTAATTCTGGAGAAAGAAATTTTTATCAGCACCCAATGTTGCATTCATGTTAAAAGTGTAAGCATGTATAATGAACCACTTATTTTGCAAGATTTTCATCTAGTCTAGGATTCTTCTAGTTTTTTCCATCTAACTGATGCCATCTAGTTTTACTAAGTCTCTTCCAATGAAAACACAGATCGTAAAGATGGACAACTCCCTCTCAAACTTCACATAAATAGGCTACAGCTGGAACAGATTCAATTCAACTGTTAACAGGTGCTTGGAGGAAAATGCTGGAACAGATAAGCACACTTGTCTTTAGGGTCTTGAAAGTAACTAGAGCGTCTTAATTTTTCTACACAGCAAACCCATCTGACCCAGGCATCAGTTGGAAAGAGGAAATCAAGTGACATGTAAGGATAGAGGCGCAATAGAGGAATAAAACTAGAAACCTCACAACAAACAGCAGCTGCCAGGCAATTAAACTCAATGCTTACAGATGTGCATGAGCGAGAGCTAATTTGCCCAATTTTGATTCACTTTTTAAAAACATACACATTGAGGCTTAAAAAAGCCCATTTCATCCTGAATATTTTAATAATTTAAACACACAGTTTTCCTTCCTTCCAAAATGTCAGTATCTTTCAATTTCACATGCCATTAAAAACAGCCATTAGAAATGACCATTAGTGCGGAGCGTGACAGCCCACCAGTACAAATCAAGCAAATGAAGGGTCACACTTGACCCCCACAAATGCTGACCACAGAGTCTTCCTTGGCCCGAAATAGCCCTTTAAAAATTTTTGAAAGTGGTACTGAAATGTCCAAGATGATCTTAGCTTCTTATCATGACGCCATGCCTCACCAGTCTATCGCAACAGATCAGCACCTTGCTGACCAGTCTTTCTATTAATAAAATTAATTAGGAAAGTATTCAGTTTCGCCACAGGGGGGCTAACAATACTGAAATATGACGACTTGGGGACTACAAAATTAAAAGCTCTTATTAAGAGACCTGAGGATCACTAAGGACACATTCAGATTCTTCCATTTTAGATTTCATAAGAAACAAGGCCTCAGTGTGAACCCCGTGAAGCCTTAGTTGTATCATTAGAAACTACAATGACAGCTCCACAGGGCAGGGCTCAACTGCTGCGCCTCGACGCCCAGCAGGAGAGAATCCCACATGGCGCTGCAGACCTCTCCTGCCTAGCCCGTTGCTCCCCTCAGCAGCGTATTTCTGATCTGCCTGTTCTGCCCCCCCCCACTCTGTCTTTAGTGAACCCTCTCGCCGCCCCACGCCTCTGGCCTGTACCCCAGCTTGTATGTATAAATAAATAAATCTTTAAAAAAAAAAAAAAACTACAATGACTCAATGCCCTCAATCTGTCTTTCAATTTGTTGCCTTGGTACAAAACAAGAATATTACAGCTGAGCTTATGTGAAACTAATTGCAGTTTTCCAGCTCTTCACACTTGGGAAACAGTCGTAGTTAACACAAAGCTCATATGTTTTCTAGGTAAGAAAGAACTCTATTCATCAGGCGTGTGCCCCAACGGCTGAAGCAAGGCCACCTAATAATAATAACAAGTCTGGAAGTGCCAGATGAGGGGGACAGAGGATCGCGTGAACCACAAGCACCGGGATGGAACGGCAGAAGAAGGGCCCTACCAACGCAGAGCCCAGGATTCGGAACAGCCTCATGGTGGTGAGTCAAAGGGCAAGTGTGGAGGGGGGAGACAACTGTGGCTTCTTTCTTAAAATTGGCACAGAAGCCAAGGGGCACGATAGCAAGGAGCAGGATGGGAGGGTTGACTTAGAGAGCAAAACACCCTTTAGAGAAATCCAATTTCTTCACAGTAAAAAGCAAATGAAGAAACCCAAATACTCACCATTCTAATGAGAAAAGACCAAGGCAAACCAGGGTCATAGAGTCAAGGGCTGGCATTTAAAACCAACTGATGGAAGCAAAATACAAATGATTTCTAGGGCTTCTAGGACTCTGCTCTGCACTTTAAAGGTGGCAGGGAAATAAGGATAATGACTTCCTAGAAATTCTAGAGAAAAAAAAATGAAGAATTATTAATGGATATAGGGAAACAAGCTAAAGGAGATCTAGAGAACTTTATTATCTATGGCACAAAACTGGGTTTGTACAATTTATTTTCAAGTGATTTTCATCTTATTTACAAGGGCATATGGTGTTGACTAGCTCGGGACCCATGGCCAATCCAACACCACTTCTTGTAAGAGACACTAAAATGCCAAATGTTTGCTACTGTCAAACATATGGGCCCAGGTGAGTGGAGGAGAGCAGAGAGCATCAGAGACCTGATAAGCATCTACAAAACTACTGTGTGTTATCATTTATTTGTCTCTTATACCTTTAGTGTTAGGATGGGAATAGCCCCTCATGCTTCTCCTGGAGGCCATCATTTGTAGCCTTTCCCTTCTAAACAACTGCAAATCTATTTGATGATCTGAAGAAGTAACAGTGTTAACACTCAGATGTCTAAAATGATCAGGATTCCATTCAACACAACTTAACTCTCATGTCTCTTCAGTGAACATAATCACAGTCTACCAGGAGGAAGGAGGTATTAATTCCTTTAAAATTGAAAAAGGAAAAATGAACAGGAGACAGATTTAAGAGTACATATTTATTATTTCCAAAATTATTGTTCTAACATTAGAAGGCGGAAGATGTTAGCTTAAACATAATTTTTAATTAGTCAATATTAAATTAGTGAAATTAAACCAGTTATTAGATGAGTCAATATTAACTCACCCCCACCAAAAAAAAAAAATCCTGCAGATATCTCCTGAACTTGTAAGAAATTATTATTCATGCATTCAATTCAAGAATTATGGTGATGTTTAACTAGAAAATGAATAAAAATTAAATATGCAGGAACTCTTTGAACTTCAAGTTATATCTGAATTCTAAGAAGTCACAATTAATAGATTTCCCTTTTATATATTTCCTGAGACTTACATTTATAACAGGTTCCAGGGCAAAAATGTTTGTACCAAGAAAAGAAAGAGGACCAAAATGCCAGCTAACATTTCCTTTCAGGAAGCATTTCACCGTGGGTGTTTTCACAGGCTTATTTCTGCTTTGATCAAGGAATAAAAAGCAGATGAATTAACCAAACATATGACATAGGTCAGAAACAATGCGTGAGGGGAAAACACTTATCATATTAATTCCCTGCTCTTGGCTCTTTTAAGTACAATGAAGAACAGACTGGTAGATTTGGGCATTTATTATCAGGAGAATTTTCTTTGCTATTCAGAACACCAGGAAAAGCCTACATGTTTTACGTGCCAAACACCTGTATCTCAACATCCTGACAGATTCTAAGAGAATGACTCCAATAACATTACCTCAAAATAAAACTCTAATTTGTTTAAAGTTCATGAAAAATGGAAAACTTTGACTTAACCTCCAATCACTAACACTGGGTCCCTGAGATACCTACGCCATTTACAGAATGCATATGCCACTGATCAGTTAACTGGCAGGGAATCGATATGCAATCTAAGATTTTTATGTTTGTTGTTCTTGGAAAAGAGGCCAGGAGGCCAGGGAATATCTACAAGAGTATGATCACTGTAACTTCCTAGGGAAATCCAGTTGAATTTTCCTAGGGATTTTCCTAGGGAAATCAAGTTGAATAAAAGTTATATTGTTTATGTTCAGGGATGAGAGAGTCTATATCCTTGGTCAAACACTCTAGTTAACTATGTTGGCTTAGCTATTCTGATCTGAAGAGCTTGATGACCAAAATGGAGGTAAGAGGCACTCAAGAGGAAGCCCAAGAGATACTCCCAAAGGAAGCCCACTTTCTACTCTCTAACAACAGAGTCTCTTCCTCTTAATTACCCCATTCATATGTCCTCAATCAATCACTGCTGAAACAGAGGGAAGAAAAAGGGTCAAAGATAGCCCTCGTCAGGAAACATGACCCAACCCTAGGCTCAAGACTTGCTTATTAGCTTGGCTCCTTCTCTTCTCATGTCTACGTAACTGTGGATTCCTCAAGACCAAGTCCTGAGTCCTCTACTCTTGATTCCATCCATTCTTTCAGAATTGCATTCATCATTTCCACAAATACCCAAATTAAAAAAAAAATACTCCATTAGTGCTTTATCTCCCTCTTGTCCAGCCCCATCATTCTTGTGAAAGGGTAATCCTTACCATAATATTCCCTCTGCAGCTACAGGTTTCCAGCATCTAAACAGAAATGCTTGTCTTACACATTGACACACCCTTACCAAGATACTTCTGTTCTGTTTCTTTAAAAATCTGACATGGCATTTCTAATAAATGTAAAGTTGGAACTTGACTTTTTCTTTCTACAGTATAGGAATCTGGCAGTGACACGGTGATTGAAGATGAAGCTGAACAATAAGGAACTGGACATGAGAATCAAACTAATCTTAACAAAATGGGATGGAAAAAGTAGGGCAAGAAATCTCCTTTCAAAATAAGAAGAATTAGTTCAAGATATGTATGGAAATTCCATTTAGGATAAGAATCAGAGACAGGAAACAGCCAGAGGAGACTATTTGTACTGAAATACAAGCCATTAACTTGAGCCAAGCTAACAGCAAATGACTGCAGTGCAACTGCTAGCTGCAGATAATTAGTTTAGAACCTATTTTAACATGAATATTTTATCATGCAGCACAAAACTCGTTATGGAGAAGAATTAGAGAGCCAGGACGTCTAAAGGCTCTGAGGAGGTGATCTGTCAGGTCCCAATAAAGACCCTTCTAGGAGAAAGCAGGTTTAGTGATTCAGCAAGACTGGATTTCATTAAAGCTACAACAATCCATTCAGAACCTATCTGGTGACAAGTTCAAGAGCACAGGTACTAAGCAAAATGCCAACAACTTAACTATGGACAACAACTCCCTGGTAAAATGAAGTTAGTCAAAGTCACTCAAGCGATCACAATTTTCTCACTGACATACACATTCCATTTGTATCAGACATAGACTATTGTGTGGCCAATTCTCTCATAAAAGTATAACTACCCTAGGTGCTTACATATAAAAGATGAACATTTCAAAATTTTGAACATTAAAAATTGCATTTTGCACACACATATAGGAGCAAGTCAGCCAGTATCCTTACCTCAAAAACAGTGCATACCGAGTGTACACTGTAATAGCAATTACAGGTTAAGAGTCTTACATGCACTATTTAATCCTCAGAATCACCCTGTGAGTAATACTATTACTCTTATTTTTGAAGATGACAACATAGCAAAGAGATGCTAAAAAAACACGCATAAATCATGCAGCTGAAGTAGCAAAACCCCAAATTTAAATGCAGGTGGTCCAGTCCCTAAGTCTGCATGCTCTATGTGAACTTCAAGTGACCTGCAGACTTCCCTAGGGTCTCAGAGGAAAAGGTCTTTGTCTTTGAATTTTACTTAAAAAAAAAAAAAAAACAGAAACAGAAACACTGATACTACTCCAAAAATTACTACTTCATAGAACAAAAGTAGCCAAAAAGAATAAAGTTACAAGATATCTTTGAGGATGAGTCATGTTATACCTGGGAAAATAGTGACTGCACAGCTAATGTACTATTGTCTCCTTCACAACTACATCCTCAGTGACCAGCAAAGAAAAAAAAATTTTCAATTTTTGTTGGTTATACAATCTATTTAGATGTCACAGTCTATGTGTAGAATAGTTAAGTCCCTTAGGCTGGTGGGAACTCAATAAATATTTGTTTATTGTTATTTAGATAAATAACTTGCCCAGGTCATTCTGTGTTACAGGAATTAATCCATGCCCCAGGAGCATTACCGAGTAGATTCAATTTTTCTAGTAACTTTTAATCCACTGTTTTCCCAAACATTTTCCATCCACAGTTGTCTCGGAGGCTTCTATACATTTCATGACATATTGCAATACCTAAGGGGAGCGAGAAGATAAAGAATCTTATGATCATTGATCCCTGTCTTGATTCCATACATATTTACTACATGTAAGCTGCAAGACAGAGGCTTATTGGAAATTAGTAAAACATGATTCCTGTACAGAAGGATCTCACAGTCAAGTTGGAGACAAATATATAAATAAGAAATGATAATACAATGTGAAGATTGTTAATGTATCAGGAGCTAATGACATAGGAAAGAAAAGACAAACTCCAAGAGGTCAGGTGGGACTCCTGATAAAAAGTGACATGCAGGGCCTCCCTGGTGGCGCAGCGGTTAAGTGCTCTGCTGTGGAGCTGTCGGCAGCGCGCAATGCGAGTTCGACGCGTGGCCAGGGAGAATCCCACATGGTAGGGCAGACCTCTCCTGCCTCGCCCGCTGCTCCCCTCAGCAGTGTACTTCTGATCTGCCTGTTCTGCTCCCCACTCTGTCTCTGGTGAACCCTCTCGCTGCGCCCACGCCTCTGGCCTGTACCCCAGCTTGTATGTATAAATAAATCTTTAAAAAAAACAAAGTGACATGCAGAATGCTAGTCTTTACTGTGACAGGCAGGGCAAGAAAAGAGCAGGTTCAGGTAAGTAATGAAGAGGAAATGACAGTGGCCACAAAACCAAACGTGAAATGAGCCCTTGATTGGAATTCTGATTCATGGTAATTTTCTGAGAGGGGAAAAAAAAAAAGCATTCAGTTGCAATTTGCAGCACAGATAGGGCAGCTTGCAGTAGATAGTGCTCTGGCACAGGGTGATTTGGCAAGCTGAAAAGCAATGAATTCTATCAGAGATTAATTTATTTTCAAAGTGACAATAATTATAAGTGTATTCTATATAACATTTTGTGTAATTTCATGTAAAAAATACTATTGTGGTGTAGAGAGTTTAGAAACTTAGGATTTAAACATTTTTAAATTGTTGCACAAACTGTATTAACAGTAAAAGCTTTTAAAGACTAATACAGCTAAAATTTAAAATTTGATCAACCTACTAGAAATATAGTCTGTGAATGTTTTACAGTTTTCAGGAATACGCCTGGGCTCCATTAGTATAAATATTACAACCTAACATAGTATAAAGTATGACTTAAGAAAAACTAGTAGACAGAAATCCAAATTTACACAAAAGACAACCATGAAAATTTTAAATATACACATTGATTTTTCATTTTCAAAGCAGCTCATCCCTACAGTCCTTGAAACAACACATTTTCTAGGAAGTTACAATGTAAGATTTATTTAAATTTTCTATTAGATAAGTTAGGAGAACTTACAGGTTTACATAAAATTCACCTATTAGGTAATGGAAAATTTAAGCACCCGGTGGCAGGAGGCACGGGTGACATACTATGTGAGATTAAAATCTCCCACAACTTTTAATTCTCCAACAGCAAAATAAAACCTGGGATCACCTCCCACTTTATTGAGAACAATGGCAGCCCTACTCTATGCCTGGCTCCACTATCTGCTCCACATCTATCAAAGAAAAAGCGGTTCTGGTAAAGTGCAGTAAATGATTAAAGTTAGAAAACCACATTTGAGATGGAACTCAAAATGCATGCGATTTATTGAACAGAGACAACATAATGGTTAGAAGGGAGAGAGGATTCTAGGTAGAAGTCACAGCACATGCAGCGGCAAAGGAATAGCAAATATTCAATAGTTGAGGAATGGAATAGAGGAAGCAGTATAAGGAAAAAGTCACAGCTAGAATAGTAGACAGGTGGCATAGTAAAAGTCTTGAAAAGAAAGGTAACATACCTGAGATAGTATTTCAGGACTATTTGACAAAATCTGTAAAAGCTAGTGGTAGGGAATTCATTTAGTAGACATAATCCAAGTGTGAGACAGCAATAGCTTGAATTAATTAAAGCAACAGGAATAAAAAAAATAGAAATTACAGACACATAGTGATATAATATTATCTGGTAATGAATATCTCTTTATAAAACACGGATATCTATTCTTGTATTTGATTTTCATAATGATCCTGCACAGTAAGGTGGAAATATAATACTGCAGCTCCCCAACTTGTAAATGGCGAGGGTAACATTAGAACTCAGTGCACGTTAACTCAATGATCCTCCAACTCCACAAAATGCAAAAAGATCAGGTAGGAAGGAGGAAGGGCAAGTTCTCTTGCCTTTGTTACTTCTTTAAACACACAGTGTTCAAAAATTTAATGAAAATTTCTAGAGAGAAAGGTAAATACAACACATAAATGCTAAGATATGCCTTGATTTCAGAAATACGTAAATGAAAAAAATATGATTTTATAGTACACAGTAACGTGTTTGGTACTTTGCACGAGACACTGCCGGATGCCAGGAATCTGTTCATACAGGCTGACTGACTGACCCAAGGGGCAGTATCTATGGTTGAATGGAGATGATGCCTAATGTAGCTGGCTTTCAAAATACAGTCAAATATCTGTATCTCTATCGATCTATCTATACACACATACACACACACACACACACACACACACACACACACACACAAACACACACAACCCTAATGTATGGGTATCAATAAAAGACCTCCAGTTTAGAAGTCTCAATGTTTGTCAGACTTTAAACAAGAAGCACCTTTTTGCTTTAACATGACTACACTAACACAAAGACATCTTCAATGATTTTTACCCTGTCTATTAAAACAACTGCTGTGAAGAGAAGCGCCAACATTTAATATGCAATGTAAAACAATGCTAGCTGACACATAAACCAATAATGCTGTCTGGAGCCTAGAGAAGCATTTTTATGAGGTCTGAAAACCATGGTTCGATGGAGCCATGTTTTTTTCTTTCATTTCTGAAATCAGAGCTTCTTAATGATATAAAACAAATGCAATATCATGCAGTCAGAATACAACCAGTTTTTACTTTTTATATTCAATCAAAATGCCAAATGCCATTCACAACATCGTTATTCCTGAACCGTGAAAACATATTTAAATTCATTATTGTTATTATTTTTAAAGATGTCCAAAATGATCTAACTCTATCTTCTCATGAAGACTCAATATAGTAAAATAAAAAATAATTTCCCTCTCCATGCCACAAGTCACCAAGAGACAAACTGCTCCCCGCTGTTAATGAGGTGATAGAAACACCACCTCTCTAGCACTAATGCTCTCATCTAACGAAGATTTTCATGGTAATTACTCTAATAACCGTAACTCATCTTAAACTTCAGTATTGTAACACTGCCATATTATTTCCACTTCCATATTTAGTTCGCTTACCTCTTGGACAAATCTAAATGAATGAAAATCAGCTAAATTACAGGTGGTAAAAACCACAAAAGAAACGCCATATGGAGACCCATATGCTTTGGCGATGGATCAGCATGTGACAGCATCCTCGAATATAACTTCAGAGCAACTGACGGCCCCTCTGTGTCAACTCTCTGTACTGGTGCTCGGGAACATTCACATGTTAAACCTGGGGCTAACGAGTTGTCCACCCCACTGCTGAATAGCCTAAGTCAAAATGCAAGGCAGTTACTCATCCCCTTCTAAAAATGGCAAACGGCATTTTCAAAACAACTAAGATTATAAAAACATATCACCTCTACTCTGGATCAGAAAATCACATGAAACTTTCCTTCTTAAGAGAGACCTGGGGGTGGGGGAGATCAATGGCAACAATACAGTGGATGGCAGCGGTGCAACCAAGAAATACACAGAATTGAGGCAGTTCTCACACAGCAAGGGTCTCCTGAAGCATGTCACCTAGGAACAGGCTGATGAATTAGGAATTTGGCTCCAACTGTTCATTAGGCAATTATCAAGAACCACCTTCCTGAAAGGTGATGCATCAGTCCTGGTTCAAGCACAGAAATAGAAGCAGTAGGAGACGCACAGTGAGAGATTGTAAGAACTTGGGGGCAAGGTAGGTAAGCCCAAATCCTGAGGACAGGCTACAGGAAGGGCAAGCACTAACTGTCAGGAACGAGTGGAAGCTGCTGTCTACAAACTGAATTTCTCCAATAAAGATTCAGCTCTGCTTCTAAGGCCTTTGGCTGGTCAAATCAGGGCTATCCACATCACCTAGCAGAAGCTCCCACACTACAAGTCAGCTGATGATGGATTTTAACTATCTCTGCAAAATAACATCACACCAACACCCATATTAAACAATTATTGAATAAGCAGAACTGTAGCCTAGCCCAGTAGACACAGAAAAACGACCAAGCTGGGTATTAACTTGAAAGCTGGCACCATGTCCTCATTGGCAGGGATGGGGGGGGGGGGCGGGGACAGGATAGGGCAAGCACTCACACAGTCATTTGGCAGCTAAGTTTAAGAGTTTATGCTTTCTTTTTTAATTCAACAAAAATGGGTGATAAAGTGCAAAAAGCCTTACACTAATGATAATGCTGGTGGTAATAAAAAAAAAAAACCAGTAAGGCCATTACTTTTGAGCAAAAGCTATTTGTCATTAAATGCTAAATTTGCTCAGAGATACAGGTTTTTACCTCGAACTGAGAGCTATATATAGTTTTTAAAATTTTTATTATTTAAATTCATGCAGGAAAAAAAAAGACTGCTACTGTAAATGATGGCCACATGTGTAGAATAAAATTCAGTCCAATCTGGACCTGATATTTAGTAAAACTGCACACAGGACATGCTACTAGGAAAGGGGTGGGCTAGAGCTGCAGATTCTTGTTTGGGGAGCACCTACTGTGTGTCTGGCATTCTGTTTGTTTTGGGGGTCGTAGTGTAACACAGGGAGCCAATGTGCTACCCTCAGATTGCTTATTTGGCAAATCTAAGTGGTTTACTGCACAATATCTTGCTCCTATCAGTATAGGACTGGTTAATACCTAATGTAAGCAACAAGAGTTCCCTACAAAAATCCATAGCATCAATTCTAATACAAAAATGTCAGACAACGTACTTCATGGAAGTTTCAATTCATAAACATAGTTGAGAAGCAAAATTCACTGGTTTCTTAGCACGTATAGTTAATACAAAGCACAAAGCACATAAATTACCAAATTAAAACTGTCAAGGAATAGAAATGACAAGGAGAAACATGAATTTTAACAAAAGTGTACCATATGATAGTTTCAAAATCATGTTAGTAGGCAGAAAATGTTACTAGGCTGTTAGGTAATGGAAATGCAGGGTGAAAACTGTGTTCCAGACTCAACAAAGCATATGCCAAGATGTCTCCTGCTGTCCTTGGTTAAAATATATGTATAAGTACAATGATAATATATTTAGATGGATTAATTAAGTACAAACCAAAAAAGACTGGTAAGTACATAAATGCCACCTTAGAGAATGTTCTTCCGTGTCAAATAAGAACTTTGCTCTTGCCTTGGGTCAGTCGGGTCAGTCTTTTTTTTTTCCCTTCAATAACATGGAAGAAAAACATAGCCAAAATGCCTATCAAATTTATGCATTCCATAGGACTGGGAAGACAATAAAAACAGAATTTGAATCCCAAAATATACTGATTGAAGTCTAGAGCTATACCCTAGCTGAAAATTCAACCACATGAAAACAGAAATGTATCTAGAAAAAGCAAACTCAAAGATACAGAAAGGTGGCCAGATGCTGAAAGTGAAGAAAGTGGTAGACTACCAAGGGGCATTCTGTGAACTGTTGGGAGTGAGAGAAGCACTCTATATATTGAGGTGATGGTTATGTGACTGTATACATTTGTCATCAAATAGTCATCTAAAAAGAGTGAATTTTATTGTATATAAATTATATCTCAAAAAACTTCTTTAAAATAATAAAATGAACAGATGTAACTTAAAAAATCATCGGTGAGGAACTCTTAAACTTCAGTATCAACAGAGTAAAATTTTATAATTTTACAAATTACCTAGAGTAATATTAAATTACATTAATAGAAGTACAGCATCTCGAACAAGAGAAACAAATCACCTAACTCTAGAAGTCAAATAATATATGAAAAAGAGGATCCATTTTCTATTGAAGTAACATTACATTAGAACATTAAGTTTTAGCTGTATGTCACGGAAAATTAACATGCATATATATTATATTACATCTACCACTAAAGAGTATCCCTTTTCTAAGAGCAATTTAACCAACTGCAGCAGTCAAATCTATCATACAGGGGGTCAAGGGCACTGGAAAACCAAAAATGAACTGGGAACTGGGGAATTTTCATCTGCAACAGAAGAGGCTCAATGCAGACAAGCTGGCCATCTTCACTGAGCACAAGAGCCACCACGTAAGATAAAGATCAGGCACTCTAACGGCAGCCAAACATCAAACTGGGACCCATATGTTTAAGCTGTGAATAGAGAGCTTGAAATAAGAGAGAGAATTCAAGTGATAGGAAAGGAGTCAAAGGCGATGGTTCAGACCATTTCATGTTGAAAATAATTCAAGTGGGTGAAGAAAAACATCTAAACTGGGGGACCTGTAGTGAATGGTGAGGGGAAGATTAAGAAAAAAATAGGTGAATGTAAAATCTAAATGATTTTGTGACTTAGAAGAATGTGAAGAAATAAGAGAATGAGAAGTTAAACCAAGTGAAGGTATTTAGTGGGTAAAGGGAAAGAACTTAATATGTATTATGGGACTATAAGTATTAAGTGCTGCCCTACGTATTTAATACCCATTTAATCCTCAGAATAAACCCCTGAGTTGGCTTCACAAGTTCATCTTTAGCGAAGAGGTTCAATGTGAAGGAAAAAAAAAAAAAAGGAAGAACCAGGATTCTTATTTGGATTTCACTCTAAAGCCCACACCGTGTCAACTAAGCACCAATGTGATTCCCAGAGGTAGGATTTAGTTACCTGGAAAATTAACTTTTGAGAGATATTTCGTTTCTGAATGATACTAACAAATGAGGCATCACTATACTTACTTTTTTTTCTCCATAAAGCAAGAGTCTTGAATCTAAAGTGAGAGAGTGGAAAAATCTCATGTATGAGTATTTGGCAGAGATATAACTACCATGCAGTCAAAAGAAAAACAAAAACCTGTTGAACCTTCTCGTCCCCCTGCAAATTTTCAAACATCAAGCATGTACACAGATCCCTTGACTTTTCAAAGTTCAAAGTAAATGGACTTTAAAAACAAAATAATCAGGACAAAAGGTGAAGAGTTCCCCTCCTACTCACTCAACCTTATCTCCTTATTATTTCATGTATGGGGTAAAAAGTTCTGAAGCAGATGACCAGGAAAAAGAAGGAAGGAAATCTCCAAGTAAAAGATAACAAGGTTTTTTCCCAGCACATCAGTATCCTGTTGCTTTAGAAACAGAACATGAAAGGTTACTGCTTTAATTCCCTTAATTTGGTTAAACCTCACATTTGACAATATACCATCTAACAAACTTATTAGAAATCTGGAGATCAAGACAAGAGAAGAGGAAAAAAAAAAAAAGACAGTGATGAGGCTCTAAAATTTCAGTTAAAATGCAAAAGAAAGGACATTAGAAACAGTGAGGTGACCTAATTTAGTTTGTTACAGGAGTTGACAAAATTGGGTTCCTGAAGTCCTTGATTCTGATTGACAAAGAAAAGACAATTTCAAAACAAAGATAACAGAATCTCATAGAGTGGTAAGGTAAATCAGTTTCCTACTGGGAAAACAAATGAATGGCGGAAATTTCTATAAAAGTCACTTAACCAGCAGGAATTGTACTAGATTTCAATTTAACCCAATCGTTAAATGATTAGGGGACTAAAAGACAGATAAAACAATGAAGACATTAGTCCTAGACATGCTGTGATTATCAAGACTTTAAAATTTATTTTAGATCTGAGGGGGTAAAAAATAAAAAACAAAGCACGATTACCTGGTAAAATTTATCTTAAATATGTATTTTTCAGTCTATCTGGGTCTATTTTTTAAGTTAGGTTGCAAGCGCAGATATTGAGGAATCTTTTGTTCTGTTCAGGAAATATATGCTGAGCTCTTAACACTTTCATTTTCTCAAAGCACCTTTATTTGGTGCAAAAAAAGCCGGGCAAAAAAAATATATATGTATATAATAATAATCAAAATGTAGCCTCTAGCCTTTACTATTTAACTTTGTTCAGAACGGTATAATTCAAAATTTTCTAAGTAATGCTATTTCTTGGAGAAATAAGATAAACCTAATTTCATTTACAGGCTAACTAAAGACTGAGGGTCCATTTATCATTTTTAAAATGCTAGCCAGCAGATAAGATTAGTTTCTGTCACTCACAGCACTGTCAAGATGACTCAATATGATTGCAAAGTCGATTTTTATGGCCATATTTGAACAAATAATAAATGTTCCCACAGAGACATTAGTTTGAGGATCTCAAAGAATTTGACTGATATCAAGAATAAACGACAAGCACACTTCTAGAAGCAAGTTCATTTTATAATCACATACTATTCTTTCCTAAGGAAAATCTACCAGAAGCCACTAAAATTATTAAAGCCTGGATGAAAGGGTAGAGAAATCAAGCTTAAAGGAATTGGGATTAATGCAGCTGAAGAAAAGACAGAATAAGGATAACCTAATAATAGTTATTAAATATATGAAAGCTTATTGTACGAAGGATGGGTGAAGCTGTTCAAGTGAGCAACTCAAGCAAAAATGGAATTAAGGAATCGGGTAAAATGGAAAAAGGAACTTGCCCACAGTATAACCAATTGATATTGAAAGTATAAAAATACTCCCCTGAAATGCAATGCCAGGAATATCAATTCAATGACAGCATGGGTGGAATCAATAGAATTAATTAAATTATATCTGAATGCTCAAGGTAATCTACTGAGATTCCAAAGAAACATTGAATTAACAGAAGTAAATTAAACAGAAACATAAAAATCTGCCTCAGGGAAAAATCTTAAGACTAGAGATGATGCCAGGATATTCAGTTTACATACAAAGTGAATTTGGGGAGAGTTATAAAAAATCTGATTGCCAAAAAAAAACAAGTACTGATAAACAAACTCAGAATTTAATGCCATTCATTAGACCCATTTCAAACCACTTCAAAAGCAGAGCACCTTTAAATGGGTACTCTCTCACTATCAACCAGAAGATAAAAATAACAAGTGTTATCAAGAGAGGTAAAAAGAAAATCCTTGTGCACTATGGGTGGAAATGTAAATTGGTACAAGAACTATGGAAAACAATAGAGATAATTCAAAAAATTTAAGAAAAGAACTACCATATGATCCAGCAATATTTATCACTTCAGGGTAAATATCCAAAGAAGTGAAACCAGAATGTTGAAGAGAGGTCTGCACTCCTAAGTGTATTACAGCATTATTCACAATAGCCAAGATAATGTAAACCAACCAAAGTGTCAGTCAATAGATAAATGGATAAGTGAAGATTGTATATATACAATGGAATATTGTTGAGCCATAGCAGGAAATCCAACGACATGCAACAATTTGAATGAACCGTGAGGGTCTTCCACTAAGTGAAGTAAGTCAGAAAAATATAAATACTGTGTGATATAATTTACATGTGGAATCAAAAAGAGCTGAAGTCATAAAAATAAGGAGTAGCATGGTGGTTACCATAGGCCGGGTGGGGCAGGGAGGGAGTTGGAAGCGATAAGGGATTTGGGGAGATACTGTTTCAAGGTTCAGACATACAACAAATAAGTAATCCTTGAGATCTAATGTACAGCATGGTGACTATGGTCAACAATACTGCACTGTCAACTCTGGAGTTGCTAAGAGACTAGATCTGAATTGTTCTAGCCACAAAAAAGCAATAATTATGTGTTGTGATAGAGGGATTAGCTAACACCATACCCGTAATCAAATGACTTATACAAATATCAAATCAACACATCACACATCATAAACTCACACAGTGTTAAGCTATCATTATATATCAATAAATAAAAGAAAAAAGAAAGTGGCATTCTCCACGGGAAATATTTCAAAATAATTTTTAAAATAAGTTTTTAAAATGCATTAATAATGTGTAGAAAAAAGGACACATTGATAAGAAAGTTCAAGTGCATGATCACCATGAGAGACACTGGAGTCTCAATCTTCCTTAGGGTGACCCCTCACTCACGTGTTACAAATAGAGGACCTCAGTCATTTTTTCCTCAAAATTTACTCCCATAAGCCATCCAGAATCCTTGATCATGCTACCGACATATCCACCAACTAAAAGCCCAAGTTACGGATAAGCATTTTTCTTCCAAGTACAAATATACCCGGAAGGATGATTCATTCATATCTAAAAAGAACTATTTATTGGTATTAGGGAGATGTTAGCCAGTGGGCTAAAAAATGAAGTAAGTAACAGTGGTGGACTTTCAAACATGGAAAATTAATCTCAGTGCCATCTGGGCATGGCTCCCAGAAATGGCACACCTAATATATACTTCCTGGGTAGAGTACTTCAATTCTCAAATTCTTCGGGAAAAAAGGGGGGGGGGGGGATCTTTTCCAATAAGTAAATAAAAGCTATCATTAGCTAAATTAAACCTAATTATTTTACGTTGCTATAAATATTCATAAGACGGACAATGAGTTTCCTTACTTTAATAGCTATTTTAATGTGAAAACTTTCCTGTTCCTGGTATTAAAAATAGAACTGTTTGTAGTATCGGAAAAAGGGAAACAGCTAGCCAGAAGGGCTTTGATTCACTTTGCAAAAATACCATATATATCAAGGGATTCCTAAATTGCAATATAATTTTTTTAAGTTTCTTGATGAGAAGTAAACAGAATAAATGATAAACATATCTCTTCAATACAGCCTTTCTTTAATTTATAATTGGAGGTTATTAGCTTGGCACATGAAACTGGCAAAGTTTATTAGGTCAATACATCATTCCATCAGATGCAAATCGCAAACTGCTGGCCGCATCTTTCAGAACAAGAAACCCAAAACTTGAATAAGGAAGAAATCACAATTTATCAGAAACACACACACACACACACACACACAGAGGCTATGTATTCATAAATGAATTCACAGATTTGGAAATTATGTTTGTAAATTTGAAAGTAAATAAAAAGGCAACTTAGCAATTTAGCAACTGGTTATAAAAATGAAGCCATGCATGGGAATCTTATTAATGTTCTTTAGTAGTTTTCTGAGGTAATAAGAATGATGATGGGGTAACCGCTTGGACTTACACTAGTTTTAATGTTTTCTTTTCCTGAGCACCTAGTACCATATGTTTCTAAGAAATTTCCATTAGTGCTTCATTGACAAATGAGACAGAAGCAGCATTCTAGGACTGGAGTCTAAAGGAAAAAGGAAATCCAATGGCAACATTTCAATAGTATGTGGTTTACCACAGATTACATAATGAGAAAAAGTAGCCATCAGGAGTAAAATTGCAGCTCCTAGAAGCAATTGCATTAGTGTAGCAGGTGCTGCATAAATGATAACAAGTAATGGCAATAGTAATAACAAAAATACCTTATGTTTATCTAATGCCTTCTTCTAAAATACTCAAAACTACCAACAGGAAATAGCTAATAGCTCCTCCTGAGTTTTGGGGGGTGGGAGGGGCTGATGGTGATCTTGTTTACATATCTGAGTGATAGGAGGACTTATCAAAGAATCATAAAGCAAGATGGAACTCAGGTTATTTACAGTGAACCTATTACCTCTGAAACATATATACCCTTAAGACCTGCTGCCCTAGAATTTTCTGAGAGTCTACAAATTCCGAGGCACAGGGATTCATAAACTTCATAGAGCAATGAATTTTTTTTCATAAAAAAAATCTGGTTATGTTCATGATGGGATCTGGGGAAAGTTTTCAGGGTACTAAAACGATGTTGTAATTTCCTTTCCTATACTTGAAAACTGCAAGGTCACACACAAGAAGGAAAAACCTCAAATTATTAAACCATCACAACCTACATGGATATTACGGTTAGATTTGAGAGGGAACCTGTGCCTGAAACAAGAAACTTTTACTATTCTTGATTAGCAGGGACTAAGGTAGCCTGTCTTCACATAAATCAGCAAGAATCGAATGCAGCTGAGATCCAGAACCCTATTAAGTGAGCCTCCCCAAAGAGAGATGATTCCCAAGATCATAATTTAAGTTCGTTTTAAAGTTCAAACATTGGCAATTATGCCAAATGGAAAACTACAGTACAGGAAGTAAGGTTAAGGACAACGCGTGCCACAGCAGAAAGCTACTTGCATCAGATACCACCTGATAAAAGAAAAGGGGGGAAAATCTGTAATGTAAGCAAAGTATCACAGTGCTTTGGACACAACGAAGGACAGAATGAAGTTGATGCCATGTCCACACAGGAATAGGACCTTGTGTCCCTCTTTCTGCAATAAGGGTGGGGGAGGAGGGGGGAGAGAGAGAGAGAGAACACAAAACTCTTCTTTGTAGAAGTAATGGAGTAGAAGAATCTCAAACATACCACAGGTATACGGTGAGTGGGTAAAAGATACAGACAACTAAGTAAACATTTCTGACATGGAGGATGACCAGCAGGTTTCAGTTCATATTGAAAATGAACTGGATAAAGGACAGTAAAAGCAAAAACAAACACATACATGCAACCATTTCACTGAAGCAAATAAGGCAGTAAGACACTTTCCTCTTCCATGTATTATATATCCCTAAAGAGATATTAAGTTCCTTGAGGACATGGACACCATTTTTTACTTGTATTATAAATTAAGTCATAGAACAAAAGGAAAAAGGGTAAAAGATTTTGAGGACGGAGGAGTTCTTTGTTGAAATATGAGGAGAAAATTGTTTAACAGAACAGAAGGGAAAACAACTCCACTCCAGTTGAACATTGATAGAAATTAGGGTTCTCCATAAAGCGTGAACCATCCATTCTGAAAAATCAGCAACACAGAATTCACAATCTGTGTAAGTAAATGAAGCACACTAATTCTTGATTAGCAGGTACTAATTTGCACACTAATTTGCCAGTTCTTCTACCACAGTGCAGAAGGAACTGAATTTGGATTTAAAAGATCTAGGTTCGAGGTTTAGGTCTGCTGCTTACTAATTATATGACCTTGAACAGTTTACCTAACCTCAGAACACAGTTGCCTCATATATAAAAATTAAAATACTCTTATGGCCTCACATATTTGTCAATCACAAAGTATACTGTGCACACTCTCTGGGTAGGACAGCTGGCCATTTGTGGCTGTAGAAATTTTTCCCTTTTTTGCAATTACCCCTTTGTTAATAAGCCCCATGATTGTTGCAACCTGGGCCTGACTGGTGTAACTGTGAGTGCATGGGTGAGAACACACAGGAACATGTCCCCAGATTTGGCACTATTTTAGTGAAAGAAAGGAATGGATTTCCTGACACTTTCGCTAAGGATATAGCACATCACACATAAACAACAAGGTAGATACTGCTGGCTGTCCTCAAATTTCCAATCTCTGCTTGCCAGCACACGGATAATTGAAATGGGCTGCATTTCTGAGTGTGGTCATGCAACTACGCTCTCGTAAGTGAAATGTAAGACGAAGTCATTGCAGAGAGCTTCCAGAGAGAGGAAAACATCCTACGTTGCTCCCTGACTACTTCCTGCAGACTAACACATAGATATAATGGCCTGAGTTCAAGGGAGCATCTTGAATAAGGAGACCACCTTCAGATTGGCGCACACACCTGGTGAAACATTAAAGAAGGCGCCTGGGTCCTTGCAGTTGTTGTGGTCACGTCACTACCAGGATGTAACTGCCAGGCTTTTATGTGAAAGAGAAGAAAAGGCTATCTTGTTGACACCACTGTTAGCTTGATGATTATTCACAAACATACGTACTCCTTCAGCCAGGATGAAGCTGTTTGGCAAAATCTATGTCAACTTGATAAGGTGAGTTTTAAAATAGATTGATGGAAAGAAACAAGCTCAGATAAAATAGGTGACAGGTATGACCAGGAAAAGAAGTATGATGAACAATGCAACCGTATAAGAAGCTGGTTAAAAACGGTGTCTAGGACACCTTATTTGTCTAACACTAATAACCAGATCATGGTCAAAGTGATTTTCAAAGTGGACAAGAATGTCCTCCAAAGAATCACTAAGATCTCATGGTTATAAAAACAAAAAAGGGTGGAGAAGAGAGGGAAATATCTAAAAGGTGGCCTGGGAAGTAATACTGCACATAAAGGGAAATTATAATTTACGAACACTTACTGAGTAGGGGACTGAGGGAGCATTTCTCTTTGGTTGCCCGATTTCATCTTCACAATAACTCAACTAATCCTACTGTTCAAGATCAAGATAGTGATACCGGTAAGAGCTTAGTCATGCAAAAAGTAGAAAATAGAGGAGCAAGAATCCTAATTCAGGTCTTTGTCTCATTCTTATTCACACATTTGTTTTCTTACCCTATGCTGATACCTCAAAGTTCTATTTCTGAACAAAACTTACTGGACTCAACATAGAAGCAAAGTAAAAGACCGAGTCTGGCCTAAAAGACAAAGGAAACAAATGTGGTACACCACCCTGATTACCTAAGCCTGATATCATAAAGCAAATGTCATAGTAACTCAAACCTTGGAAGAACATGGATACGTTCACTTAGAGTTGGTAACAGCACCAAAATGTATGCTGGAAATGCCTGACCAGGCACCCACTATGTAGAAGAAAGAAAACAGTAACATGTATAGAAGACATATAAAGATAAAACTCGGGGACTGGAGTCTATAAAAGACAGTAAATATCTTAAGGTAAAAACAATCTGCATAATAAAAAAAAATGACTATTCCTTTAAAAATATACATTGATCAGGTTCCCATAAAGTAATGCCAGAGTCCTGATCCCCAAGATGCCTTAGTTTGAATGCAAACCCCACAGTCCTCTCAGAGAACTTGGTGTCATCCTTGCTTCCTACTGCTACCAGAACCAAGCTGCCTTAGCAGTGGGAGCCTGCAGGAGCGGTGGGGCCTCTTACCCCACTGCTCCAGAGCAGTTGT
>PVIJ01001399.1:26394-201990 GCA_004024925.1 Scalopus aquaticus
GGGGAGCAGAACCAAAAAAGAGGAAGGGGAAAAGAGAAGAGCAGGAGAAGACGGCGACGACACCAGCCCCCAGGAGAAGAAAGACGACGGTTCCAGACTCCGAAGAGAGAAGTCCGTTCCTGGCCTCCGAGGAAGGAAGAAGAAGAGAAGAAGCACCAGCAGCTGCCCCCCGAGGAGGAAGAGAAGCCAAAGGACTCTGCGGAGACGGGGCCTCCGGCCCTGTCTCTGACGTAGCCTGAAAGGAGCCCCAGAGGCCTTGGGCCTGGTGTCTCAGAGACCTGTTGGTGGGTCTAACCCGACACCTCACAAAGAGCTGCCGTCCCTGATGCGTTCCGGGCGAGGGGGCCGCCCCTTGAGGATGCAGCGAGCTCTGTTTCCCCCGTTTGTACAATAAGCCCCATGTTGTTCCTGTAGCCCGAAGTCTCCTGCAATCGTGCGCGCGGGTGAGACCCAGAGGCAGTGCCCTGTCCTCTCATCAGGCGCTGTCCTTTGTTGTATTTGGCCTTTTGGGGCTTTTTGGTGGCTCTTGCCTCGGAGCCTGGGCGTCTGTGCCCTGGCCGCCCCAGTTTCACTACAATGCTTCCAATCTCAGTGGTTTACTAAGGGACGTCGGGGTCACGTTGGTTGTGTCACTAATACATGCTGGCGAAGGTCATAGTATAAAGGCTTTTTATTTTTTAATTAAAAGCTCATCAAATTATCAAGCATCTTGTTAAGCGCATAACTGAGGAAGATGCTGTGTGATTTAAAGACAAAACTACACACACAAAAAGACTTGCTTTCAAAGGCCAGCTTTTACGTGTACGTGGTGTGACTTCGGTAAGTCACTTACCTGCTCGTCAGTCAAGATGACGCTTACCTCCCAAAATAAACAAAGTGCACAAAGACAGTGCTTTTTAAAGTTTTACTCAACAGCCAATATTAGAGTTTAAGTGACACAAAAAAATGGTGTTTTTAAAAGATAAAATAGATGTTTCATGTACACAAGCAGCGATAGTGCATAATATGTGACTCTTTCCCAACTCCAAATAATGAGTCTCTGCCTTCTGCATACTCTGCCACATGAGCAGAAGCACCTAGTACGTGTAACACCTCTACACAAGTGACACAGAAAAGTAAGCAACTGGTACCACTGGGGATAAGGTCAGCGCTGAACATGAACTCTATCCCATCCACCCCACAGTGCTTCAGTCTATGTCCCCAAAGGTAGTATATTTACAACCAAGAAGGTCTTGAGCCAGCTATGAGGCACTCAGTGGCACCAATGGTAAACAGGCTGTTTATGTTTGCTAACTTGAAAACACAAGAGAAGCCTTTTTCTAAGTCTATTTATTCCCTTCCTTTGTTTGATTTGGCCTGACTGACTTTGAACACTGAGGGAACACTACTTCTGTGTGTGTGTGTGTGTGTCTGTGGGAGCACATATAGATGTTAATGTAATGCAATACTGCTAGGTTAAACTGCAGAGAAAACATTGCTCAGCCCTTGATTAAGGTCTGCATTAAAGCATCAGACCCCATCACAAGCCTTGCTGATGAGTAGCTATTTGGACACACACAGAGCTGTGATTTCCATCCACTTTACTAATCAGCAAGTTCAGATTTGCTGCAAATGTGACATTGATGAACAGGAATGATGTTAATGTGACATTGATGAACAGAAATGACAGCTCAGGGCTGATTAAAATTAGCGAGGGTTCTTCAACCCAGGACAAAATGAAGGGGCTGTGAAAACAACTACAGCCAAACATGCATCTCTGAGCAGAAAGGAAACACCAAAAACATGTGTTTACTGATTACACATAAATCTGACAAACAGCCACTACACTGTGACATCATTTAAAATGTATACAGTCATTCATCAAATCCTACGCTAAATCAAAAATGGCAATAAAAACATGAGTACAGAGAACCAAAGGACAGAGCAAAACAAAATGTCAAAAGGTAGAGGCTATGGTTTGATTATGAAAATACAGGGCACCCCAGAAAAACAAACCAAGTATTCATCAAAGCTGAATAAAACTCTCTCAGCTAAGCAGACTAATCTGGGCAAAGTTTCTCAGATGCCATTAGGACTGCTCACATCTCAAATTCCAAAGACTTGAGATCCATTTTATCCGCAGCCTTCACAGAAATTGCCTCCCCTTCCTTACTTTCTCTTTCCTCACCATCTACTCCCTCCCTACGGAGGCCATCAAGTATATTGACACCCAGAGCAACAGAAGAACCAATGAATTGAGTTTCTAACCATCGGATGCATTTCCTGCTACACTGAAAAAGGCAGTAGCATCTGTGTATTTTCCAACATGGTCTTTTTAATCCACCCACTAATGTGTCTAGCAAGTTTCAAAACCAAAGCAAAAACATCTACATAGAGATTACATAGTGGGCTGAGGCGGCAGTCTAGCTTTTCATGGCGAGAAGCTGATCATAACTCACACCATACAGACCACCCGCAGGGCCACAGTGGAATAGGCTACAGATGTCTTTGTTTTTTTATGTGAAAGTCCATAACACATTCTGCCACTGTTATATTCTAAATGAAGTGACCAGACTCTCATGCTGGCAGTATTAAATTCAAGTCCTGAAGAAAGATTTACTCCAAACACAGCCTACACCAGCAGGTCCTTCTAAAACAGTTGGAATCCTCAAGGAGCAATGCCCAGCGTAGAACTCAGTCTAGCAATAAAAATCAAGAAGTATTTCAACAAACACATTCATATATAGGAGGCTCCACAAAGAATAAATAAGGATATCAGATGCCAAAAATGTCAGTCTCCCACTCCTAGTAAATTTTAATTAGTTTTGTATAACGTTCATATTGCTATCAATTCAAATACTCTACTGGTAAGCACTAAGCAGAAAAGGTTGTGACTTCTAAGAATCCAAAAATCTATAGATAAACCAGACACATTTTACAAGCATCTCTGAAAAGAGGTGTAACAAAGGAGATCAAAGAATGAGATACACTGCTCAGAGCTTCTGTAATCAGATACTGAAAGTCAATCAACATGGGCAAATTTCAATTACTGTATTCCCAGAGGCAATCATTGACAGGGCTGTTTCTGGGTCATACTCCATCCATGTAATTTTCACCCTGAAATCCTAGAAAACAGGCTATTTTAAACCCCAACCATCTGTAGTAACATTACTCCCTTTTTGTTAAACAGTCTTTCTCCTGCATAATAGAGTCTAAATTATCCTTTATTAGAATCCCTTCTCAAAAGTAAATTTTCTGAAATTATCTGAATTACCTTATTGCTCCTAAATCAATTGCAGACACCTCCAAACAAATTAATATTGGAGTAAAGAATTCGATTTTTTTTTTTTTTGGTCTTCTTCTAAGGTTCAAAATCAAACCTGGTTATCAATCTCAAGAGCAGAAGTGGCCAATTTATGACTTTTCCACAACAAAGTCCCATTTACTTTGCTCAGAAAAGGCTATCAACAGCAGGCTTTCTGCTAGGCAATGTTTTCTTTTATCACTGCACTGTGTTTTCTGATATTAACCACAGTCCATGCATGAAAAGCTCAGGAAATAAATTACCTACTGAACGTAGCGCCACCTATAGGTCAGTATGGTTACTCATCTCATTTGAAAGCAATTGGTATTCATTTCCTAAGGTTTTCACAAAAGCAATTTAACCCAAATCTTTTCCTCCTATTTTCTAAAATAGTGACTTATGAGGAGGTGCATGCTAATGAATAGTTAGACAATCAAGTTCAAACTAACAGTGAAAGAAAAATCCAGAGAATTTTTGGAAGTGCATCCCAAAATTAGAAATAATAAATACCGGGCACATGTATACCTACCATGCCTCTACGCCCCAAAACTAATAGTTACTAAAAAACTACTGAACAGGACGTTCTCTTAAAATAAAAAAAAAATTATATTATTAAAAGTTGGGTTCAATAAAAAGAAAGAGTACAATTGAATTCTCAACTATACTTCCAAGAAGGATATATGATATGTCCCTAAGTACTACTATACTTTTAACATAAAAAGAACTTTTCAAGTTTTTTTTTTTTTTCCTAATTGAGGTTGTTAGACCTGCTCCTTTGCCTTGCACTGGTTTCAAAATAAATGGTAGTGCCACAGGCCATAACTATGACCAAGTCTTTCTTGGTTTTATTACAATGTTCCTTTGTCTTTGCACCCATTTGTCAAAATTTTACAAAAGAATATCAATTCAGTTAACCAGTCTATAGTAAGTAGCCAAGTAGACTATCAGTCTCAAATGCTAAACAAGAAATGGTTTCTTATTTAAGAAAGAAATATGTATACTCTCTAACACGGATGATTAGATTTCATAAAACACTAACGGTAGAAAGTGGGCTTTAGGGGTTCACTTAGGAAATAACATATAAGGGCATTTATAGAGAAAACAAAATAAAGATACCTGCATATTAAGAATATCAGCTATATATTAAAGGACCTAAATAATGATGGGTACCATACTATTAATTTTCATCAAAACATTTCTGTAGAAATTTTACTTTTCTCTCTCCTACAGTTTTGCTTTGTTAGAGAAAATATGTTTATGAAGTGATATGTGTATTTACACACACACACAGCACGCACACTCAAGGAATCTATTACCCTATCCCAGTGTTCAGTGATTTCAGTCTCTTGCAGTCTTGTTGCGCTTGGTCTTGATATAATGTCAAAATGTCATATATCTCACAGTACTTACATTAGGGAAAAGGATTAGGGTAAGTCCCTCCACTACATTCAAGGTTGGTTATACGTTAATAAACCAGAGCACATGACATTCATTCCTCCTTCCCTCTCAGATGCCTTGGTATGAAAAGTGAATTGGATTTACAATCCTTCATCTCCCTTTACCTCTGACAAACCAGTATATGTGCAAAACCTCTAGCCTTCCTCTGTCACTGCTTTTACTTTCCTTTGTTACTCTAAATAGTCCGATTCCCTCCATTTACATCCAACTATCAAGACTTAGAAATCATAAAACCAACTTGCTCAAATTAAGCAAAAGTACGCAAAGTAAATTTGCATGTTATTTAATTTCTCTTTAGATGATTATATTTGTTGATAGATAAATGTAGCATCATTTTCTTTTATTTCTACTTTGCTGACAAAAGAGAAAATATCCAGGTGTTCAAATTTACCTCTTTTTCTAGATTGTGACATCGCACTACTTGCACATTTTAAACTGCCTCATCCTGGCAGGGAAGCATCAATTCAGAGTGTGGGTTTCTGGAATCTAATGGCAATTCATTGCTGAATATGACCCTGGGCATATTTTTTTAAAGACTTATTTATTTATGCATACAAGAGCCTGGCGTGTAGGCTAGAGGTGTCAGGTTGTGAGAGGATTCACCACAGACAGAGTGGGGAGCAGAGCAGGCAGATCTACTGAAATACATTGCTGAGGGGAGCAGCGGGAGAGACAGGAGGGGTCTTCCATGTGGGAAGCTCCCTGGCCAGGGATCGAATTTGTGCTGCAGTGGTTGCTGACAACTTCACAGTGCTGAGACTTAACCCCTTGCACCACCAGGAAGACCCTGGGCATATTATTAACTGCTCTCAACTTCATTTTCCACATCTAGTCCTCTTTCCTAGAGGACTAAATGAAATAATAAATGTATGTGGCTGGCACCTGTAAATTCCCAGTATGGATAAGAGAAGAAGTAGGAATGTTTCTCTCTCCAATGACAAAGGAAGCTCTGGTTGCTAGTCCTGATCACCACTGCCTCTTTTTGTTTGCAAAGAATGAATTAGTGCTCTGAAGATAAAGATATGGCCTAAATATGAATCTAAATCTTCAAATAAATGTAATATTTTTAACATGATTTCTCTACTTGTCTTCTTGTTCTGAATACATAATCATGCCTCATGAACAGACAATGCCATGTGAAAAATGGACATGGATATTTGAATTTATATATAACTTGTCAGAAATGTTGCTTACATGGTAGAGAGTCATGAAGAAGTCAGGAAGAAATAGGCTTAAAACCCTTGTCCCACAATTTACTAATGGACTTGATTGATCTTTCTGCTGTTCAGGATCATACTTAGGCCTCACAGATCTATTGCCACGCTAAGAGTCTAGCACCTGGCATGAAATAAGGACTCTAAGCTCCCTCCCCTTATAAGCATCATGGATTTAAACAGCAACCCCTTCCCTAGCAAAGTTTCTTTTTACCCCACGGGAACAAGGATATGTGAATGATAGGGATTTATTTGTGGAAATCTGTTCTTAATATTCTTCCAGTTACATAAACAAATGATACGTACTAATTACACTGGGGTTTTGGTTTTTTGAAATACAAGGCACAATATACACCATAAACATAATAAAAAGCCAAAGAAGAAGGAGAGGAGGATAACAAGGGAACAGCTGGTCTAAAATGTGCACATCATTCAAAGAGGCAATAGGGCCAATAGTGTTTTTCAATAAAAGCAAAGCAAACACTAGGTGGTACCAAAATGGATACTTTAGATCTGGGGAGGCAAAACATATTCACTCCTCTTTGGGATGCCAGGGGAGGCTTGGATAACGTCTCCTGTCTTAATGAGCCACACTCCATTCCCAGCTGTTCAGAACAATGACAGAGTTCACTGCAGCAGAGAATCCACATACAAAACCACCATCATCCCTGGAGCCAGAGGTGCAGGGCAAATGCTAAATCATACATCTGTTGATGTTTGGATGTATAAATGAAAAGGGATTAACAAAAAAATAAAAGAAAAAAAGAAAGCCCAGCACATCCGGGGTCTTTCTTCTCTGCTGACGATCATTCAAACTTATGTGGATTTTCTCGTCCCTTTCTTTTTGTTCAGGAGAAGTGTGTTAGCTCTGAGCACTTTTTAAAAACTTAATGGAATTTACAGTTTAGGTCAGTTTTAGGTTTACAGAAAATTATATAGAGCATCCCCATGTAGCCTCCCAATCTGAGCACTTTTAAATGTCTCAGCTCATTTAAGATATCCAATGGTCACCTAGAATTTGAATTAACTGATAAAGAAAATAGCCCAAGAACAGAATGTGAGACCCCCATTCCCTCTTCAGGCTTGCGTAAGCCAAATGATGGTGATGAGGAACTGAATACAATATAATGAGTGGCAGCCAGCTTATACAGATATTTCTATCTCCACACACATGTGTACACACACATTAACACACACACATACACATATACGTGTAGATTTATACAGTACCTATTCCAGGGCATCACTAAAAGCAAATTCAAAATCATAATGGCGCTGCAACATTTTAGTGTGCTATGTACTAGTAAAATCAGAATTGTTACAGACAATGAACAATATTAGCAGCTCCTTAACTGCCTCCCTTGCTAGGAATACAAGGAAACAGCATTCCACGATGTGTCCATCTCTGATCTAGAAGACTTCAAATGTTCCTGCGATCAGGGTTCACAGCTTTCTTCGTTTTCAGACAGCGTCTTTTGACAGGGAAACAGCTCTCTGCCTTAAATCAGATGAGGGGCTCTACTGAGTCATGCAGACACATTAAGCCAAAGAGCTTCGGGTAAGTCCTCCTGACCACCAGCAAACCATTAAGTGGCTAAGACAGTGCAGAGGTTCTCAAGTGTCTTCTAACTTGTGAGAAATGCAAATTGGTAGGTCCCATTCCAGGCCTAATAATTGATGGAAATGGGGGGGATGGGGGGAAAGGTAGGAGAAGGGGATGGAGGACCCAGCAATCTGTTTTAATAAACCCTCCAGGTGGTTCTAGTGTGTGTGAATAAGGTTTGAGAATGACTGGTATATTTAAGAATGGCTACCATGAAAAAAAAACAGAGGTGAAAATGAGCAGTAAATAATTGCCCCCAACTTTTTTTTTTTTTTCGAAAAACAGGAAAAAATTTTGATTATTTTTAAAACAATGTTGCACTTCATTTGGGTATCTTAATGACCATCTTGTAGGGCTTCCAACAGTGGCCTACTGAGTAGAATACTTTCAACTTCTGCCATTTTTAATTGATTACAACTAACATTTTGCATATTTCACAAATTGAATTAAAACTATATTTTAACCTATATACAGGTTTCCCTCATAGGCAATGTGAAATTTAGCCTAACTAGTGTTTCTTTAGTTATACAGGTTTCACAAACTACACTCCATCATACTGTAAACCTTCTCACCCATTTATCTATAGCTTACAGTATATAGAGCAGACATATGTATACATACATACCAAAGGAAGACCCCAGGTTCAGATAACTCAGATATAGCTTTTTATCTGCATGCTTGAGTCCTTGCTTAACCAATATAAAAATTCCCATGGTTGCATGACTTCAGTATACATTATCTAGTTCAAATCCTCTATGGCTTGGTCCAATGGGGATGGCATAGCTAACCATTGTTAGTGTCCCTGTAACTTTGCGCCCTTTTCTATTGCCACCTAAATCCATTTCCAATCAATTCTCTCCAATAAAAGTTAGTTATATTCTTGCTGCTGAGTCTCTACAATGTGCCCAGAGAAGTGAAATGTCTTTGTGAATCGATGTACTGAACTAGGTAGTCATGATACCTTTGTTTGCTACAAGAAGATATCCTAGCAAACTTCTCTCTTGAGAACCAAAAGGTGGATCAATGGGGAAATTTCTATAAAATTTTAAGATTACTTAATATATTATCAGCAAATCAATTTGGCCTTTCTTCTTAGTCCATGAATAACTTTTTTTTTCAAAGCATTAATCCTATATCACAAATTTCTAATCTGACATCAACTCGGATAGAGGAGGAGCAGTCAACGTTTATAAATGAGATTAAATTATTTGAGCAAATTGGAAAGAAAAAGATTGATTATTTCTGTCAAATTGATTTACGCTTTGGTCTACACCATGCCAAAAAAATAAGAATTTCTCAATAGCTTGGGTAACAAGATTGTATTGGTCTCTCAAGTGAACAAAGAGCCAATTATTGGGCAAATGAAAATAACTCAACAAACATACATCTCTCTGGCAGAAGAAGCTAAAGATACTGAAACCTCAGCAGCATTGCGGCCTCAAGTGCCCATGTTTAAGGAAGTCAGCCCATCATGAACAAAAGATAAGTAATATCTTTCTCACTCTGGATACTAGTTCAGGAAAAATATTGATCAGACTAGCAGGAATCTCTTTTTTAAAAGGGCTTCTTATTCTCAGATCCATGAATAGAACTCAAGGAGTGTGTGACCTTAGATGGGGGAAAAAAAACATACTTTACTAACCACTAATTGAAATTTGGCATTTCCTTCAGCTATAAGCAATAACTACAAATGTATTTAACATACATTTAATTCTGTCACCAATAGATAACATTATTTTCATATCCTGTTACAACTGGTGCAAGCATTAAAAATTACACTTAAGCTCACGGCTGCGTTGACATAATATTATTAGACTCGCCATTAGACGTCACTTTTTACAATGGTTGCATCATAGTTGATTCCTTTTGTCCTCCTGTGCATTCTTTAATGTATTTAACATTATTCCTAGAAGACAAAAGGGTTTAGGTTCAGAGAAGATTAATAGCCCTATTTTAGAAAGAATGTGGACGTAGGATGGGGGAAAAGGGGATAATGCCAAGTGGCCACAGCAAGTCCAGCATAAACCCAATCATGAAAAAGAATTTTCCAAGAAAGGCATACCCATACTATTCTCTTCTGAAATCCACAAACAAGTTAGGAAGCAATACCAGTTTATTATTGCCACCTGGAAACTGTAATGAAAACCTTTGAAAAGATTGAGAAGGCTTATTTGGTCTCAAAAGGAATAATTTCCAATCATCAGTTTGACTTTGGAAATATTAACCTAACTGCAGTGACTGTTTTGGGAGAGGAAAAAGCAGCTCGGTGATAATTCAGCAACTATCTCATCAGGAGTCACATTTTCCTCAGTCCAATAAATACTACTCAAGGTACCCCTGAAGGGACACTCTAAAGCACTCCAAAACCCACAGGCCTTATAGTATGAAAGTCCTAATTTGAAAATAATCTATGGTGGACAATTCAAGGGGCTACAAGTCACACTTACAAGATGGAATGGGTTGAGAATTCTATTGATACAAAAAGGATTTCAAATACGTCATAATATTGTAGAATAATTTTATGAAATTCTAGATAGACAGGCAGTTAAATTACTCACAATCCAACACCTCTACAATTATCAGCTATATTTTGCTAGTCCAATCACTGTACATAAGAGATATTCCTGGAGTAAGTCAGGTACTTTCAATGAGCTAGGAACTTATCACTAATAAACCCTGGGGTAAGATCTGAGCTGCGTGGGACCATGCTTTGGAAAAATAAGGAAGTAATCTGCAACCTCAAGTCTGCAAGCATCTACCCAAGGTAATTTACAGGGAGCTGCTACTAAGCATTCGCATATTTAAACCCATACTGAATTAAATACATAAAGTCTGATTTAACAGAGGTATGCACTAGCTAACTAAACATCTACCATTTATTCTCTGAGAATCTAAAGTGTGCATTTTTCTTTCTGACATGATTATTTCTTCTAAACTAACCAAGAAGTGGGTAGTCTCAAGCAATCAGTACATAAGAAGCTGTGGAATATTACAGTTATCAGCTAGAATTTTAATTGAGGGTAAACAACAATTACCACTAAGATACAGCTTCAGATAGATTTCTTGCTGGCATCAGGCAACAGCAAACACAAAATAAAGAGTTAAAATACTAACAGGCAACTTCACTTCATTCAGGAATGAAATGTCAGAAATGCCTTTCAAATGAGAGAGCTTCGGAAATGAGTTAAAACCAAACCAGTTGGCCGTAGCTTCCATATGGCCATATCTTAGATCCTTGGGCAGAGAGATTCCTATTGCATTAAAGTCACCATAAAATGAAACAACTTAAAATCACGCGTATGCAAAGATCTTACAAATGGATAATCTGGCGATAGATTCTGTGCATTTAAAATGTCCTGCAGCTGAAAAGAAACACCTTTCTCTCTCTGAACAAAGAATCTTTTATTTTTTACATAACGCTGTGCAATATGCCATTTCAATATTTTAAAAATCTGCATATGCAATTATGATTCAGTTGAAAACAAAGAATGTGCCACTGTAATTGTGCCCAATGAGCCCCCAATATTAAACTTTTATTTTCAGGGATGGCTTTCATCACTCCCTCCTCCAATGCGGTATATATGATAATATATCATTTGTTATTCAGAAGAGGAAAAGTTCCATACAAAATGAATGACTTCAATTGCCTTATAAATAAAACATGGAAAAATGTCTTGGTAAAATAAATTAAAGCAGCATTTGTATTTGATCACTCCATCATATTACTGTCTTTATCTACAAGCAGAAGAAACTGTTGTTGTGTATTTCCTGAAATTTATTATGTGTAAAGTCCATAATGGAGAAAAATCATTACTGAGTTATGGCTGAAACGCAAACAAATCACACACATTATACACCTCAGAGAGTCTCAAAACACATTAAAGACACAAAACTCTGAAAAGATAATGATGGGACACACCTGTAGCTGGGGGGTTGGTTTGTATGCGCTTTGGAAGAGGTTTTGCTAGCAAGACTGTTTGAAAAATCAAGGCATAACACATTATTGAGGGTTATCACTGAACCCCACTTTCACTTCTTAAAAATTTACTAAAATTGGTGAAGAGAACAAACATTAGTCTTTATGAAATACGTTCACTGATTTTGATGGATTGAACAAGAGTCAGGAGACAAGCAGTAAGACCCATTTTTAAGGAAAGTTGAATCTGCACCATTATTATCATGTTGTTAAAGTTACAAATGCATATGAAACAGAAGTGGAACAAATCACAAATAATAAACACAGTATATTTTGCTCTGGGGGTGTAACTCTAGGTTATCTTTCATTTTTCCCATTATTGTTGAAATGCATTGGGGCACTACAAATTTCGAAAACTGTAAAAATAAATAAGGAACATTTATTGTTGAAGAGAAAGCATTTTTAAACAGAAATGACAAAAACCACTTTCAATGAGAAAATCATGAAGGAAAAAGCTTGTTTTTAACTTCTATGCCAGAATGATTTACAATCATAAAATCTTAATTATGAACATGCTGAATGATGAGGTAAAGTGAAAATTCGCCAATTTCTAAGGATTGCAAATGTTCAACTAGTGTTTCCCAAAGCATAAAACAGCTCTCAGAGGATAATATTAAAATAATAAGCATATCTCAGGCAATAACAGCTAAAGCCTGAGTCACATGAATGTCACTCCGAACATTTACAAGCACTGTCGGTTCCACTGCAAGGATTATATTGGCTCAGTTTACCATCCAGCTCACGCGATGCACAAATACCCTGAAGGGTCAACATTCCACGACATCCTTTTATTTATTTGAGATGCCATTACCAACCGTGATCATCTTGCATTTCAAGCTTATCTGCCATCATAGTAGAGTATATTGAGAAACCATTCTTGGTTGATTTTTATGACTAAGGAGGGAAAGGCATAAACGAAACTCAAAAGCATCACTCTCTTGCTGAGTTTGTTATGGAGAGAAAGAGAACATGAGATCAGGGAAAAGGGGGGTATGGAGAAATAAAATGGGATTAAGATATAAAGAAAGTAGGAGAGCAAAGACAGGAGGAATGAAGTAAGACTTCAGGAGTTGAAAGGGAGAAGAACTAGCACGGGCAACAGAGAGATTTTCCATGATTAATTTATATAAACTAGTAACTCCTGTTATTGGCATTTATAATGCAACTCCAACAGCCAGTTGTTTTCTGTATTGGAATAATCTTTCACTTTTTTAAAAATCTTGTTTAAGGTTATATTCCCACAATAATTTAACTGAGTGCTTTTCTCCCCTTTCCTCACATGGGCTTCATCAGTTGACAGAGGCATTTCACACCACAGTGAAAGTAGGACCTCAATATCCAATTCCTTCCTACGCCAACATTCCTGAACACATTCCGTGGGCTAGAATTTGTGCTTGTACTGGAAGAAAGCTAAAATGAGGGGCCCCACTGAGTGACAGACATAAAAAGCAATGTGGTAAGTATATATATATAAGTGACATATGCAAATTTTTCTGTACATCCAAAAGAGGCTTCTATCTGAAAAGAACTTAAGCCTTTCTGTCATATTTGCTGCAATATTATCCCAGGGTTTTTCTATTAATTTGGTTTATAAAAAATGTTTTACATTTTTAGAGAGTAATATTAAATTATACTTATCAGTGTGAGTTCTTCCATTTGTATATTCAAACATTTAAAACATTTTCTTTTACCTCCTAGCTTTTATATTTTGATTTGTTTTTTAACCATCTGTAATGGATTTACTCTTAACTATCTGCAATTAATTGTGTCAGATAATTTGACATTAATTAGACAGATTTTTCCCTACATTATTCTAGCACCATTTATCAACTACACCATTTCACACTAAATTACCGTCCATCGTTTAGGAATTTTAGTAAATTCCTAAAGACTCTGGGAATCATCTATTCATTTTCACTGCTCTAGAGAACTTGACAATGAGAACTTCATTTGAAAACTGCATAGCATGCCTGACTTCCTATAAATGCCCAACTTCTCTAACCTAGTTTGAATTGTCATTTGGAGGCTAATCAGGTTGTAGTCAACTTCTGTCAAACTTGTATATTTTCTGATGAATTCCATATAAATTTCTCTCCAGCTTTTTTGTCATTCTCTCCAACAAGAAATACACGTGGTTTTGGTTTTTTAAACTTTCATATTATTTCCTTAGGTTAGAGCCCCCACACTCTCTTAGGAGAATGGGAAATAGGAGGGAAAGAATAATGATAATTTTATCGACACTATAAAAGACTTTTAAAAAATAGCAAGAATTCTCCTCAGCCCTTAATGATCATCATCTCTTCACACTATGACTTTACACTTACACTAGATTGTAATTTTAATAATGATGCTCAAAATCCTTCCAGTATTTCAAAAGCACTGCCAATGAGCAATGATTCAATTCAAAGATGTATTGACGTCAATTAACATCAAAGACAAATTTTCTATTCAGATTGATGAAACCACAGCTACTGACAATAAAGCTTGTCAATGGCATATCTTCATTATTTTGATGATTATAAATTGCAAAAAGTTATGCTACTGCTAAAATTCTTTTTTTAAATAGATATTTTATTTATTTTTGTTATTCGTATCTTTTACATTATTGTGTGTTCCCCATAAGTTACCCACCACATGTTCACCTGTGGAGCCATCACCATAGTCCTCCGTGCTCCCCCCTTCTCCCCTCTTGAGCGCTCCCCCTCCCCTCCTTCCCTGCTGAATGTCGCTTTCTTATTAGCAACTGGCTGTACTACAGCATCAATATTTGCTACAGTAAAAACTCAATCTGATGAAAAACAAGCACCATTAGAAAACTCAGTATCCTATGATAATGATGGAATGACCTCTGTGCTCAGAAGATGCAAAGACTTTGTAGCCCCCCTAGAAAGCAGGGGTTCTGAAGTTCTTGTAATAGTCTGCCTTGTGCATCAATATCAACTGGTCGCAAAACAAACAAAAAAAGTTCAATTTTGTATCCCACTCCAATAATAATATAGTCATATCGAAAAACAATGAGCAGCTAGTAATCTGAGAAAACTATCTTATAGAGATGGGTACAAAAGAACACGCTCTGAAATTTTTATTTTTTTGACATTAATATAATAAGAACTAGAGATAATAAGTTGGTTTATCAATTGGAGCCATTAGTAAAAGACAATGGTGGGGATAGCAACAAAAATTCTCAGGAAATTCTCATTCCAGTGCATCACAGAAAAATTTTCTGATATGTGGCCATTGTAATTTACCATAGTATAATCAACATAAGATAGTGGATCAAAACTAATCCTCATATTCCTGCGGAACAGACTCTCTCATTATAGTGCCAAGGTCCTAGCACCCCTACCTCTAAGCCCTCAGAGCTTGACTGCTAACTCATCAACCCAAAATCTTTTTTTTTAATTTATTATTATTATTTTTTATTGTTATTTATGTCTTTTACATTTTGTATTCCCCTTGGGTAGCCCACCACCAATTCACCTGTGATCCATCTCCATGGTCCCTTGTGTTCTTTTCTATTCCATTTTGTGCCATTTTCCTTCCCTCGCCCCCCCCCCCCCCATTGTCTCTCTCCTATTTGGTTTCCTTATAGTCCTGTGAAACCATTCGATATTTTTCTCTTTCTTTCTGGCTTATTTCACTGAGTATGATCCCCTCTAATTCCATCCATGTTGCTGCAAATTGCATGTGTTTATCTTCTTTGAATGCTGAATAGAATACCACATCTTCTTGATCCAATCATCTATTTTTGGACATCTGGGTTGCTTCCATACCTTTGCTATTGTGAACAGTGCCGCAGTGAACATACGGGTGCACGTATCCTTTCGGATTAGTGTTTTTGTGTCCTTTGGGTAAATTCCCAAAGGTGGGATTGCTGGGTCTTATGGAAGCTCCATGTTTAGCAGTCAACCCCAAAATCTTAACCTATTCTTTGTTATATGTGTGTTTTCATTATTCTTCCTTTATGAACTTCGGTGCTTCTGGTTGGCTACATGAACACTCTCTAAAGCCGAAGCAGATAGGCCCTGACCTTAATTTAGATACTGAAGAGGTTCTCTGGTGCTTCAGAGAAATACCATTTTGTCAAATTTTCTATAACATTCAATCCCTAAGTGCATTTATCAGAAATTACATGGAGGAAAAAAAAATAGCTACTTACTGCAAATATAGGGATATGTCTATGAGTTAAACTAAATCAAATTGAATTATGTAACATTTATAAGTGTTTTCCATTGCCCTTCATACATGTACATCACCTAGAGCAACATGTAGCAGTAACAATAAATGTTAGGTATCACACTATACTCATAAATTAACAAGCATGACATAAGGCCCTGAGCCAGCCACAAATGTGCTAAAAAAACACCATTCAATGGAACCACCAATTCTGTCCTCTGTTCAATTACTGTCCAGCAATTTAGAAAGCAGATACAGCTCACATGTCCAATCATTTCATGAATCTGGGTAATAATCTAGAATTGAAAACAAAGCCAAAAAAAAGGCCTCTCAGGAGACAGGACAGATAGTACAAATTCTATGAGCCTTGCTACTCACCACTAGTATATTTACTTCTACTTTCCACAGAGCAACACATCCTCAGATCCAATTTCTATATCCCAAGGAAAGAAGAACAGATTACTAGGAGGAAGTAAATGCCTGACCACAAGTAAGAAAGACATGAAAATTAAATTACAATAAAAAGCACACCCAGAAATGCAAAATGACAGGAAGCTGCACGAGCTGAATCAAGGTCAGCCTCCCCCACCTGCACAGCACACAGCCTCAGGTTCCTAATGATGATGACTGCAAGTGGGCAATAAAAAGTTAAATGATGTTTAAAATATTCTGCTCGAGAAGACGAAAAATACATGAACTAGCTTACATAGCTTTTTCTAGAAAATGGACAAAGCTTTTTAAGATAAAAATAACACTATAGAAGGCTAAAAGTTTGAGATACTTTATCATCATTTCTAACTTTCTCCCTAATTAAAATATATATTCGAACATGGCAATTTACCATTTTAAGATGGTTCTTGCCTTCCAAACCATATAAACACTAAAAATGTCATGACTTGTGCATTACCAGGAGTATCAGACAGTCAGCTACAGTTCTGCTGTGATGCTACCACCCCATCCATTACCAACTGAACAAACCATCATGGCATGTTCATCAGTCAGTTTCAGCTATTTTGACCCTATTATTACCACCCACAGTGCATTACTAGGAATCACTATACCAGTGTGATTTGTTTTAATGTATGCTTTTAAAACAATTCTATTGCTTATATGCCTTCAGTGTTCAGATTTCTGAATAAATGATCTCCTACAGTATTTCATTTAACCCTCACAAAATCTCCATGAGGGAGACTGTAACATTATCTTTCAGAAATAAGTAAATCATACCTTTAAGGAATGGGCAACTAGGCAAATTATCTGTGGCTACCAGACTATTAGGTGGAGCAGCTAAGGTTCAGAGTCAGGTGTGGCACAGTCTGCGGAAGAATCATCATAGAAGCATTAGTCAAAATAGCCAAAAAGTAGAATTATCACAACTGACCATTAGTGGTTAAACAGATAAACAAAATATGGTATATCCACATAACAGAATGTTACTCGTTAATAACAAGTAATGACCTAATGCTAAATGCTGTAGCATAAATAAACCTTACACAATTATGTTCACTGAAAGAAGGCAGGCACGAAAGACCAATTGCAGGATTCTACTTAGTTGAAATGTCCCCCTAAAGTCAATCTATACACATAAAGTGGATTAGGGATTATCTGTGAGTGGGCAAAAACTTATTGTGAATGGGCCTGAGAAATTTTATTGGGGTGACTAAGATATCTTCTAAACCTGGTTGGTGGTAATGTTTGCACAACTCTGTAAATTCACTAAAAATCACAGAGGTTCACTAAGAATTGTATGCTGTGAATGGGCAGATTTTGTGTTACTTTAATTATGCTTCAATAAAGTTTTTTATAAAACTGGCATATCTGACTTCTAAACATGCTATTTCATAAAGAGGAAAATTATAAATGAAGAAAAAGTGTAAGATGGTAGGGTGCAGTCATACATGGGAAAGAATTTTAAGTGATCATACAGGAACAGACACAACCAAACCAAAATAAATTCAACTGCTGAGCTGTTACCAGAGAGGAGGGTGTGAACACAAGATGAAAGGGGTTCAGTGGATTGTGGTAAAGGATTATCAGTGGGGGTGATAGAGCAACATACAAAGAGGTGTGAACTTGTATGGCAAAATCATACAGTACTATAAACCAACATTAACTCAATGGAAAATATAAGAAAATTTTTTAATAAGAAAGATTTCATAAAGATAAACCCTTCTCTACTGAGAGAGAAAATGCCATCTTCAATATTAATAGCATGGTTTGTTTGCAAGTAATAGGAAATCCACATGAATTGCTTAAAGAAGACAGAGGCTTATTTCTCCCTCCCATCTGAAGCCAGGCAGTCCAGGGCTGGAATGTCAAATCTGTGTCCATCAGGGACTGAGATTCCTTCCTGTTCTACCAGCATTAGTGCTTAGCTTTCAGTCTCAATAAGGTCTCATGGTCCAGGATGGCTCTTGAACCTTCAGCCATCACATCCATATTCTGGGAATAGAGGGAGAAGAAGAGTGACAAAGGGTACCTTCCAGCTGAATCATGCCTTTTAAGGCATTTTCTCAGAAGTTCCATCCAACTCAGATTATATTTCATTGGTCATACCCAATAGCAAAGGACAATGGAAAACATACTTATTTTAAGCTAGGAACATTACTAACCAAAACACAATCAAGAGGGGAATAAAAGAAGGAGGTGGGTAAAAGGATACTGACTAAGCAACAAGCAATTTCTACTCGATCCCCTTTAAAATCTCTCAGGACCAAAAAAGATGAAGTACAATTAAACACCTAGCATAAATGCATCTTTGGAGTAGCAGTAAACTTTTCAAGAAGGTGCTATTCCTTAAAGCATTAAACCTACTACTCCATTCTGATTCAAAATGAGAGTCAGAAATCGTTCTGAAGACTACAGAGCTTAGAAATTAGTCCATCCTTTTCTCTAAACCTCCCATCTCCAGCTCTGTAATTCATGCATAAAGCCCAAATGAAGGAGAACTGTATAAGCCAATTACAGAGTCTGCATTGTTAATTTGTTTCTATAGCTACAGGTTTTATGTCATTTGAGGGGAATCTCTCTTTTCAAATTGGTCTAGGCCCAGGGGAAAGAAAGTGGGTTTGATGATCTCAATGCACATACATTATTCTATTAGCTTTGATCTTCTCCAGGGGAAAGAAGGTAATTCCTAAATGCTATAGCGTAAAAGAGGAAACAAAAGTAGCTTGTCAGGGACAATAGGGCTACTCTATGAGCACCACCATTCTTTGTTTTATTTCAAGGTTTAGTGATCCACAAAGTGTATTCTGGACCAGTAGCATCATCATGACGTAAGGACATGATACTAATGCAACCCCAGATCTGAAAGTCAAAAACTAAGACTGAATTTGAACAAACCCTCCAGGTAATCAGAACTTGGAAAACACTGTCTCAGGCTATAACTCTATCTTTCACTGAGAAAAACTCAATCTTCAAGGACAAATGTCATTATACATTCAATTAGGCACCTTTATGGACACGGATTAAAAATAACCGTGTATTTGGTGATACTAAGTTTGCAGCTGAGAGAATGTTGATCGAGCTAGGCTTATAACCTACTTAATACCTCAACACTAGCTGCTTCTGATGGGGAAAAGGTCAGCTGGTCAGAATTCTTAGCCATGATCAGCTATGGTCACCAGCCAAGTGGAATTTTGGTTTCCATTTCTTTTTTCAAGTTTCATGGAAGTAATACTTTAAACCTATACAAGATATATAGGTTTGAGGTTTCCATCAGCATTAGTTAACATTTGTATATATTACAATAAGCTCACTAGTAGAAAGTCTAATTCTAACCTTTACCATAGAATGTGTTAACTGGCAAAGGCACTGATGAACACAGAATGAATTCTCATGAGTTTTACAGGAAACACCACATGTTGGACCAAGTATTGCAAGACAAGAAAGTTATGCTCTATTTGCACAGCATATGTATTTTATCTTCAAAACACATCTCAGTGACTGAAATTCTAATTTCTGATTCTTCTGTGATACAACAAGTTTCTGTAATATACAGAGATGATGCCCTCTTCCACTCTACTGGAAGGAGTACTATCACGAGGAGGGTCTATAAAACAGACTAATTTAATAAAAAAAAAAAAAAAACTGGAGTCAGTAATTATGAATTGAAATGTTAACTAAAAGACTCAATGAAATATTGTAATGTTGGCAAGGAAAAAAAAACATTTAGACTGCTCAGCAAGCAGGTTAAGTACTAGATTTTTTAAGCTGAGAAATAATGCAAGGATTTCAAAATACAAGAAGAGATTGCCTAAGGAAAACTTCAATACTTACGTAAGATTCTCTTATTAAATATCTACCATCTGACTAAAAGAAAGAACACTACCAAAAACACTACTGACCAAGTGGCTTTAAAATTATTTTTAGAGGGCCTCCCTGGTGGCACAGTGGTTCAGCAGTTAAGCGCTGCGTTGTGGAGCTGTTGGCAGCGGCGACGCGAGTTTGATGCCCGGCCGGGGAGAGTCCCACATGGCCCCGCGGACTTCTCCTGCCTCACCCGCTGCTCCCCTCAGCACTGTATTTCCATCCTCTGCCTATTTTGCTCCCTACTCTGTCTCTGGTGAACCCTCTCCCCACCCCATGCCTCTGGCCTATACCCCTGCTTGTATGCATAAATAAATCTTTTTTTTAAAAAAGCCAGACTTTTAAAAAGTAATAAATTATTTTTAGAAAAATAACCGTATGCAATAATTATCTTATAAAATAATCCTGTATAAATCAGGCTAGGAAAGGAAACAGTATTTGTAACACATTACATGTGGAACACATGAAGATTATCTAAAATTCATTCAAAGTAAAGCAAAAAGGACAAAGAGGGAATTGAAAAATGGTATTAAGGATTTAAAAATTTTGGACTTAATTCAAGTGAAAAAACTACAGATGTCAAATGACAAGAGAGAGAGAGAGAGAGAGAGAGAGAGAGAGAGAGAGAGAGAGAGAGGCTACACCTCATTAGTAATCTGGTATCTATGCCAATCACGCTTTAAAAAATTTGCTAATATCAAATGATGTAAAGGCTATAAAAGAACAGGACAATGTCAAAGGATTTTGCAGAAGTGTAAACTGGTAAAATGTTTTAGAATAAAATTTGGTAGTTTAACAAATTTCGAATGAGTGTATCCTTTCACCCAAGAATTCCTCTTCTAGGCACCTATTTTAAATGGGGATTCACACATGTTCATGAAAGTGTTAACTGCAACATTTTTGAAATAGTAAAATTTAGAAAACATGTTAACGGGAAACCTGTAATAGACATAAATGCACAGAACAGTAATGACAAGATTTACACTAAATTTTTCACAATGGATAGTTTGGGCAGAAGAACAGAAGTCAGAAGCTGAAAGATTGCACTTCAATTTTTTTTTTTGAAAATTACACCCAATGGAAACAAAAATTCCATATACAAAATCCAAAAATATAGAACATTTGAAAGAAAATAATTGAATCTCAACATATATAAATAAATAAATAAATGAACCTGCCTGGTTCAAACATCGAAGGAGGTTCTGGGAATCTTGACTGGTAAGGATTTTTAATATACTTGTTAATGTATTAAATGTTCAAGAAAACATGGTTTTAAATCCACTGGATTACACTTCCTAATCCCACATAAAAGATGATATTTTTGAGGGCATTACTATCACTGAAGTCCATCCAAATTCACTTACATCCATGAATACATTTGCTTAGACCACTGTCACAGCAATTTACCTGCCCCTTAAATCAATCATACATCAATATCAAGAAATGATTCTTCCTAATACATTTAAGTATTCTAAAATACAACCTGTCATCCAATTACCACATACATTAATGCAATTACCAAATAAGCCATCTGCTATGGAGAAAGTACTTTTGAAAATATTTCTTCAGCATGTCCCCTATTTTATAGAAACTCTAGTTGAGGAAGGCCATTTGAAAGCATGTATACATACATCGAACACAAAGAATGTTCATTCATCCTGTACTAAATGTTGCTGGTGGACAATGGCTGCACAGTGAGTAAACAGGGGACTTCAGCAGTGGTTAATAGCAATTAAGTTGAACACAACCACAAAATCATAGCAATTAAGACTCCCAGAGAGGAATATGGGAAGCCATCCAAGTTACTAATCATTTATAACATTTTTTACATTATTAAAGGGAATCCAGCTATAGAACGCCAAGCTTTCATTATTATACTATCAAGCTTTTGTTATTATGCTATCAAGCAATTAGAGAGAAATCCAAAAATGCTAATGTGATTTGCAATAGTACTAAATTCATACAAGAATCAGAGTGAGCTTGGGATCCTCCTAACATCTAGGTTCCATGAGACCTGGGTCTCATAGATGGTTCATAAAAGGGAAGAGAAAAATTCTTGGTGTTACCTTAGAAAAATTTTCATGGCTCTGGTTAATTTCATGTCATCAAAACAAGGTATTTCCTTTAAAGACATGAAGCCATTATTTAGCCAAAGAGTGGTTTTCTGACAACTGTCATAGTGATTACAAAGTCATACAATTCTAATTTAGGACTATTATAGAAGATTACTATACCATTAAAATAACGCCATAATTTGGGCCTCCCTGGTGGCGCAGTGGTTGAGTGCTGCACTGCTGTGGGCAGCGAGCGATGCGAGTTCGAAGCCCAGCCTGGGAGAATCCCACATGGTGCGGCAGACCTCTCCTGCCTCGCCCGCTGCTCCCCTCAGCAGTGCATTTCTGATCTGCCTGTTCTGCTCCCCACTCTGTATCTGGTGAACCCTCCCGCCGCCCACCCCATGCTTCTGGCCTGTACCCCAGCTTGTATGTATAAATAAATACATCTTTAAAAAAAAAAAAGCCATCATTTTTGACACACTGTTCTCATAGACAATGGTATACCCATCAAAGCAGACAGAAGGACAGGAAACAAAAGTAAACTTCATTACGGTATCTGGGAATAATTAACACCACATCTAAGTGAGATTTTCCAAAATGCTGATGTTGGAAAATTTTTACACTTAAAAGGTTGGTTGTCCACTTGCCCATCCTCTCTCTAACTTACTCAAGACATTGTTCAAGTCTCATGAGCTCTTATTTGTCTTCAACCAAGGCTTAGGCTTGAGCTTTTCTTCCTTTTTATCCCTGATATAAAAGCTCAACAACCCAGGGTGTCCATCTCCCTCAAAGATGATGCACGTATTTCAAACACTGATCTGAATCTCCCAACCCACTACTTTGAGCTCACAGGTTTCAATCTTTCATTTCACTCAGTGACCTTTAAGCTCATGAAAATCTACTTCCTTAATTTAGATTGATCAAGTTCCTTAAAATAAAAATGAGCTTCATTGTTCCTAGAGTATCTATTTTTGTTAGAATAGGATATACTTATCAAATCAAGTATTTCAATGGGAAAAGAAGTTAAAGAATAGAGAGTTTGGGGCGCTCAATACCAATGTAATTTTCACAGTCAAAATTTCAATAATTAATGTCTGTCTAGATCCATAATACCTTTATCTCCACAGATAGATAATCACATAAATATATGTCATTTGCTATTTAAGAGTCATTATGTCATACTTAAAAGCAAAAGCTTTCTTTCCATTCATCGAAGCAAAGATTTCTAATATCTTTCTTCAAATTCATCACCCACCACTATATATACAAAGCACACTGCAAACCAAACAAAGAAGAAATGCTGCCAGTAGAGCAGCTGATACTCTCACCCACCACTGGGAATTCCAGGACTTAATAAGGTTACTACCAATTGTGAGTCCCTTAAAGCAAATCAAATTCCTTAATTAATTAATTGATTGAGTTATACCAAACTATAGTTTTTAAAAACCTACCATTTAGAGAAGAAGAAAACTAAAACCTAGAATACCCTTAGTTCCACTAAGCAATATTCTTGGCTGGTTTTAAAATGATTCACATTTAATTACGATGTCTTTCCTGATTAATTTTAGTATTTAGTTCACATTTACTACAAAAGGATATTTCACATGCTTTTTTTACCGGAGCTATTTTCCTTGTCTTCTGTAGATAATAAGACTCTCAAACTTGGAAGCTGTTGTTTTATCTGTACTTATGAATGTGTGTTCCCACACATACATACACATGTAATGAAAATTAGGCACCTCCTTCTCCCTTTCTCCACAAATTTGAATAGAGCGCTGGGGTCCTAGCCTCCCTGAAGGTCATCCACACACACCCACCACATCCATTGCACCCCACCAAATGCAGAGAGGGGACGTATCCCTTATTCATCTGTTGAGGCTCCCCGGAAATGCAGAAATATTTTTCAACAAGGAAAACATCCATAACCATAACACTATAAATTCTTTCAGCAAATACTTATTGAACAGCACGAAAAGCATGTATTAATCAATATCCAAAAATGTGAAGATCTGCATTGAGGATCTGACAAGATCAACTTTCAGCCTCTGAGTGGCAGTTATCCTTCCTCCTTTCCCCAAGATTAGACTACAGCCAATTTTCATCCAGCCAGGGATAGATAATCTTCACTAACAAAGGAAGGAAGATTAAGCAAGACTGACAAATAAAGCTGAGAGTCCATAGTGGGAGTACAAGTGTGATAGACTAGATCAATGAATCATGTTCTTAAACCAGTGATGCTTTAGGGAGAAAAATGCAATGACAGAAATTACTGATTTTATAGACACCAGCTGATTTCTCCCATTCATTGTTAGCATAGTCCAGAAAAGGTTTCTGGTCCTTTTATCACTTTTATTTTTTTAGGTAATCCCTAGGATTCTAACAAAAGTTCCTACCCTTTGTATAAATAGAGAAATCAAGGCTGGGAGAACTGAGAGCAGCGAGATACATCGTCTAGTAGTAACCAATCGTCAAGCCACGTCCAGCTCCATTCCAGGCCTAGGGAGAGGTCTAGTACTGGGTTCCAGCCCAGTACTAGATGTTAATACGCTCCTGGTGTCGGTAAGCGGCCAGTCCGTAACAGTGTACACTGGCAGCTTCCATTAGGTAGAGCACCATCAGACACACAATCGACAAGCCAGTTAAGAGAGGGTCCCTTTACTTAGGACTCTTTAGAACTTAAGGGATAAAGAGGAGAAAGACGATGACCCTGGCACAGCGAGCTAACACCAAAGATACACTGCTTCTCTATTTCTCAATAGAAATTAGATGTCTAAATTAAGAGACATGAGTTGAAAAGTATTACCCAGAACAAATGCATTTTCATTATGTTGTATCTCCTGAGAGAGCACCAATTATGCTGATGGCAGAATGCACTTTGCTTTACAGGAGGTCTTGGGTTGCCTGACTTCGTATCTCAGGCACCTAAGTTTGACAAAAAGTCGCTTATCATTAAGAGGAAACCTATGTCTTGAGATAACTCACTCACTACACCGTATCTCAAGTGATTTAAAATAATTAAAAACACCAACAAAAGTAGACTCCAAAAATAGCAAACTACGCTTTAGAAAAGCGTCCTTTCTAATGAAATAAATTTTGGCTTCTCTCCAAAGCACATAAACACTTTAAATATTTGTTCAGCCACTGAATAGCTAAAAGAAATATATTGGAGAAAGATTGAGTAATAAGTAATAATGCAGTAGCAGAAAATATTGCTGTGCTTCTAAAATATATTCCAAGCAAACATTTACAACAGATACTTTGCATAGCAAATAGACCACTACAAAATCAGGCATTTCAGATTCTTGCATTTTCAGATTTGTTTTTTTGTTCTTCCACTTCTCTGAATTTTCCATTGCCTTAACAGCAATTTCAGAATTCAAATAAAAAAAATTTTTACATATAATTTCACACTCCCCCACCCCCGCTTTGCTGTCAAGTGTCTGACCCTGGTTTGATAATCTCATTTCCTGAGAATCAAAAAGCTGGAAATTTAAGCTTCCTAGAGTGTTAATTGCGGCCCTGCTCCATTGCTAATCAAAAAATTGGATGTTTTGCATGAAAATGCTTCTCTAATTAATTCTCAGTCATAAATCGCCCTGGTTTTAACAACCCCTCCTTGATTGGATAGCCTTTGAAGAGACAGTGCTGCTAATCCGCTAAACTAGAAAAAACACACGCAAAGGAAATAATAAGCAAGCTTTACAAGGTATGAGCTAGATAACTGAATTAACACCGTCATACCAAAAAAAGTGAGTCCTGCCGTGGATGTCCATGCCTCACTTAACACCCCAGCAAAATAAACCATGAAACTAGGAACCATGAACAAAGGGAACTGTCAGGAAGTCGTGCATCACAAGTCAAATCTTTGCACCCTTCTTCCATAAAACAACTATTCCTACGCTTTATTTAAAAACAGAGGTTTCCCGTGACATTTTTCCCTAGAAATTGGAGATCTAGCAATGGCCACTTGTCAAATTGTCTATTTTAATAAGATGGAGCCTTGCTTGCCCCTTCCCTCTGCTTCTGACTGACAATATATTATCATACATATCTCTAAGAGGTGCTGAACTGAATTTTCATTATCTAAAATGTCAAGATTCGTTTTTGTCATCAGAGAACACAGCTGGTCTACATTGGCAGCCCTTTGATTAATTCAAATGGAACAAGTCACCTATACATAACTTCATTTTCCCTAGACTAAGTCTTGCATTCTGCAAGTTTTAATTTACAGCTTGTCAGTTTAAGATACCATTTGCTGCCATGGTGGCACTCAAAGAAAAACAGAAAGTCTTAATTAGCAGCACTTTGCATTAGTCCTGTGATTGCTAATAAGGCAACAATTAGGAATTTTTAGCTTCAGAGCAGGACTTATTTCAAGCTCATGCTTTGCTGTTTAATAATACTACACAAACTTTCAGAAGATGCTAGAACTATGCAGATGCACAATAATCAGTATTTTTAGTAAGCACTATTTTTGACATATTAATAAGCATATATGTGACTTTCCAGTTGACTTGGAGAACACTTACATGCATTTTCTCTCTACTTACAAGGAAGTAGGTATTTAAAAAAAAAAAAAACTATTCCAGAAGAAATAATGTAGAACAGTGGGTCTGAACTAATTATCACAACAAGAGGAAAATATTTTGAGGCTGATTTTAACTTGAACATAGATTGCTCAAATCCACAACCGTGTAAGTTTCTACATCAATAAGATTTTACATTAAAAATGCACAAATCACCACTGAGGTACCACTATCCACCCATCAGAATGTCTGAAGTTTAAACTATTGACAACACTTGGTTGGCATTCACTGTTGCTGAGAATGTAAGATGAAACCCATTTTAGAAAACTAAGTTTCTAAAAAACTAAACAGACACCAACCATATGAACCAGCAATTTCATTTCTAGGTATTCCCAAGGGAATGAGAAATGTATATCCCATATTAAAAAATGTACACAAATGTTTACAGCAGTATTCTTCATAATCAACAAAAACTAGAAATGAACCAAACATATTTCATAAACTGGAGGATAGAAAATGTGGTATATCCCTATCTATTGTGGTATATCCATGTAATAAAGTATTACTCAACAATAAAACAGAACAGGTGACTGATAAACACAATGACATAGATGTCAAAATCATGTTGAATAAAGAGGTCAGTCATAAGTTTGTATGTTATTTGTTCAACTTTGTCATTTATTGGTAGTATTTATTAAACCTCTATGGGTCATGAGAGAATTAGGAAATAGTAAGGTCTACTTAACAAAATGACTATGAGAATCAAGTAATAATTACAAATGGTCTCAAAATATGTCTCCTCTATTGATGTGTACATATTACCACAAACTTCGCAGCTTAAAATAACAAATTTATTACCTCACAATTTCTTTTTTTTTAATATTTTTATTGTTATTTATATCTTTTACATTTTATTTTCCCCTTGGGTAACCCACCACCAATTCACCTGTGACCCATCACCATGGTCCATTGTGCCCTTTTCTACCCCATTTTGAGCCCTTGTCCTCTCCCTCCCTCCCTCTCTGGGTGCCTCTCTCATATTTGGTTCCCTTATATCCCAGTTATAAGTGAAACCATTCGATATTTTTCTCTTTTCTTCTGGGTTACTTCGCTGAGCATGATTCCTCTAGTTCCATCCATGTCACAGTGAATTGCATGTGTTTATCATTTTTGAATGCTGAATAGTATTCCATTGTGTATATGTCCCTCATCTTCTTGATCCAGTCATCTATTTTTGGGCATCTGGGTTGTTTCCATACCTCAGCTATTGTAAATAGTGCTGCAATTAACATATGGGTGCATGTATCCTTTTGGATTATTGTTTTTGTGTCCTTTGGGTAGATTCCCAGGAGTTTACCTCACAATTTCTTTAGGTCATAAACCCAATCGAGCTTAGCTGGGTCCCATGCTTGGGGCCTTACCAGGCCAAAATAGAGGTGTCTTCCAGTGTTGCAATCTTATTTAATGCTTGGGGTCCTCTTTCTAGCTCAGTCCAGTTGTTAGCAGAATTATGTTTCTTGAGGTTACAGGAAAGAGGTTTTTATTGCTGGCTATAGGACATGGGTAACTCTCAGGTCCTAGTAATCATTCTCATATCCTTGACACATCCTCCACTGCTCTGCAAGAATTACTTCTTCAAGGCTAACATATGCTACTGATTATTATCTCATTAAAGGACTCACTTGGTTAGGAAAGGCCCACCAAAGATAACTCACAGTCAAATCACAGGAGATATTAATTATATCTGCAGAATTTTATTATAGTGGTCATAAAACATAGTTTAACCATGGATCTGATATTCCATTACATTCACAAATCCAGCTGCTATAGAAAAGGAGGACTTATATAGACCATGGTTCACTGGGGTCATTTAGAGTTTAGTTTACCACCAGTGGGGAGGTCAGCAAAATGCCTGTAATAATAAATATAATTCAAAATAGAAAGGCATTCACAAAAAAACAAAAAAAAAGGCTAAGGGAAAAAAAGAGGTGATGTTCATATATTCCACCTCAAAAGTGTTGACAGATTTGGTGATTTCTGGCAACAAAGACCACTCCAGAATTTTGTGTAAAACTAAGTTCACTAATTAAGACTTGCTAGGAAGAACACAAATTCCTTTCACTATGAAAAGCTACTGTAACTCAGTGAAGTGGGATATGGACTATAAACTAAATAATCATATCTACCCACTCTTGCCAGATTGAGAGGAAGGGAGGAGTTGGAAGAAGTTGGGAGAATCCAGATCTGGGGTGGGGGAGAGAACAAAAAGTAGACTATCCATCAAAAGTGGTTAAAACTTAAAAGCTGATAAAATCACATTGGTAGGAATGTACAGCAACTGAAATTCTCATATAATTTCTCATTAGTTGTTTTCATTGTAAAGTGCTTGTTAGGATCTTCTAAGGTTAAACATGCACCTATCTCAAGACCCAGCAATTCCACTCATAGGTATATCCCCAATGAAATCAGTGCATGTATACAAAGTGTTCATAGCAGGTACATTTACAATAGCCCCAAAATAGAAGTGATGTCTATTAAGAGGAGAAAAAAATGAATTGTCCTATAACCACACAATGAGTGATACAGCAATAAATGCTGATATATACAACATGTATCAACCTCACAAACATAATGTTGAGCCAAAGAAGCTAGCCAAAACTAAGTGACGGCATTAGAAATCAGAACAGTGGTTCCCCAACTTGAAAGGAATGATATGCACTGAGAAATGCAGTAAGAAAACCTTTCAGTGGTGGTTAATAGGTCTTTATCTTACAAAAATTTAGCTGTATGTTTAAGAAAAGTGCCCTTTACACACTTCACTCGACATACATTCTACCTCTGTACAAGTGAAGTATAATTAAATGGTAATAAAATAGGAAATAAGAATGGAAAAGATTCAGTTCATAGGGAGCTAAAATAAAGTTCATGTATTAGTGATACAATTTATTTTTATATAATGTGTACTATTACTTCTAAAAGTATTTTAGGCAGCTATAACACTCAAAGGACTAATGAAACAATTACAACTAAAAACCAAACAAACACCATCCAAAATAGAGCTCATTCTTTCTCTTGGGTATTATATTTGTCTAAAAATGTCCTTGAAATGAAAATAAAAAATGAACCACACTGACTATAACCAGGGGGGCATGGGGGAGGAAGCATTTCAATTTCTTAAGAAATAAAACCAAATCTGAATCTGTTCTAAGGAAACTACATCCGTTGAGTTAATCAGATAAATAGTTCAGAGTGATTGAGTCAATTTAAGTGCTAGGAATTCTTGTGACAAAAGATCTTCTCTTGAGAAAGCTTTTGAAATGATTCATGAGATATTTGAGAGAAGGAAAAATTACCGATTCCCTTAAGAGTCATTATACCTATAAAGGATAAACAACCTTAAATGAGTGAAAGGATTGTCCTATCAACAGGCACGCTTTTCTGTATCACCTGTATCCATCTGGAATTCTGTAGCCATAATGTGGTCTACATAGTGTCTAGGGATGATGTCCACAAATAATTCATTGTTTGTCTTCTAAGCCAACTCAAAACTTTTGCTTTCAGGGTAGTGATCTTTTTTTTTTAACCTTGTTTCAGTCATTACATAGTTCTGTTTTAAGAAGTTAGGTTGCTTTTTAAAGATCATTTCAACTTATTTCCATTAACAGTGCTAATTTGAGATCTCTGCTAGCTCTAGGATATTTTAGGTCAAGAGTTGTTAGCAAAACATAAGTTAGACTCTAACTTTTAGTTTCCTTTTTCACAAATAGCAAGGAAGTGATATTAAACTAGAGGCAAGATGCAGGCAAAACTACAATATACACAAAACATTGCCAAGTGTTCAGATGCAACATTTTTAATTCATAAACAGAAGGGGTGGCTTTTTCATTTTCACCCTCCCCCCCTCCCATATACCAATAATTCTAAATTACTCATGCTATAAAATTTGGAGCTAGTGATATTGAATATCAAAGTAATTTTTAAGGTAAATGGCAACTTTCATTATTGAACATAAGCCAGAAACAGCAGAAAACTCAAGAGTCAAGTGTTGCGCTCTTGTTTAGAGATATATGTGAATACCACCCAGGCAATTCTGGTGGACGCCACCTAACAAGATAGTTATGATCTATACTCCCATTACTCTAAAAGGACTTTCGTCAAAGAAGAAAACAAAAGTTTCTAAGGATCATTCAAGGAAATTCGACTGGAATTTTTTTGTTCATTAGTAAACTTACTGATAAGTTAATAAAAAAAAAAAAACCTGACATACAAAAGAATGTCTGAAGTGAAACCAGTAGCAAGACTGACTATAGAGACTACACTCTGAACCTTTAACTAGTCCCCAGATTCTTACCTCTAGGAATAATGATGACCCAGTGACTAAAGAAACTGTAGCTTTGCAGTATACAAATTCACAATTCCTATCAAACTTTCAAAGGCATTCTTCAAGGAAACAGAACAAACATTATATGAAAATACAAATTTATATGGAGCCACAAAAGACCCTGAAAAGTCAAAGCAACACTGACAAAAAAGAACAGAGGTATCACACTCCCAGGCCTAAATCTATACTACAAAGCTACTGTTGTCTAAATAGCATGGTATTGGAAAGAAAACAGATACTCGTCAATGAGAAAGAACTGAGAGCACAGAAATAAGTCCACATTTACATGGACAGTTAATTTGTAACATAGGAACTGAGAATATACAATGGAGAAAGAAAAGTATCTTCAGTAAATGGTGTTGGAAAAACTAGAGAGCCACAAAAAAAAAAAAAAAAAGAAAGAAAGAAAGAAAAGAAAAGAAACTAGGCCACTATCTCACAACATACCAAAAAATTAACTTAAAATAGAATGGACTATGCTCGAGGACTAGGGATATGTTGGTGCTAGAAGATGTGTGGTAAAATACATCTGAGCAGGTGTGAAGCTATATCCCCAAATCATAAAAAATGTTGTAAACCAATGCTACCTCAATAAAAATACAATTTTTTTTCAAAAAATTTTAAAAGCACTTAGAACTTTGGAGTTGAAATAAAGTCATAGAAATCATTAAAATGCTCTTTAAAATTGAGAAAAAGAGTGACTTGTACAAAATCACAGAGCACGTTATTTAAAAAGATGGATGATAGCATTATTTTAATAATAAAAATACAGGGTATATCTTGGGATGAAGATTAAAGAATTCACATTCTTCAGCAACTAAAATGGGTAGTAAAATTAATGTATTGAACAATGCCTAAAAAAACAGCATTTGCATTTTTCAAAAGGAGAAAGAGGGAGGTGGCCAGAAAACTACCTCCATCATCTGGACTTAGGGATCCCATCTGGTGAGATCCCAGGAGGGAGCTGAGAATAGATCAAGCTAGACTTGATTTGGTTACAATAGATTAGATGGAACTGGAAAAAAAAACAAAGAAACAAAAAGATAAGTAATAATAGCTATTTCCATACCTATCAAACATTCCAGAAAAACTACTCCTCTTTTTGTATTTCCTATGTTAACAAACAGTATCATTACCCAGACACCTAACTGGAAAACTGGAATCAGCCAAAATGTCTTAAGTTTTGTTCAAACTCCACAGTCATAAGTCATCATGTCCAACAGATCCTACCTCCGAATGAGCTTTGAATCTGTTACCAAGTCTTCATGCCCTTGCTCGTACCCTTCCTTCTAAAAGAAAGCATAGTCTTCCCTAAGCTCTCACACACTACTTGCCCCCTCATTTCCAATTCAATGTAATCCATCCATCCACCTTGCAGCCACAAAAAAAAAAAAAAAAAAAAAAAAAAAAAAAAAAAAAAAAAAAAAAAAAAAAAAAAAAAATACAACTAAAATGCAGATTTGAAGATGTTAACTCTCCTGCTTTAAATCTTAAAGGACTCATTGCTGTTGGGACAAATATCACACCTTCTTGCTGTCCTACAAGCTCTTCTGAGATCTGCCAACCAGTCTCCCTTGTCTAGGTCCCATCTTCCCCATATACTCACTGCACCTCCCCTCGCCTCTCCTTTGTTTGACATCTTCTCCCCATCTGCAGTGAGTGCCCTTCCCCTGGTCAGTTTGGCTAAATCACTTTTCCAATTTCAGAATAAAGATACCTCCTTGGTAACACCTTGTATCACTCCTTCCTGAAATGTGTTTTCTCCTTCATGCTTCTCAAAGTGCTTACCACATTCATTAAAGCTGTGTTTGTTTGCATGTCTTTCCTTTCACAACACCTAAAATTCCTCCGTACACAGATGGCCCAGGATATAGTTGGGCCTAGGATATAGTTGGCCTAAAAGTGTTGACTCTATAGTCACCTCCAATTTTTCAACTGATACTTACAACCTCCCTATGAAATACACAGGGTGAGCATTGCTAACTTCATGATACAGATGAATAATCTAGGGCTCAGAAAGGTAAAGTGACTCTCCTCGTAAAAGCAGGATGAGTGATAAGGCACTCATTCTAATAAACCATGATGCTCCTAAGCTACTCAAAGCACAGGCCGCCATACCAATATTCCAATATGAGCATCACAAACCAACTGAACAGGGAAATGTAAATTAGTTAACTGGTGCTGAAATCAGACATTAATGTGCAAACAAACAGGGACTTATTTGAGCTAAGTGGGCATGAATATGCAAATAAACTGGCTGCAATTCAGTAGATGTCATCACAATTCTAGGAATGAACATCCTATATTATGACTATTACAATATTCATGTAGCATTCATACATACTATCATATATTACTGTAATATGGGATTTTCAAATTTAAAATTGTGGTGAAGCCAAAAGTAACTTGATTATTTTCATCCAGGCCATAGTTACGAGCTGGAAATCACACAGCCCTCCACAGCCTCTAGATAGAACCAAGCTGCCATTTGTAGTCCAAGCTGAACAAGGTTGTTTACAATTAGGATAGGGCTGACCCAGCACTTGCCACTATCTCCAGCAGGATCACCATGCACAGTCTGATATAATACATGACACAGTTGCATTTAAAACAAAGTTATCTTTCCTGTAGGATTTTTAATAAAGTTGGATGCCTCTACCACTTTGAACATCACTCAGAAAATCCAGTATGTAACCCCATTTAGCTTTTGTTCAAGAATAATGACCTTTATTTTCCTATCACTATCATACACCATTTTTTAAAATCATTTATTATGTAATTGTTACAATGAACAATGTTCAAAGCCAGGTCTGGCTTCCTTTCTATCACTTCTAGTTACTCAGAGTAAGCAATTATAAGCAGTAGAGATATGTAAGTAAACAAAGTTCTGAAACAAAGTTTTACAAGAGTAATGTGATAAAACTCACATTATAAGAGAAAAGCCTATACTCATACTCGCATACAACTGCCCACGTCATTCTGTTGGCTGAAATGCTTACCCTTTCTTTATCTGAAAAGCTTTGCTTCATCCTTTATAATCAGGTTACATACTTAACAAAGCCTCCCTGCCTTTCCCAGCACTTGTATGGACCTCTTAATTACATCTATCTCCAACTTCACATATCAACGTGTTGTGATCACTACTTTGCATGGAGAATTAATTAGGATATAAGTAGGGCTGCATGTAACAGAAAAAACAAACAAAAAAAAACTTAGAAAACAGTTATTCTTCCCTCATCTAGAAGCCAGGCCATTAGAAATGACACTCCAACTATCAGAAAGCCAAGATCCTTCTATCTTGTTGCTGTGCTATCTCATGATACCACCTCGTCTGCAAGGTCTGTGATGCAAGCACACATCTACATACATGCTGGATGGATAAAAGAAAATCTATTCTCTCTCAATGTAAAACCTGAAGTTATACATATTGCTTTCACTTGCATTTTACTGGTTAGAATTAAATGACATGTCCATGGCACGCTACAACAAAAGCTTACACATATCTGGATTTTGCTCTTCAAAGGCAAAATGTCGTTTTGCTCGTCATTGTCTGCTCAAGGCCTGGCGGCCATTACCAAAAAAAACAAAAAACAAAAACCGGACTGATTAAATAAGTCAGTAATAACTAGAAAGCAGAGGAAACAAAAGCAGAATAGCTCTGCCTTCTCTCAACATTGTCTTGACATCCCACATGGAGGATGAGGGAGACAACAAAGTAGCTAAGTTGGGAGGGAGTCTTCCTGACCTTGCAGGTCTCTTTCCTTGAGACAAAAACCACAGAAAATGCAGGTCCCCTCGGATTATCTCCTCTCCCTTTCTCTCCAGAGGTGGTCTCTTCCTTTTATAGTTACGCTCCCTACCTTACCTTCTTCACATTGTCAGCACCTAAGAATGAATGTCTAAAGGAGATAAAATTCCATTGTTTCTGACCTTCAAACAGATGAAATTAAACTATATACTATATTCTTAGGTGATTGCTATGGAGATTCAAGCAAACTTATAGTACTGCTCAAACATCTTCATTGCTACATAGTGTTCTACTATATGGTTACAGCACCACTAATAAATCCATTCTCCCATCTATGGTATCTGAGTTGAAGTCTTTGTTATTAAACCATGCTGCTACGAAAATTCTTGTCAGTAGGTTTTTGCCTTTCACAACTGAGATTTCAACCCATCAGAAATTTACTTTCATAAGTACGAAGTTCAAAACCAATGGGTTTCCTTCTTTGTGGGTAATCAATTTTCTCATCACTCAGTATTGACTAGTATGTTTTATCCCTACAAACCTGCAATGTCATTGGTATCCATGTCAAATTTTCCTTTACACAAGGGTCTGCTTCTGAGAGTCTTGAGCTTTGTAATGCTGTCTGGGTACCCCACTGAAGAAAGAGGAGGGGGAACAGGTAGAGTGGGCATCGAAGCAGATGGGACTTTGAGCCCCCAATCTCATTAAGTCAAACCATGTCCACATTAATCTGTTTCTATATTGAACTGTGAAATAAGACAGACTATGACTGGTAAGTAAACTTGGAAGGCATTGGATTATGGGTTCAAAAGTACCTTCTACCATTCAAATCTACTGTTTTATTTTCTAGACATCAAACTACACGCATATTTACATCAGTTTCTTCTGAATTTTGATAATAGATCACTCCAGATAAAGTAATCCCTATTAGTACTTGTGAAAGGCGGCCAACCTCATTCTGAAAATGTAAAATTACCTTACGACATATCTTATTGGAAGAATGATAAACTTGTTACTTAGCATTCTCAACAGTTTTTAAAATAATTTCCTTGCTACATGCCATAATGTTTGTGGTATTCTCTACCTTTAAAAAGCTGAAGTCAGAATTAAATGTGTCATATGAAATACTAGGGCTGCCAAAGTGTAATTTCTTATGGCTCTAAGTCTAAAAAAGATGAGCAAAGCTGTTATTTTCACATTATTAAAAAAATTACTATGAGCCAACCTATGAAAAAAATGAGATAAGCTAAATTTAAAACTTTTGTATTACATCATGTTAGAAGTTTGCTACTTTATCATACTTTGTTTTCATTTTAAAAATAAGTACATTATATAAAGAAAAGCATATATACAACCATGTTTAAACTCAAATACATTATATTTCACTGAATAGTTTTCACTTTCTTCCCATATCAGTTGGACACGAGTAAACGAGAAGAACAAAATTTTTAAAATGAAGGTTATATGTCATTCAACTAGTTCTGCCAGGTGACAAGGGGTTATTAGAGAGGGGTTATTAGGCTTTACTGAAGCTTTGTGGTGCTATTTTGTACTCATGAGACCCACTTGCCCAGGCTTTTCTAGAAGGTTCCACTACTAGAGGTTTGTCCACTGGTAGTGATGCTGTTGAGTGAACTGGAATTATTCCGAAGATAAATCCATTTTATATAAATTAAATCCATAAAAAAAGAACATTTTTAAATCATTAAGTGTCTACGGAGCATATATTAAGTCTAAGAGTTATATACTCAATAGCAATGTTGGCATAAGAATATTTTTATTTCCTATAATGATTTGAAATATTAGCTTGTCATAACCTGAGGACAGTATATTACTTCTTTTTAATAACGGATAAAGAAATAAGCATTTACAAAAACCTATTATAATTTCATCATAAGACAAATCTTATATATAAGTAACTTAAGATCAGTCTTTCGGAAAAGCAAGCATATAAACACAAAAAGAAGGGGAATCAACTTTTACACACTCTTATAGAACCTAGAACCAAAGAAATAACTATGAAAAACTAAGCTCATTTTAAAATAATTATATGCAATTTTAAGGAAAAAAGTACTTTATTCATGTCACCTGCATGTTGTTACAGTTATTAACAAAATCATTAAGCAAATTTTAAAAGACTAGAATGAATTTTCTAATAAAATTTCAGAATATAAAACTTTCTAAGTGCTTCCTATATTTAAGACTGTGGATCAATGTGTGGTGTAAGTGTAAAATTGCAGCACTAAATAACGTACCTCCCTTCAGCCAAAATGTCCCTGAAAGTGTGTGCTTAAATGGAACCCTGCTTGAAATGCTCCATTATACAACAGCTTGCTATTTAAGACACTCCTCTTATAAATTCTTTAAGAAAAAGGATAATCAACTCATGGTTAATCTCTTTCAAATAGTGCCTTACCTTAAGGCAAGAGCAACACCTCCAAACAGATTAATTACATATGATATCATTAAGTATTCACAACCCCAGTCACCAGCAACCCACCAGAGACAAAAACTCAGAAAATTCAGGTCAGGTCAGCAGAAGAGCCCAGTCTGCCCTGATACTATTACTCCCATATTTACCGTGTAAAGCAAATCCTCTTAGAGAAGTCAATTCTCACGTGGTTAGAGCTTTACGGAATTATTTTAATGTCAGGGCTATAGAAATGCCACTCATTAAACCAATGGGAATAAAAATAGCACTCAAAAGGCAATATTATTGAGTACAAACAGAGGTACTAAGTAGCCCCAAGACAGAAAAGAAACCATAATGAAAACTGACTATACATTTCTACTTGGATCAATGATAATTAATGTACTCTACCCATTCGTGAGTTTTATTATCCTTAAAAATGAGCAAGAAAAATCACAGGATTCTTACTCTGTTTATTAAAGCTCTCACTAGGGTTTCTCAATTAAGAAATTAAATACGGAGATACTCAATTAAGAAATAAACAGATCCTGAAAAGAAAGGTCTCCATCATATATTTCCCCAACGTCTGAATCAAGTTAGGCACTATCCTGCACACTGGAAGTGCCAACGAATAGGCTTGCATTCTGGTACTCCGTAGGAAGTAAAGAAAATTAACAGGTTAACAAGATAGGTTATATTAAGAGGGAAAAAATATAAAGAATGGTTGGATGGTGGGGAGCCTGGAAGAGGTTGGTAAATAATAAGATTTGAGCAGGAGTCCTTCCCAACTCTGGAGGTCACCTGCACGGAAGCAAGAAGCAAAGTGTGGTTTGGGCTGATATCTTTGGGGAAGCATCTACAACATGAGCATAAGAAAGACCCAGGACTGAACTATGAGAACAACACATGTTTGGGTCAGAAAGAACCAGGAGGGGAAAAGGAAAATGTCTGCTCAAAGAGCAAGTGACATGAGAACAGAAAGGCAAACACTGCCCCTGCCAAGGTCAAGGTCACAGGTGACCTGGTAGAGCACCAACTCCATGATACATTAAGACTGGAGGGGGGGAGAGAATGAGAGGTAAAGACGTGGATGCAGTTCTCCTAATTTCACAATCATAAATATTTTTTTAAAGATTTATTTATTTTTGCATGTAAGAACTGGGGTGTAAGCCAGAGGTGCAGGGAATGAGAGGATTCACCAGAGACAGGGGAAGCAGAACAGGCAGACAGGGGGATCTACTGAAATACACTGTTGAGGGAGAGGGCAAGGCAGGAGAGGTCTGCTGCGCCATGTGGGTCAGCTCCCTGGCCAGGGATCGAACTCATGCTGCAGTGGCTGTGGATAGCTGCACAGTGCTGAGACTTAATCCGTTGCACCACCAGGGAGGTTCAACCATAAATATTTTTAAGGATCATTTTGATTTAAATCAATTACCCACTCTTCTAATTTTTTCTATCCTCAGTTTTTTCACTTTTAATATTTAATTTCATAGTAAGAGTGTCCTCCTACAGTAGTCAGAACTGATAACTCTTTCTCAAATGAGAAAAGTCAGGTATAGTGGGACTGATTAACCAAAAAGCTTATTTTGGGGGTCATCAGTGGCAGTATATTTATTTTTCCTTAATCCTCATGAGATCAGTTTTTATTCTCCCCAAGAATCAAGCATTCAACCTGAGACGCAATAGCCAAGCTAAATGCCCATTAAAACTAATATCCTTCTAACTTACAACATGCTGCCTAAGCAGTACAATGAAGCAGGAGAGGCACTAAACAACAGGAAGCCTATGATTAACGTGGACACATACACAAGCAAGATCTCCACCTGTTATCTCACACACTTTGAAACAGCACCCCACCTCCTCAGCCCAATTGCCAACAGCAGACTATATAATGAACCATCTGTACCGTAACAGTGAGAGCCAATTGAGATGGGTTGATAATACCAAAGAAGTCTCATTTTTTATTCTTTTTCCCCCTTGTGTGTTGTTAGGCTGAGTAACATTTTTAATTGCATGATAAATTGAAAATGTTGGCAGGAACTTAACTTTTGTACAATTTGAGCTCTTTTAATGTTACTTTGATGGTCTTTCTGGTAGATTTCTTTGCCGCTCCCCTGCAACAGAAGGAAAAGCTGACCCTATGAACCAAACCACTGGGAAGCCAAGCCTGCAGCTATGTGGCATTAAGAATCTTCTGCCAGTCTCTTATGATTTGACTGAACTATTCAATTATGCCTTTTCAAGGGTGAGCTGAAATGCAGATCTCACTGTGGTCCTTGGACCAGTCAGATGAATAGAAAAGCTGGGAAAAAAAGACCGCCGTTCCTGCTGAAATGTTAAAAGCCTTCATCAGAGAAACTTTTGTTCCTGAATCAAATACCATCCAACTTTTACAAAAGCGGGACAGCTGATCTGTTCTCTCACCAAGCCTGTGATGTAAATTTTTTATGATTTTTAAAGTATTTTGAACGATTGTTACAAATGTGTTAAATTTGCTTGTAACCAGAAACAAATGCCCCTACTTGGCTGGAGGCTGCTAAGGACAACGGATTATTGTGGGAAAGCCCATATTTCAATTAGTTTGTTGAAGGGTAAGAAAAAAAGCTCCCAGTTAGATTATAGCGATTCCTCAATTAACTATCCTCAGAGAATAAAATTCCTCTGTAACTTAGTTGGATTTTAAAATGTTTTTCGATTACATACAGTGATGTTTTCCTAGGCCAGACAGCTCAAGGGCAACATATCTACTTAATAAAGCCACAGATCACCGCAGAGAACAGAAGGACGTCTAGGTCTTCTCCTTAAACTCACCAACGAATGAAAACCTACGAATCTATGGATCTGATTCTGACTGCCAGGGGCCCCGTTTCCTTTTGTGGCCCTTCTGACCTCGGAGTAATAGTCTCATGTCTCCTTTAGACCTCAAATAGAGGTCGCTGAGTCAACCAATGTTTACTGAACATGTACCATACCAGGAGCTGTGCTAACTACAGGAAACAAAAGACTATTTCCTTCACGGAGCATAGAGAGTGTTCTAGATTCAAACCAGTGAGCTTTCATCCACAATATAGTGTAGAAGGTGCTCAGAAAGGGACCCGTAAGTACATTGCAGAGACCATGAGAGAGAGAGAGATATTTAGGATGCAGAGAAAGAAGACTAGCAGAGACAGCTCATCAGAATAAATGACAACTAAAAATTGATTTGGAAAGCTGAACTGGCTTTAACCAATCAAAAATACAGCAAGTGAAAACTCATAGTGTACAACAATATCTGAGAAAAAGGCACATTACTGTAAGTCAGCACTTTGGAAAAAGTGTTCCAAGCGGAACGCACCTAACTTTCACAATGGCCCCATGAGGGAGGCACTGTTGTTTCACCCCATTTAGAGATAAGGAAACAGGGGCTACACAGCCAGTAAAAGCTGGGTGAGAGCTTAAATGTCAGCAATCAAGGCCCTAAACCTTCACCCTTCATTGCTTTGCTATACTGTCCCGCAAGGGGGGAAGGCAGTGAAAGTGCTGCCACGTGCCTACAGCACAGTGCACCCAGTGTTCTCCCCATCTACCAGTCACCCTTACAGTCCATGCTTGAATCTGCGTGAAATGAATAAATGATAGGGTACCTCACTGTCCCATTAATTTTGTGGTCTTTTGGGCTCCTCAGACTCAATTTCTGATTATATGTGTATGTGCGGGGACAGGGGAGAGGGAGTCTCCATACCAACCACCAATGCTCCAAACACCAGCTGGGTGTCCTACAATTTAACTTCATTGTGACACTACCCAGAAATAGCGTCACATTCTACAGGTTAGGGGTTCAGTCTTACCCTCCCACCATGTACTTCAGACACCAAGAGCACGTCCAGCTTGTTACCTGTATTTCTGAGTGATTCTGAGTGATCCCTTCCTTGAGTTTCAGAAAGAAGCTAGTCTCAAGGCCAGGGAGTCACCTGTACTTCTGAGCAATTAGCTGTAAGTCAGCAGCTACCAGGACCCCTTTCTTAGGTTGGACTAATTTGCTAAAGCAGGTCACAGAAGGCAGTGATACAATTTATTTACTAGATCTTTCATTTATTAGGAAAAGGATGTATGTGAAACAGCCAGCTGGAAGAAATGCAGAGAGAGGGCAAGGCTGTGGGAAGGGGCAGGGAGCTTTGAGGCCCCTAGGAGCATCCCTCTCCCCCCAAGTCTGCAGGTGCTCTCCAATCCAACCAGGAAACGCCAAACCCTCTCCATCTTGGTCTGCACAGAGGCTTCATTACATATGCAAGATCAATTACATCAGTGGCCAATCTCCGGCCCCTCCCCCTTGGAGGCTGAGGGGTGGGACTGAAGTCCCCTTCATCACAGCCTTGGATCCAAGGGCAACCTGGTTCCATCCTGAGCAGCTTTCCAAAAATCTCATTAACATATAAGAGCTCTCATCTAGTAGGAAATTCCAAGAATTTGGGGAACTTTGTGTCAGAAATAGGGACAAAGATCAAATACACATTTCTTATTATAAACCACACAGTATCACACATGTTCTCCCTTTTCATTTCTGTCAATTACAAGGAAGGTTTCATTGTCTTGCAGAGGGGGTGGGGGGTGGGAAGTGTCTGCATGTACAGACGGGTGTACCCAAATGCTCTTTCTTTCCACTCACTTTCACTGTGAACTGAAAACTGCCCTAAAAATGAAGTTTACTAGGTAAAAAAATGAAGTGATCAGGATTCAAATAAAAACAAAAAAGGGAATTTCAAAGACAAATTAGGTGGAAAGGGGTAAATTTAAACTGTTCTTTAAGCCAACTCTGCATAAGACGAGGACATGGTGACTGGGGAAGAATTCTCTGGTCCTCGGTCACCTGCTAAGTGCCAATTCAAGTATGATCCTCAGTTGCACCCAAGAGTGTGTACTCTGGTGCAATCATCTCCTTCTAAGCAGCCCACCCTGTACTCCTGGAAGATGGCTGCCTGCTGGAGCCCGGGCCCCCTCCTCACTGCCAGACCATGGAGTGGGCCGCGCCTTCACTGGTTCCAGTTCTGTCTACTCTCCACAGTCCTGTACTTCCGGACCCCAAGATGCATATTTCATATTGTTCAGAATATGTAACACATAAAAAATTAAATATTATATTATGTTACTCTCCCATTCCTGTATTATCAAACATTCCCAGGCTTTTCATTCTAATATCGATACCTACAGATGTATATGAGCTGTAGAACTATTGTGATATAAATGTGAGAGCACAGCAGGATTTTGGAAAAATGTACAGGTATTAAGATTAACAATGAAGGGGCTCCCTGGTGGTGCAACGGGTTAAGCACAGTGCTGTGGTGCTGTCAGCGGCTACGGCACAAGTTCGATGCCCAGCCAGGGAGATTCCCACATGGCGCAACAGACCTTTTTGCCTCGCCCGCTGCTCCCCTCAGCAGTGTATTTCGGTCCATCTGCCTGTCAGCTCCCCACTCTGTCTCTGGTGAACCCTCTCAAAGCCCCACACCGCTGTCCTGCACCCCAGCTTGTATGCAAAAATAAATCTTTAAAAAGAAAAGATTAACAATGAAGGTAGGAAAGACTAGTCAACAGTTGTTAAATCCAGAAAGGCTGGCTGATTACTTCCCAATATTGTGATGTAGAACCATGATGAATTTAAAAACTAATGATTTAACTGTATAAGCTAGTCACTGCAAAATACTCCAAGCAAGCATCTTGAATACATCAATAAAGTATTTTTATCCATCCCTCAAGGAGAACATCCATAGTTCTAAGATAATTGAAACATCACTTACTTCTCTCAATTCCTCCAACAATTATAAGCATATCATCCACCCCGTCGTTTGTGATTACATCCCGGGATTGTTTCTGATAGTCATACGTTACTTTCATAACCAGACCTTAATCTTTTATTTCCTGGCACTCAACTTCTATCCCTTCCAACACCTAGGATATCTTACACTTAACAGTCCCTCGCAAACCTTTCATTGACCATGATCAGCATTCTTTTTGTCACAGAAGAAAATGTTGTGGGTCTTATTTTTATTTAATTAAATTTACTTATGTTACCATCCCTCTAAGTATTGTCCTCTGCAGATTCACGTTATTTCAGAACCACGTATAGGTACCATATGTCCAGTACATCAAAGTCAGGTTGATTAGAACATAGTGTTTAGATTAGAAGGCACAAATAATATCAAAGGCTACATTTGCCCTTTTCCAAATATCAGGTATCCCTGTCATATTCCAGAAGACACTGAAAACACTAAACGTTAACAGCGGCAGTCACAAAAGATCGGCATTCTGCTGTGATGAACTCACCTCTGCTGTCTGTAAGCAAGAAGAGAATGACCTCATCTCTTTTTGCTTTCAGTTCCCACTTGAATGGTAGCAGGCCTATAAATCCTGTGGCCATTGTAATAGTCTTAGCTACTGGGCAGCAGATGCTGGGAAATGATAGAAGCAACAGATTATCCAGTCGTTAAATTGTTGTTATCTTGAAAGATGCCTGCGAAGGCAGACCACAAACTCCCAAGCTCTAAAACACTTTGGATCCTCCTCCAGAAACCGAATTTTTCCAAAGAAGTTCAATCACCCACCTTGAAGTTCTCCACTCCGACTGTAGAGCTCCCTCCTCTGCTCTCGCAAATAGGCGCTCATGCTGATGGCATGAGAGGACGACTCGAACCTGCAAGCAGACACGGGGTGAGTGAACAGTTAGGGGGTGACCAAATAGGTGGTGTCCAGCGCTGTGTTCCAAATACATTCTACTCTAGTCTGCGTGAGGCCCCTAGGGCCCCACAACCAAGTCATCCCCGTGTTCCACGGCAGGACGGGGTGGGCTGCTGCAGACCCTGAGGTGTGAACACACTCCTGGCTAGCACTCCTCTGCAACACAATTTAGAGCTTTTGCTCCTTTTCCTTTTCAGTGGGTCCATCTCTGATCTTCTGCAGATGGAATCTTTTGGCCCTCGGACCACCACCATCCTTTGCCAGCAAGAAGAATGGACTGTAAAGTCATTCTAATTTTGCTCGTTTCTTCTAATTTCAAGTTGAAAAGTCACCCCCGACTGCCAGTCGCCACCACAGAATTAATGGTCCCTCAGAGCAGATGTCTTGCCTTTCTAACTCATCCATTTAGAGGACTGGTCTAAAGAACATGCTAAAAATGCTGTTGAACACTGCAGGAAAAGAAGGCATCGCCGATGTCTCCTTCAAAGTCCTCACAAACAACAGAGCTTATAAATGGGTGTAGGTTTATGACCTGCCAACTCCGATATAAACATTCTCATAAGTACCAAGCTACCAGAGGCCTGTTCATGCTACCCTGAAGCCATTTCATATCACAAACATGGGGGTTGACTCACAAGAGAGAACTGACCTCTGGAAGCTAACGTGACATACACACACACACACACACACACACACACACACACACATACACACACACAAGAAAAAAAACCCACAACAAGTCTCGGTCTTAAGAGAAACTTGCAGGCCAGGGGGAGAAAAACAAACAGGTAAAATGGTGACTATAAACAGTAAATCCTTTGAGGTGCTCAGAAATTCCATTTCAAATCTGAGGTTGTACAATCCAAATAGCAGGCTGACAGGAGAAATCCCTCCCTGACTGACTGTCATGAAGGCATAAACAGCAGCAGGATGAAAGAGCAACGGTGATAATGGGATAGGATTCTGGCAACAAGGACAGCGCCATCATTTCCTTAATCATGCCTTCTTTATCCATTCCTTGACAAGGAAGATGAGTGCCACGATGAATATCAGCCTGAGGGAAACACGGGTTACTTGATCCTCGCACTGCGCCCCCGCCAAGAACTAAGAGGGTGCTAACAGCCAGAAGGCGGGCAAAGTGTGCAGTACTTCAAAAGTGCCACCTGCCAGTCAAGTGTGGAGAAGAAGCCACTGACCTCCAAAAAGCCTGCTGACAGCTATTGATCAGAAATGGCAAGGGGAAAAAAATAAACTCTTGAGCAAAGAATAGAGAGGCACACATTCTACAATGAGAGCGAACTTAAACACACTTAATTAACCTTGGTTAGGGGCAATTAAAGAGAGTAATAAAGTCCTTCATGGATGTGATAAAAACAGACTACAGCTCACAAAACTCTTAATCCTTTTCAACCTGATGCATGTTTGCCACTCAGGAATCCTTTTTAGGTTTGCAACAAGTCAAAGATTGACATAATTTTCCGGCAAAAGAGGTTCTAGACATGATTCTCACCTCCTTATTTGAACACCAAAGGCCCTGAGGTTCACTGTAGAAGGACACCTGCTTTCTAAAGCAGCTGCTCAATGGCAGAAGCAGGACACAAAACAGATCAATCTGTAATCGTGGCCTAATTTGATATGGGTGGTGAGTTTCCACTACTATGCAATAAGAAGTGGGTAACAGTTATTTAAAGTTCATGTATTCATTTCTAACAATTTATTTATGTTTCCAACACCACAATTTCAGGATTAGCTAAATGTTTGAAAAAGGATGTGGGATTTAAGGTTGAATGTTAGGGGTGATGGTTGAAATCATGAAATTTAGAAACCCTGAAACCTGTCTTCTGCACCGCACATAGATTAAGAGTGGTTAAGTTGAGCTGGGTGGAGGGTGAGAGGGTAGAGACAGAGGAAGGGGAAGGAAGGGTATTCTAGGCAGCACCTGGGGGAGTCTTAGCTGCTGCTTTCATCCATATTTTCCTCCCACTATCTTTCTTGCTTGTTGGAGAACTGCTCCCAACTCTCTCAATATTCTGCTTCCCTGATTCCTCTTGATTCAGCAATGCACTCAGGAAAAGAAGCTCTTTCTGCAACTCCAAATCTATCACCAGAGATGAACCCTAACTGATTTAAGATAGTCACCAAGATCTGCTTTCCCTTATCAGTGACTGGGGTAAGAATGGGCAAATGACCCATTGCTAGAACCTGAGAAAAATTTGCCACAGGATTCAGACAAGATTAATAATTGGGTAATTAATAATTCATTATTAAAAGATTTGAAATGGTAGTCACTTTGAAAGACAGCTTTCCAGTATCTTACAAAGTTAAACATAGTCGTATCCATATGATCCAGTAATTATGCTCCTACGAATTGACTCAAATGAGACACACCTACACAGAAACCTACACATGAATTTTTATAGCAGTTTTATTCATAATTGCCAAAAGCTGGAAGCAAGCAAGATGTCTTTCAAAATTTGAATGGAAAAACAAAGGTTGATGCAACCACACAATGGACTATTATCCAGTGGCACAAAGAGATGATCTATCAAGGTACAAAAAGTTACAGAGGAACCTCATATGCATATTGCTGGTGAAAGAAATCAGTTCAAAAAGTCTACAGATTGTCTGACCCCAAAGTAAGGCATCCTGGCAAAGGCAAACTATTGAGAGAATAAAAAGTTCAGAAGTTAACAGAAAAGAACACAAGGGACCACGGAGATGGATCACGGGTGACTTGGTGGTGGGCTACCCAAGGGGAATACAAAATGTAAAAGACATAAATAACAATAAATACATATATTAAAAAAAAAAGTTTAGAAGTTGCCAGAGATTCAGGGGGTAGGAAAAATAGACAGGAAGGAAAGCAGAGATCAGGGGACATTGTTTATGGCCATGAAACTATTCTGCATGATGCTGTAATGGTGGCGATGACATTACGCATTTCTCCAAAAGCCACAAAACTGGACTCAAAGAGAACCCCAATGGAAACACTGGGCCTTTGTTAACAATGATGTATTACTAATACTAGTTCATTAATCCCAACACAATGCAAGATGTTAATAATAGGGAAAAACTATGGAGCAAGGGGACATAAGGTAACTTTATAACCTGCCTGCTCAATTCTTTGGTAAACCCTAAATCTAATTTTAAAAAGGCATGCGGGAAAACCTTATATTTCCTTGGTATAATCATTTTTTATTGGTGTAGAACTGGAAGCAGAGAAATAAATAGGACTGGGTCCTTGATGGCACTGCAGTGGTGAATTTTTAAAAATCCTCCACATTCATCCTTATTGTATGAGATAATAACTTTCCAGTAGTTAATCTATTTCATTTAGGGTTCTAAGGTACTTGCACACTGAAGAATTTTACCTGATATTAGATCCAACTATTGAATGAAAGCATAAGAAAAAAGGAACACATTCAATAAACAAAATGGATTTTCCTCCAGTGCAGGCACAGTAAATCTCCTCTCCTGTAGGCCTTGAGATAAATGAACTGTTACAACTTTCCTTAATGATTAAGAACTCCATGAATTCATGATAAAAATGAATTTCAAAAGTAAATCAATAAAAGATACTGGAGCTCCAAATATTCAAGAAGAATAAATTCAAAATACTCATATTATACTTGAATAGTTAGTTTACATGCTTAGTAGCTTGAGAGACACAACTTCTTAAATATCTCAACTCCTAAAACGAGATACCGGTTAAAATACTAGATGATTTCAGTCATATGTGGCACATAGAAAAATGAAACAAAGGAACAGACAAAACCAAATCAAAACCCACCCTAGAAATCTCACTGCAGAACTGAGGCTACCAGAGGGTGGGGGTGGGTGGGTGGTGGGAAGCGAAGTGTAGAAGGGGCCAATGGACAATGGTAGAGGATTATGGGTGCCTCAGTGGTGGGTGTAGTAACATACACAAAACTATGCCTCTTCACTATTTATGGTGTTTTATACCAACGTTACCACAATAAAAAAATACAATTTAAAAAAGAAAGGAACAGACAAGTCTACCAAAATTTAAAGTCTGTTTCTACCACTTACTAGTGTGTGAATTTATATAAATTACCTAATCTCCCTTGTGTCTCAAATATTTTTAAGTGTAAGAGAGGAGTAAAACCAGAACCTACATTTATAAGGTTCTTGTAATGAGTAAATGAGACTTCATGAATATGACTTAATACCTTAGCTACACTTAGTAAGGACTTTTAAGTATTCGCCACTATTTCTGCTGCCAAAATTTGATGTAATCTGACTTCCACTATGTTTGAGATTATTTTGGTAAGTTCATCTACTATAGTAACTGGTATATAGTAAGCTTCTATCACTGCTTACTTTACATGCTTAGCTTTAGAGACATATTTTCTTAAATATCTCAACTCCTCAAAGATACAGAGGTTGAAATAGTTGATGGTTTCACTCCTACGTAGAACACAGAGAAACAAAACAAAGGAACAGGCAAAACCAAACCAGTAGCAGCTGCCCTTATACTTATTAACACTGATAATAATAATGTTATCATTGTTAGCTGTTACAAGTGACATACTCTTAGGTTTCATGACCTGATGGAGTTACTATGACTATAACTAGAAAAGAAGAATTTCCAGATCTCTCCTTTATTAAATCAAATAAAACCCAATACTAGTTAGCAAGGGAGATTTGCATAACTTTATTAACAGCGGGCACTTGGGGCTTTTCAAAAGTTGAAATACTTCATTTCCTCTGACTTCATATAAAATTCCCCAGAAACAACTGGGAAACTTCATTTCTCTGTATTTTATAAAAAATTCCCCAGAAACGAATTCTAGACATTTTTATTAGAGGTTCTAATAATTTAGTGACTATATTCCAAAACAGACACTTCCCTTTACAGAAAACAGAGGGACACAAAATTGAATCTACCTTCACGTTCTAGAAATGACTTCAGCATGAACTGGGTGAATAACAGCTGTCGTTCAAGGAGAAAGCCATCCTACTCAGATCTAACACTTCTTGACACCTGCTATCTTACCAACCAGGAGATACGTACTTGAAAAGAGAATTTTTTGGCCTTTGAGGTTTCTTCTTGGCAAAAAAGGCTGCAAACTCTCGTCCCGTGCTGGCATAACTGAGTTGTGCTGATGGTTCAGAGGCCGTACGAGTATTTTTCATGTCCAAGTACTCCGTCAGCAGCATCTATACAGAGAGGCAGTTTAATGCACACATTTATAAGGTGCTATTAAGAAAAGTCATTTTAAAACCACGAAAACTTAATTCTAGAACCTCATCCTTCACATTTGCAAGTATATTACCCCAGCTATTCATACACGATTAATAGATCTGAGGAAATTAGAGCCATAAAGCCATCTATTTGCTACCTACTCCTAAGACCAGGAATAAAAGTGGTGGTGGGGGTCAGGTGTTTGGACATGGGGGTAAAGGAAACATTTTTATTGAGGATCTACTATGCCACTGTACAAGTTACAATGGCATCGATAGCCATGCCATTGTGTTTAGTCAGAGCTTATTGGGTGGCAGGTAAGACGTTATCTCATATAAAACACCATGCATGAAAACCAATTCAAAATGGATAAGAGACTTGGTCATAAAACCTGAAACCATAAAATATAAAGAAGAAAACATAGGCAAAACAATACATGACATACATCTTAAGAACATTTTTAAAGACACATCCCCCAAAGCAAAGATAGTAAAGGAAAAGGAAAAGATAAACAGCTGGGATTACAGCAAACTAAAAGCTTCTGTACAACAAAAGAGATATTAACCAAAACAAAGAAACAGCCTACTGACTGGGAGAAAATTTTGCACTCCATACAACAGGCAAGGGACTGATCACAAAAATCTACAAATAACTCACACAACTCAACAAAAACAAAGCAAAAAACCAAGTCAAAAAATGGGCAGAAGAACTTAAAAGATACTTCTCCAAAAAAGAAGAGCAAATGGCCAAAAAGCAATGAAAAAATGTTCAACATCCCTTCATAATCAGGGGTGCAAATAAAATGCAAATAAATAAATGCAAATAAAAACCACAGTGAGATACCACCTTACACCAGCAAGAACAGCATGTATTAAAAAAACAGGGAACAACAAATGTTGGCAAGGGTGTGGAGAAAAAGGAACCCTCCTACACTGCTGGTGGGAATGCAAACTGGTCAAACCACTATGGAAAACTGTATGGCGGCTCATCAAATTACTAAAATTGGAGCTTCCATAGGACCCAGTAAGGCCACTTCTGGGAATCTACCCAAAGGACACAAAAACATAAATCCAAAAAGATACATGCACCCATATATTTATTGCAGCATTGTTCACAACAACAAAGGTATGGAAACAACCCAGATGCCCCAAAATAGAAAATAGATAACTGGATCAAGAAGATGTGTATATATACACAATGGAATACTATTCAGCATTCAAAAAAGATAAACACATGCAATTTGCAGCAACATGGATGGAGCTAGAAGGGATCATGCTCAGCTAAATAAGCCAGAAAGAAAGAGAAAAATATCGAAGGTTTCACTTATAACAGGAATATAGGAGAATCAAATAAGAAAGAGACATTCAGCAAGGGAGGGGGAGAGAAAGGGCTCAAAATGGGGGCGAAAAGAGCACAAGGGACTATGGTGATGGTTCCTGGCTGTATCGGTGGTGGGTAATCTAAGGGGAATACACAATAATGTAAAAGATATAAATAATTTAAAAAATGCTATAGATATAAAAAACACAAAGCACTGTCAGATAAATTCTCAGGTTATAGATAAGGAAGTGAGGTTCAGGAGGAGGCTGGGGATGGTGGGCTGGCAGCTGCACTCTCCTCTTTTCACTAAGAGCACAGGGCATCAGCATATACTATCAAACTACTAACCAGAGGAACCACGGCCCCGAGAGCTATGAGGTCCTGACCTACAATTGCTAGAGCCAATTCTCATTTAAGAGCTTCAAAGCAAACAAAAGCCATAGTTTTTTGGTTTGTGGGTTTGTATTTTGTTTTTGTTTTTGTTTTGTCAACCACTTGAGAGTCTCGGGGCTGTTTTACTATTTCCAAGATCGGCACTGGAAACAGTTTTAATTTATGAAAGAAATTAGCAGACTAGAAACAGAAATCACCAGGGTTCCTAAAACTCACCACGGTTTAACCGGGGTCTCAAATGTACCAATTCATCCCTATAACCACTCACCACATTGAAAATTTTGAGATAACCAATGGTACAGTATGTGGAAGTAAGGAAATTTTACCTAGGGGTGAAGCAAAAGCTCTTCAGATGCCATACAACCACTTATTCTTGCACACATGCACATATTCATTCATTCGTTTATTCAATACTCAAGGCATGAGGACCACATGAAGCACGATCATTTATGAAGTGCCCTGTGAATACGATACTGCCCCAATGCATTTTAAAACAATTATATTTTTAATATGAACATATAGACAGCACTGAGTACTTATCAAACATCAGACATTTTAAAAACATGATGTTAGTCAACCCTTATTCTATCAAGTGAAAGTTACTATCTGCATTGTAGAGATGAAGAAACTGAGAAGTAGTGGTATAATAAACTAGCCTACAAGCTTAGGGCTGGGGGCAAGGGTTAATGAGAAAACACTGCACCTTCCCCTCAGTTTTACTGCTCTAAATGACTTAAAAAAAGCAGCCTTAATAAAAAAAGGAAGGAGCTGGTTTAAGATCGTATAATTACAGAGTAACAGAGCATATTTCAACTGAGCCTTAATTGACACCAAAGCCTGTGGTCTTCCCGATGACACTCCACTCATGAAGAGAATAAAAACGGCCCATGAGGATAGCTATGGGTAGCAGTAAATGGACTTTATTTATTTCATTTTCTGGACAATAAAGATTTCACTGAGAAAGTATAAAACATGTTAACAGACTGGTCAATGCTTTTTTTTATTTATGAGGCCACTGGAGTATTATTCAGCATGCTGATGAAGTAATATAATGACAAATACACTCTCTCTGTTAATAAATCACCCAAACTACCCAACAGTCAGGGAGAATATTGAGCTGGGTCTCCAGGAACAACTCAACTAGGGGACACAATTATTTTGTAGACTTAGCACTGATCCTAATAAAGTTTGCAGTAACCTGTGAGCAAAAGGCCACTAGTAAACCAGAATAGAATTTCAAATTGCTGTAGCACAGGAAGATAGCTACAAGTATGCTGGTTTCACTCAACTGTTGGTCTTAACACCAATGTGACAGAGAAATATTTCTCCCAAAGCATGAAGATACACTAAACCAAGTAATTCTTTTAGAGCACTTATTCTCCTAGAATTCAATGACTTGCTTTGTACAATAAAATACTGACTGATCAGGACTGAACTAAACACCATTTTAAGAACAGGTATTTTAAGATCACTGAATTTTTTTCCACCCTACCAATAAATTCCCCTAATTATAACCTCTCAGCATTGTCAGTCTATTTCTATATGTACTGACTTCTCTCAAGCCTGAAACATGTACTATTTCTACCTTCTCAACAAAAATATTATTCTGGTCCTTCTGCTCTCTCTATAACCTTATTTCCTTTGTAATTAGGTTCTAAACTTCAAAAAGCAATTTCATGTGTATTAGTTCCTTTACCTTGATATACTTTAGTCCTAATTTCTCTCCCAAGTTCTTCTCCCTCATCTGTGACTCCACGCTTGACATCTTCACATATTTCATGGAACCCACAATTCTGAAACCTAAACTATCATTCAAAAAAGGCAGTAATCCTTCCTGTCTTCTTTTTCATTGTTAGTAGTTTCTTATTCTCATGGTCTCCAGCTTAAAAACTTCAGAAAAAACCATCAAAAAAACCCATCTTTTGATACAGCCCTCTCTCCCCCTATATCCATAAAGGAATGACTCCCCATGTTCATTAACGCCTTCTCAACTCCATTAGCTTACCCAATACTGTCCATTCTGATAGCCACCCACTTAGTTCAAATTAGGCAATTTTCTCTCATTTAATCTTCTACCAACTTACTCTTCTAGCCCTTTCATACACCATCAACAGAGTTTCCTAAATCACTGTTGCTGTCACCGGAAGACTACTCATCTCATCATCTTCAAACTCTAACCTCTATATGTATATCCAATCATGTCCTACTCTTCCCAGTGTAACCCAGCACTCCAATCAAAATCGCCTACTCAACTCTTCCCTGAATAAGCTGCAACCCTCTCATTTCTGCACTAAGCAAGATTATTCTCCCCCTAAATGCTAAAAATTCCTTCCAAAAACATTTCCAACGTTTTCCTTCAGTGACTCCATCCCAGTCTACTCTAGGTCAGCTGATACCTTGTCTGAGCTCCCAATGTACCTGTTACACACATCATTAAGTATTTGACAAAAAATGCCTGATACTATTAATTATTATTTAATGAAAAGACGCCCAATCAGTCCTATTTCTACATTCCTTAAATCACTGAATTTCTCTCACCACAGAGCCAGACCACATATACTGGTCAACAGTGAGATCATAACTGACTTGAAAAGGCCATAATCTGTAGTATCTTGGTGTGCTGAACATGAATATAACCCTGAAAATTTTTTTATTAGCTCTCATTTTGAAGATATAATTCATAAAATTCATTTTATATGTTTCACCGTGTAAATTTATCTAGTAGGACTTCAACAACATTCTAACTCAGCCTAGAATGATGTAATATTGCATCACATTGCATAATACCATCATGCACACATCATCCAGAGTCGATTGCATCATTTTCTGAAGTAAGCTGATGTCAGCAGTGCATTCTATAAAAAGGCCTGTTGGAAAGGTTGAGCATTGAAAATATTTCAGACTTTGTGTGAGACAGTTGAAGCTACTATTCCATAGAACCATTATTATTTTATCCATTTAGGCACAATACAGAACAGTAATGCCTCGAAAGTGCGTTCATAGCATGGACAATTTCTGCTCTATTTGTGGGGAAGTGACATTTGCCAACCAGAAGAAAAGGATCACTTCTCAGGTGAAGAAGGCTTATCATCTTTACTTCAGATGCAAGATGGTGACCAAGACAAGTCTTGGGCCCAACATATATGCTGTGCTAGAGGTACAACACAGCTTTCATAGTGGTTCAATGGCAAAAGACCATCAATGCTGTTTGCAGTCCCCATGGTGTGGAGAGAGCCAAGCAACCACAGAAAAGACTGTTACTTCTGCTTGGTTCCTCCTCTTTCTGGCAGAATAACGAAGCAAAAGTCGAGAACAGTCTACCCAAACATACCATCTGCATTGAGATAACCGGTTCAACAACTTGCTGTAGGGTGATGTGAAACAAGCATGGAATGCTTTTCGCCTAGTGTCTACAAACTTTCTTGGGAATGTTAGGGCAGAAAACTACAAAGAACCAGTAGAAGACAAGCTGATGCAGTATCAGAAACTTGACTGCAATATGTCTCTAAAGATCCACTTCCTTCATTCCCATCTGGATTTCTTCCCTGAAAACTGTGGTATAGTTAGTAATGAACATGGCGAACATTTTCATCTAGATATCGCATCAATGGAACAAAGATACCAAGGAAATGGTCCACTACAATGCTGGCTGGCTACTGCTGGACACTCCCCAGAGATGCTTCTGAATAGCTGTACAAGAGACAAGTGAAGACATCTAAGAAGTAGTCCATGACTTGATTTTTTACAGGTATTAACCGTAGGCCTATTACTATTGGCATGCATTTTGTGATGTAAACATCCATTTATTTCAGATAACCAAAAACTGGAGCCAAAATTAGAATTTGACTGTCATATTCCTGTTGAGCACATACAAATTGATAGGAAATGACTAATTTTATTTCAGTAACATGACTTTTGTAAAAATTTGTTGCCCAGTGATGGGCATGCATTTCGTGATGTAAACATCAATTTATTGCAGATTACAAAAAAAACTAGAGCCAAAATTAGAATCTGACTGTCATATTCATGTTGAGCACATACCGATTGATAGGAAATGACTAATCTTATTTCAGTGACATGACTTTTGTAAAAATTTGTTGACCAATGATATCAGAGAATCAAAAACAATTACAAAATACTGAAAAGTACATGAGAAGAGCTTTGTATATAACATATATAAATTTTAAGTAAATTGTTGTCTCAAGTAAACTAGAGATAACCTCCAAAATAGAATGAGCTCTGTAAATTAGCCCTCAGTACAAGAAAAAGATAAAAAAGGAATAAATATGATTTTAATCACAGGCTTTGCTGTCCTTGTTTGTTTCCTTCATTGAGTTTGCTATTTTTCCTAACACCACTCACCACTAGCTAAAAGACACTGCTTCAAAGCAGGTAAAATTTTGACAACCAAACTGGTGAAAATTCATTTACCAATATCTCAATGAACTTAAAATTAATTCCCATTTCTAAGATGTTTCTAATTTGTTGGAATTCAGCTAAACTCTCTGCTACAAAGTCGTGACACATCAGATGCCTGGTATTAAAATAAAACCATATAATTCCTTGGTAATCCCACATCATTGGAGATAATGTATCTTCCAAATTGGACATAAGCATCATATGCACTAACCTTTCAGTTCAAATTTCCATTTTTATTAAAGAGAATAGGCAATATAGGTTCTGTTTGCTGGGGAAAATCATCCAAAATTGGAATTCTGGGACAAAGGGCATTATACACAAACACATCCTGCAGTAGATACTGCCACGTTCTCGCTGATTCCAGACAGTCATATCCCAGACAGTCATGTCTTTACTCTTCAAGTATCAGTTCTCTTCAAGAACTGCTATTTCTTCTTGATCATGATTTAAAAAACTAAAACCAAAAGTTTATGGGTATTTTAACTTAAAAAGTATTAATTTGCACAGCCAAAAACAAGAAACATTAAAATATGGTTGGCAAACACCTGGAAAACCATATAGCCTAGTAATATCAGGATCCTCTGTGCTTTTTGAGTACCTATTATGTTGGGTGGCTCTGTGGTATAAGAGCTCTGTGGTAGAAGCAAATAATAATAATAATGCTTTAAAGAACATACAAAGCGGGGTGGTCAGACATCTGTTAAAACACTAGTCAGAAATCACATAGTATAGAAAGCAAGGTCAACACTGAGATTTAAAATTTGCTACAGCCTTGTAAAAACATTCTGAATCAATTCTTCATTTCCCACTTACGCTCTTTACTTAACATATTATATGGCTATATACAAGTATGTTAGATTCTTACGGCTTTTAACACATTTTTCTTATGATAGCCTGAAGAGGTTTTTGTTTCTTTACTAAAAGACATATGGATAAATGAACATACAGTAATACACATTTAGTGACATTTATGTCACAAAAGCTGTTTTTGCAGAGCCAGGGTGTCACTTGTCACAGGTGCAATGGTTTGCAACCTGTGCTACCCCAGCCCAATTCTCCAGACTACCAACTATAAACGCTTAATAATTTTAGCAAAGTTATGCTGCATTTGGCTTCCTTGATGAATCTGAAAATTAGATTGCTTCTTATAACAGAAACAATAACAAAATGATAAAAAAAGACCATGAGTTCCCAATATGAACTAAGACTCAAGTTCTACTAGGTAAGACCTTAAATTAAATGTTTCTACACTAAATATTGCAATTTTCAATAATTTGCTTTTAGGGCCTCCCCGGTGGCGCAGCGGCTAAGCGCTGCACTGTGGAGCTGTCGGCAGCGGCAGCGCGGGTTCGACGCCCAGCCAGGGAGAATCCCACATGGCGTGGCAGACCTCTCCTGCCTTGCCCGCTGCTCCCCTCAGCAGTGTATTTCTGATCTGCCTGTTCTGCTACCCGCTCTGTCTCTGGTGAACCCTATCGCCACCCCGCGCCTCTGGCCTGTACCCCAGCTTGTATGTATAAATAAAAAATAAATCTTTAAAAAAATAATAATAATAATAATAATAATAATAATAATAATTTGCTTTTAAAATGCAGATGCCTAGGAGTTGGTGTTCAGCCACAGCAAAGCAGCATCCATTGGACTAACCTTCATACTGATAACATTAAATAATTACAAAAGCTGAAATGCATGTGTAAAATAAGAATTCAACAGCCCTGAAGAGAAACCAAATTAGGCAGAAACTGGTAGGTATGATCCGTGAAAAAAAGAAAGGACGCATACTAGATGAGCTCCCCCGGCTTTTTCTCAAAGAGCACTTCCCCACACCCGTGGAGCAAGGGCAGAATCCAAGCAGAAACTGCAGTATTACTGGATGGAGGAGACGACACAGGTACAAAGATACCAAGATATGCAGAAATGATACGAAGTCCAGACAGGGAAGGAGCAACATCAGAGTAATGTATTCCTCAAAGTATCGCTTTGATTCCAAAAAATATCACAATAGAGATTAAAATATCACAACATTTTAAAAATTAGGGCCATGATTTGAAATGACTAAAAATTCAAATTTCTGCTACAGGGCAGCTACTGAATGGAATGTTAACAATGAAAGAAAGGTGTTTTGTTTTGTTTTGTTTTTTTCAATATAGCAGTCTAACTGTTCCACTGCATAAAAATGAAAATAGTCTTCAGTAAGGAAACCAAGGAGAAATAAACAGTCATTTTCAAGATGGAATAGTCATTTCCTGTTTAATTACACTCATTATCAACAGCAACTGTATAATTAAAATCATGATTAGTATGGCCTTGTGAATAGTACCTTAGTGTTCAAAATAAAGCCAAAAAATTCCAAGGATACATACGTATTTTCTAGTCCTGTATCAAACAGCAAAGCTTTTATTAAAGACTTCATGTTTAGCTTCCCTCACACCAAACTGAAGAGCTCCTCTTAAAATTAGTTTTATTAGCTTCCAAAATAAAATTTTCACTATTTCAAACACGTATTTACTTAATACATAAAATACGCAAGACATTATGCAGGGTCTAAGAACAAGACTCAAAAATAAATCGTTCCCCAATGTCAAAACAAGTGAATTTTACTCTATGTAAATATGATTTTTAAAATGAATTAAAACCCTAATCAATCAACTCTTCTCCCAGTGTGTTAACCCAGTAGTAGAGACACACATGACTGACTGCCACAGGAAGTTGGAAGTGGTAAGCAGCAGGACCAAAAACAGCCGTGAGCATTTACAAAAGGACAAGTTTGCTGCTAACTAGGAGAAATGAAAAAAGGTTTGGTGATCACATCGCTACAGGACATTCTATATAGGATGGACCCACAATCTGAAAATGTGTGACAGGTAGAAAATGGCAGAATTAACAGAACAAAGAAGGCTGGGGAGACTCAGGGTAATTTCACTGGACAGCAAGTAGTTCAAGTAACAAAAACGGAGATAAGCCTAGAAAGCTAGTAAGTGGATAAATTTCAGGACCTTTAACACCACACAAAGGTATTGAAGTTAAATGGAAAACAAAGAGGCAATAAAAAGGATAGAACAGGGAAACAAAATTTGATAATGACATGTTAAATAAATTAATCTACCAGCATAAAGAATAACAGATTAAAAGGCAATGGGTTTTGGGGCAAAAGGAAATACTATAAAGGGAGGGGGACAAGAAAAGGAAGCCAACTGAGAAAGTTCAAAGGGAAAAAAAGATTTTAAAGAAAATAACAGTAATGATATAATTAGGGATACAATTGAGAATCACTGCAAAGGAAAAAAATAAACAAAACTTAACCAGTTATTCCTCAAAAGAAAGAAATCTAAAAAATGGCTGTAAGATTGGCCATCTGAGAGACTAAAACACTGAACACTAATCAGGAACAATAATCAGGAATGCAGGAAGAAATTAGGTTTAACAGGGAAATATATTTAGTTTGGAATACACTCCCTTGTGAAGCATATGAATATTCATGGCATGTTTGTGAAGGAGATAGAATGTTGTGAAGGGGAAATAATGTTGATGAGATTACCATGATTTATTAACTTACATGAGGACAGTTAAGTGTATGCCTATAAGCTCTCTAAAGGACACAGAGATTTCAATATTTGAAATGTGGTTTTATCCCATTGTATTTTGAATATTTGAAATATGATTTTATACCGTAATATTTCTACAGCAGCTCTGTATTGAGGTATCCTGTACATACCCTAAATTCTTCCATTGTAGTGTACAGTTCAACAATGTTTAAGTAAATATATACAGCAATGTCACTATCCTCACCATCATTGTAAAAAAACTTCTAATACTACAAAAAGTACCCTTATATTAGCTGTAGGACTTTCACCCGCATTTGTCTCTTAGTTATTTCACTTTGCATGATGCCCTCAAGTTCCACTCATGTTGTTGCAGATGGCAAGATTTCCCTTCTTATGAATATCCCATTCCATGCATACACGCATGCACAACACACACACATACCCATATATGTGTAAACCACATTTTCTTTATCCATGTATCCATCAGAGCACCTAAGACTGCTTCCTTACCTTAGCTATTATCAATAAAGCTGCAATGAACATGAGAGTGGCATGTATCTTTTTAAGTAAGTGTTTTTGTTATCCTCAGATGAAAACCCAGAGGTGAAACTGCTACATCCCATGGTTCTATTTTTAATTTTTTTGAGAAATCTCCATAGTATTTTCTATAGTGGCTACAGCCAACACACAAAGGTTCCCTTCCCTCTACACCTTCACCACCATTTGTTATTTTTTGTTTTTTTTTTTCATAATAGCCATTGTAATAGGTGCAAAGTGACACCTCACTCTGGTCTTTTTTTTTTAAAGATTTATTTATTTATGCATACAAGCTGGGGTACAGGCCAGAGACGTGGGGCGGCCAGAGGGTTCACCAGAGACAGAGTAGGGAGCAGAACAGGCAGATCGACAGAAATACACTGCTGAGGGGAGCAGCGGGCAAGGCAAGAGAGGTCTGCCACGCCATGTGGGAATCTCCCCGGCAGGGTGTCCAACTCGTGTCACCGCTGCCGACAACTCCACAGCGCAGCGCATAACCGCTGCGCCACCGGGGAGGCCCAATAACTCTGGTCTTAATTTGCATTCCCCTGATGACTGATGCTGATGTTTTCATGTACCGGCTGGCCCATGTTTTAACTGTATGGTTTGGTTTTATGAGATGTGTGGTCTATAAATATTGTGTCCCATTTGCCAGGATGCCTTTTCATTTTGTTGGTTTCCTTTGCCTGCAATAGCTTTTTAGTTTGATATAGTCCCACTTGTTTATTTTCTCACCTTTGTTTTTGGCATAAAATCAAAAACCTCATTGCCAAGACCAATGTCAAGGAGTTTACTACTAAGTTTTTGTCCAGGAGTTTTATGGTTTAAGGTTTTATGTTCAAATTGTTGCTATATTGATTTAATTTGTGTGTGCCTGTAAGGGAAGGGTTAATTTTCATTCTTTTGCAAGTGACTGCCCAATTATTAAAGAGATATACTATTAGTTCCTTCATACTAAATCAATTAATCACATGTGTGTTAATAAATTATTTAATTATTTATTTCTTATAGGACAATTTAGATTTTCTATTTCTTCTTGCATTAGTTTTGATGTTTATGTCTTTCTAGGAATATTTCTATTTTATCTTTTGGCGTAAAGATGTTCATAACAACTCTATAATCCTGCTAATTTCTACAGGGTTTATACTGATGCATCTGCCTTTATTTCCAATTTTGGTATTTTTTGTGATTTTTCTTTTTTAATTGCTATCAATTCTTTATTTTCAAAGAACCAACTTTTGGTTTTATTACCTTCTATTCTTCTGATTTTATTTCATTTATTTTCATTCTGATTTATCACTTTCTATTATAATATATCCTTTACTATGTTCTGCTTGTTTGGTTTTGTTTTTTTTTTTCCCCTAGTTCACAGACTGGAAACTTATATTGCTGATTTTCAATCCTCCTTTTTTTCCCACAGGTATTTATAAGTTTGTTGTTATATTTCCAAATATTTGAGGTGCTCCAAAATTTCTTCCTGCTGCTTAATTCTATTGAGGCTAGAGACCATACTTTTTGTGATTTTAATCCTTTTAAATGTATTGAGGCTTACTTCATGAACTGTCATGAAGAATATTCTATGTTAACATGAAATAATTTGTATTCTGATAGTGTTCAAAGAGTAACAAACTTGACTTTCATCAAAGATGTTTCAGTGTTCCTCAAACAATGTGTCTCCTGACAAGTTCCATTAATTATTGAAAAAGATATTAAATCAAGTATCAATATTTATCAATATCTAATTCTTTTGTTTTTCCTCCAAGCATTGGGGCCCCATAGCATTTTGACAGGTTTCTTATGATAATTCACTCATTAAAATAAAACAGACAAATAAATAATAGAGACCATTCCAGGGGGAAGCACCAATGTGGCCTCAATTCAAAAGCACCTTCCTAACTGCAGCTTTAATATATTCTCTACCCACTTCACTTAAACATTTTAAAGCTCATTCTATTTGCATCACTTTCTCCATTAGTCTCATCAAAGATAACTATCAAACTCCCCTATTTTCTTATACCATTAACAAAAACATCCAACATCCACTGCCGTTATTACAGTTTCACTCTATACTTAGACAAACATGTTTCTCATCACAATATTGATGGCTCTTTTTATATCAGGCTTTTTGAGGTCTCCCTAATTCCAACAATCTCTACGACAGTACTCTTCAACATTCTTTGTCTTTTACAGGTACTTTATCTCAAAGGTCTCCAAATCTGATTTCTCCCAATTGACCACATGTTTTATTACCTCCGAACATCCTTCATAAGTTGTGCTGAAATTCTACAAAGATTGATCTGCATATAGGCATTACTTGGAGAACTACTTTAAAATAAAGACTCATCTGCCCCATGTTAAAACTGCAAAATATGAAGGCAGTAGAGAAACAGAAAACCTGTGCTTAAAATCAGCTCTACCATTTGTTAGCTATGTAAACTTAGCAAGTAACTTAATCTTGCTAAGCCCTTGCCTATGAAAGAAGGATGGTAACAGAAACTACTTCACATAAATGTGAAAATTAAATAACACATGTAAAAATGCTTAGCATATAACACACTATAATTATGTCTGAGGATGAGGATCAGTATTTGTTGTTTTTACTTTAATGCATCCTAGCAATTGAGTAAGACATTACTTCTCTGTGGCTCAATTCTTGGCTTCCTCATCTATAAAACAGAAATATTACCTACCCTACTGAACTATGGTCAGGATTAAATAAAAGTGTAAATTGCCTGAAATACTGCCTGGAGCATAGCAAGTACTTTGTAAATGTTATTAAATAAAATTATATCCTAGTCATCGTCTCACTGTTATCATTCTTCTCTCAGTCTTATTTTCCTGTCAGGTTATACATATGTCATACTACATGCCTCATGTCCATTTCCTCTTCTAAATATTTACATCCCTGTGAATATGATCCCCATCTTTCACCAAAATTACTGTAATAGTCTCCCAACTGGACACGATACCTTACATTACTCAAGAAATTTATCTCCCAACCTGTTACAAGATTAAGCTCACTAATGCAGAACTCAAAGTCACCATTCTTCTGTTCAAATCCTTCAGTGGTTTCCTCCTTGCCTTCAAAGTAATCTTTTCTATCTTTCCCAAGTACCTTCCACTGCTCCAACTGACTTCCTCAGACTTAATTCCTATTAGTTGTTTCTACATAATTACTATTTGCTTAAACTAGATTACTTCCTGTTCCCTAATCAAGTCCCTAGGTTTCCCTCATGTCTGAGTTTATCCCCCTGCTTATAAGAACCTCTTTCATCTATCATTATGGGGGAGTGAGATCAAAAAAGTAAAGTATAAACTGATTTTAAACTACATGTGCTCTATTCAGAGTTACTAGTCAGAGTCTACATGACCGGAGAAAATGCCAGCCCCGTGCATGAGGAAGCAAAGGTAGGTATTTAATATTACACCTTTGAAGTTACTATGGAGGTGTTATCTCTATCATCTTCTTTGAAAGTTCTTTTAGAGTGGTCTTTCATGTCACTTACCTTTAGTCTTACAGTGACAACTAACTGTCTTTATCTTCACAATAGGCACAAATGTGTAACATATGCCAAAGAGTAGGATAGGCCCTTTCATATCCTTCTTTTCTACTATACCACAATCCAGTTGAGACTATCAGACCATCAGTAAGCATATCTTCAAAAGTACTAGTTACTTTCCTAGTTTTCACATCCTTATCATATCATTTTAGATCAACACCGGATACTAAAAATAACTCATCTCACAGCAAAGGGAAGGGCACATATGTGAAAATGGTAAAAAAAAAAAAAAAAAAAAATTCTGATTAACCTAAGTCATATTTCACTATTATGTCTGTAAGTGCATTTGTACACACACATGCACACACACAGAGAGAAAAAAATGAGCCAACATATAACTTGAACATGTCTTCTGAAAAATTACATCTATCCTGTTAACTACGAGACCTCAGTCTCATGAAATCTCAGCAATTTATATCTCTCAAGAATTTTATCTTGTAGTTGTCTGCCTTCTCTGCTGCTTCTTAGTTTGGGCCATGCCTTTTCTTTGTGTCTCTGCTAACAAGTAGCAGTATCTTAAAGTAGGTGATCCCTAGTAGGTTACCTCAATTGAAAGTAAGATGGTCTAAAGGATAGCTCTTTATTGATGTTTTACATTCACAGATGAGCTCCTCAGAGTAGAACTATAACACCCATGGTGAAACTTCAAGCTTTGTGAGGTACATTAATTCACTCATAACACAGGAGCACCATTTATTAAATTTCTGCTCCAATGAGATAAGTGCTACCCTAATGGCCTGAAAGAGTTAATGCATCTTGGCAAAGGCCCAAATTGCTCTCTAGAGACAGTTTATTCAATTAAGTGGCAATGACCCAGAATTTTCAATTAGCAGTTCAGTTACTAAAGATGCCTTCATATTGGTTATCTGTAATCTGTGAACACTGACACACCTATAAAATATATATATGTTTGCTGACAGTTCATTCCAAATGAAATCTTTAGAAATAACAAGAGCAGCTTCAGGTTGAATTAACATTTATCTTCTACATTCTGAGTGCTAGGAACATTAAAATTTGAGGAGAACATTATAAAGACTAGGAGATAAAGGATTTGAAGACACTGAGTATACCCATCACACGGATCCAGAGACAAATGGAGTGGTTTCTTCTCTAAGTAATCTACAAAAAAAAGTCTCAAATGAATTCATTTAAGGCACTTCAGAAGCTGATTTTCTGGCTATCTAACAGAATCTTACAATCTTCGGTACAAATTATGTATATGGACAATTAATTACAGTACTCATTCTAAAATGATCTTTTTACAAGCCTAAATCCCAGCCTTCTTTAAAAATGACTTCAGCTCCTACTACATGCAGATAAACTTCTGTGGCCAATTTACCTAAAGTCATCCTTTAAATTCCTACAGGATACCCAAATAATTGCCTAAATTTGGCAATTAATCATATAACGCTACATAAATTTATAGTGAATATTCTTGTGTGTTTTCTTATGTTTATCTCCTAAATTCCCAAAATGACTTGATAAGACATTTTGTCTAAGGCGTCCCATGTATTGCCACAAATTCCTGTCACGCTAAAATATCTTAACTAAAATCCTTTATAGCTAAGGGTAACTTACTATCCTTATTTCTAGACTTTTCAACTTTTGATGTACAGGAAAGATGTTATCTATAAGTAAGCAAAATTCTATTGAAGAATATATATTGAATATATATATTCCTTACAAAAGATACTAATCTGATGAAAAATACCTATTGACAAGTTAGTTTAAAAAAATAATCTTACTTTATCAGATTTGTTGTCAGAAAATTTCCCTATCTATAATAAAACTGTTATTATTATGCACTATTTCTACTGAAAAGTTTGCTAATTCAAAACATGGGATTTATTTCACTCACCTACTATTCTTTGAGGTTAGCCTACAATGTAAAGGGTTAACCAAATTAATTGCACAGCTGATTAAGGAAATACATAGTAAATACAGAAATTCTAAGGTTCAAAAATAGAGCAACAGGAGCAATAGTTCATTGATACTTCTGGCACCAAATTTTATTTATCAGTTTCCCTATTTAATTTGACTTTTTCTCAAATACTTCCATTTTATTTTGGCCTATGATTTAAAAGCGATGAACACTCATAACATTTCCAAACAGTGCCACATGCTACAGAATCAAGTATTTTTTGCGAGTACTATCATAAGCAATGCTGTTTTACTGATTTGTCTTTGTTGATACTTTCGTTTTGTTTGTCACTCCTCTAAATGTTAATAAGCACAGTACTCTGCGCAAATAAAGTACCTACAAAATGCATTACATGCATCCATTAAGAGCCCAAGATCACCCACACGTAAAAGAAAGCCTGCCCAATAGAAACCTTTTGGATTTCAACTATTCACCACAACCCACCCCTCCATTTTCTATACATCACAACACATATCAATGTGCAAATGATGCTACAGGTGTCTGCTCTCATACAGATAGCTGCTTCCTTCTCTTCCCACAACCCAACTTTCCTAAAAGTTTAGGAAAAATCTGCATACATGAAACATTTCTCTCCAAAATTTACATACTTTCATTTTAACTCTCAGAAAGACTACCACACCCAGTAGAGTGATGCAATAAAACTCAATGCTGTAGGATCATTAACCTGACTCTACAGAAAGTGACAGTGAGTGTTTGCAAATATGACTCCAGAACAGGAGAGGGAGGGAGAAACTGAACCTGACTCTTGTAGTGATGAAAACTGCCACAACTCCACCTAATTATCCTGGGGCCTATTTTACCACTTGGTAACAAGCTCATACCATAAAGCAAGTCACAGAAAAGTAAAAGATAGCATGCTATTTAAATACCAATCATGTTAACGCAGAGGCGATACAATACAATTCATGTATACCTCATGTTCCCTGATAATTGCTTGAGACATCCTGCTATGGAGAAGAAAGCAACAGTAGCCAGGCCCTGGTCTTCTTTAAATGCCAGCACTTAATAACAAACTCCAAAAAGGTCTTAATTGCATTTACCAGGAGCTCATGAACTTTAAAAGTTGTTAATCAGATTTCCATGTAAATGGAATGACGATTAAAGGTTAAGTATAGGTTTCTGAAATTTCAGAAGTTGAGAATATATTGCCCTTCACAGGGAGAAAAAAAAAACTATCAGCCTTGACAGGAACTAAACATCTTAATTAAACATGCAGAAGTACCATGCTTATTTTTACGTGAAGTTCTATTTTCAAATGTCAAAGTTAATCATGCACTTGACTAAAAATGTGCAATATTCATTCTGCCAGAGTAAAAATGCCTTAGTATTCTGTTCTGAGACGACATCTGCAGGTCTCCAAAAATTTCTCTGGTGTCCCCTCAGGCCTGATCTCTGCTTAAGCTACAAAAAAAAAAAAAAAAAAAATCGGAGAATCATTGTGAAATACATTCTACAGAGAGATCTTAATTGTTGGCCATCTGAGGAGTAATCTAAAGCCACACGTTTTCAATCAAGTCAGCTTCATATTTATGTGGCTCAGGAGAAACATGAGATGCCTCCTCCATAAATTTGCTGCACCTGTGTCCCTGGAGTGACATGTTGACAAATGAACATGACATCTCCTCAAATTCGAATAAGAATTTATGATTCTTTGAAAGAATATATTTGATCAATTATGGTGTCATCACAGTTGAAAGCAAAACCCCGTCTTTGGAGTGCACTTCACAAAATTTGCAAGTGCTTGTATTCTGCAATAGGATAAATGACAGATCCCAAACCCCAGAGTCACATTCTCATCCCAGCTCAAATATTCAATATCAGATTCTCAAGCTTAAGAGGAGGTAGGTACAAGTGCTGAGTACAATAATGACTAACATGAAGAGCGTGTAGTGCTCTAGACAAAATAACTGCAGAACTCAAAATCAAAAATATTTATAGTGTAATATCTAGCCAGTAAAAATAAATATTCCTTAAGATCGGTATACACGTGGAAGAAAAAAGTTGCCTGCTGCCCCTCTATTTTTCTCTGTTTCTGATTATAGTTCTAATTCTCACTTCCTTAAGTCCTTCTTAAAAGGTCTCAGAAATATTGTTAGCTTAATACAAAGCACCTACAGCACACATTGAAAGGAAACCATGAGCTCTTACTGTTAACATAAGAGCTATCACTACTGTTGTTCTTAGAACTACTTCTAGTAACTGTACCATCATCATTAAATTTGCTCACTGAGCAAACCAAAGTCTAGTCTCTGATATCCAAGAAGTGTTTCAAATTTTCTCAAAGCATGGGACTCTCTGGGTTCAGTACTCCACTGGCTAATCTAGGTGGTACTCTGGTTAGTGCAGAAGAAACCTCCTCTGATGCCATCTTGGATCCCTCACTTAAGGATTTCTTTAAAGCTTACTAACTTTGGTTTGCTCCAGAAGGCATAAAAGGAATCCACATTTAGAAAGAAGAAATAAAACTATCACTATTTGCAGATGACATGATAATATACAAAGAAAACCCTAAAGACTCCACCAAAAACTAATTGAAACAATATATCAGTACATTATAGTGGCAGGCAATTGAAAAAATTTATGAAATTATTTGTGTTCCTATATGTGAACAATAAACTTCAAGAGAAAGAAATTTAAAAATCCCATTTAAAACCACACCCAAAATAATTAAGTACCTAGGAGTAACCATAACAGAGGGGGTGAAGGACTTGTACAATGAAAACTGCAAAGCTTTGTTAAAGGAAATAAAAGAAAACACAAAGAAATGGGAAGATAATGCCAGCTCAGAGGTTGGAAGAAAAAAGTTTAAATCTCCATCTTACTCAAAGCAATGTAGAGATTCAATGCAAACCCTGTCAAAGATTCAATGGCATTTTCAAAGAAACAGAACAAACATTACTGAAATGCATATGAAACCATGAAAAACTACAAGCAGTCAAAACATTCCTGACCAAAAAAAGAAAGGTGGAATCACAATTCTGGTTGTCAAACTATACTACAAAGCTACAGTAACTGAAACAGTATGGTAAAGTGATTAAAAACAGACATAAAGACCAATGGAATACAATTGAGAGCCCAGAAATAAATCCATACTTACAGCTCTCTATGGACATTAATCTATAACAAAGATGTCTAGAGAATTCATTTGAGAAAGTAAAGGTTCTTCAATAAATGGTGTTGGAAAAACCTAGCCATCACATGCAAAAGAATGAAACTAGACTACTATCTTACACCATATACAAAAATTAACTCAAATGGGATAAAAGATTTGGATGTAAGATCTGAAACTATAAAACACGTAGAAGAAAACAGGCAAAACATTGCATGACACAGGCTTCAATGATGTCACTGTGGACTCAACTCCAACAGTAAGAAAAACAGAAAAGAATATAAACACTTGGGACTATATTAAAGTAGGGAAGGGAAAAAAGCTTCTGCACATGTAAAAACCTATCGATAAAATGAAAAGAAACTCTACTGAGCAGGAGAACATAGCTGCACATTATGTATTTGACAAAGAGCTGATATCCAAGATCTACAAAGAACTCATACAACTCAGGAAAAAAGAATCAAAGGACTCAATCAAAAAATGGGCAAAGGAAATAAGTAGATACTTCTCCAAAGATGACATACTGATGGCCAACAAGAACATGAAAAAATGCACATCATCATTTTTATCATGGAAATGCAAATAAAAGATAGAAGGAGATGCCATCTTATACTTGTAAAAATGGCCCATATGAAAAAAGATGAGAAACAAGAAATGTTATCAAGGATGTGGAAATAAAGGAAGACTAGTACACCATCGGTGGGAATGTAGATTGGTCCAGCCTCTGTGGAAAAAGGTACAGAGGGTTCTCAAAATATTACAATAGTTACACAATATGATCCAGTAATTCCACTCCTAGGATCTTCCTAAAGAATGCAAAAACACTAATTTAAAGGTATACATGTATTCCTATATTCATTAAAGCACTATTTATGATAGCTAAGCTACGGAAGCAACCTAAGTGCCCGAGTACAGGACTGGATTAGAAAGATGTGGTATCGACACATATACATACACAAACACATAATGGAATACTACTCAGCTATAATATATGAAATCTTACAATGTTTAACAACCTAGATGCAACAGGAGGGGATTCTGCAAAGCAAAATAAGCCAGAGGAAAAAGGCAAATACCAGATGGTTTCATTTATAAGTGGAACACAGAAATACAAAGTTGAGGGTGAAGTAGAACAAACCAATAAAAACCAAAACCTAGAAATCTAACTGCAGAATTGAGGGGACAGGAGGAAGGTGGGTTAGAAAAGAGAGTACAGAGAGGGCCCAATGAACTATGGTAAAAGACTATGGAAGCCTTGGTAGTAGGTGTGGTGTGGGTTAACATACATCTGAAGAAGTATGATCCTGTACCTCTGAATCATATGCAGTTTTGTAAGCCAGTTACCTCAATTAAAAATAATTAAGTATATAAGTGAAAAAGTTATACAAAATAACTGTTAAATCAATTTAAAGTAGAAAAGAAAGAAAGAAGCAGGGAGGAGATTTTTTTAAATGTGTCTTTTTGGAAAATGCCAATGCTAAAGTCTCTGTGGTCGCCTCTAAGGATTGGCACAACAATGGGATAAACCAACTTTAAATGAGTGGGCTCCACCTGAAGACAGCATGTCAGGGTTTACATCCCATTCAAACCAAGGATCGATTAGGTGTTGAGTAAGCAATCCAGTTGACAAAAATGATCCACTCAGTAAGGTGAGCTTGGAGCTATAGGAAGATAGGGGTTCTGAGCAACCCAACTAGCTTCTCATTGGTGTGCCTTTGTGACCAACAGCACAGAATAAGGCAGTTGATGAGTAGATGCGAGTTTAGTTCGTGAGACAGAATTTCTCTTTTAAAAAGTGCCTTGTTCTCATTTTATTTTCCCAAAGAAGCTTATACTGAGTATTACTATCTCTGTGTGTCTGCAATCAATAACAACTGAATAAACAGTTTGTATGCAGATGAAACCCGTTAGCCTGGTGTCATTAGTACCTTGTTTGCCTATAGCAGATTTAACCAACAAGATCATCAGGACAGAGTATCAATAAAGACAACACACAAATTCCCAGGAATTGGTCTTCAAAAACAACCTCTTGTCAACTATTACCACTGCAATATTCACTGCAGGCCTCTCATCACACTGACCTCTCCAGTGTCCAAAATCAAGTAAATTTATCTGTCATAATTTGCAGGAGCATATTTTTCTCTGCCCTTATCAAATTCAACCAGCTTTTAAGACCCAGCACAATTATCCACTTTTCACTACTGTATCCATTCAACAAGCTCTACTGAGTGCAAGAGAGTGTTCTGGGCACTGCTCACACAAAGATACATAAGCTAGTATGTCCTGAAGGAGCTCTCAGTAATCCTAAAAGGTCTTCCATTTCTTTAAACTATAGCACTTAGCTTCTCTGTCGGCTTTTACAAATAACCCTGCACATAAAACGCACCTTAAATATATTACCAGTATCACACCATACATTTTGTCCCCATAGCATCAGCATTAGTACACACTTTTTTTCCTTATTCTAACACACTAAGATAAAACATTAGGGAAAAGGGAGAGAAAATACCTTAGAGATACACATCTATTAAGGAACAAAGCTTTTATAACTATTTATTCCAGTCAACTTGGTTCTTTGTTCTCCATATTCTGTTACTATAATCCTCCATACCTATTACTTTATTTCCCTTTATTAGTTCAAAAAGCACTTATGCCTTCTGTACTAGGCACTAACCTACGAACAATAACTGGTCACCTTGCTGTGATATATGGAGTAACCCAGTTCTATTATCTTCTCCATCCAAGGCTCTATGTCTGATTCCACACCGGCAGCAACTACAACCCAATGGCAACTTCTGAGATCTTAGGAAAGCACATCTACCCTCTTCAAGTAAAAGATTTCAGAGCAGCTTGTGGAGCTCAATTCATGATTTCTCCTATAATTACATTTTCTCAAACATGAGACACTGATTAGATAGAACCCAACTAGTTTGCTGTTATTTCCCAGTCTACAAGAGTAGCTCCATCTGAACTTCCTCTCCTTCCTGAGGGTATTCAATTACCTGATCACATGAGCGTGAATGATGGTGTGCCATATAAAGGCAACACTGCTAATCATTCCTCACTGTAATCACTTTCACTATGTGAAAATATAATAATCTGTGCCTATTTTGTTGGCCGTGGTGAAACTATTCTTTCTTCTGCCCCATGAAGTTATTGAACATTTTCTGTCCACATGTTGCCCTGGAACATGTGGAACCAGGGCACATGGAACCTGGTACCCCATAAAAAAATGGAGATTCTAAGATTCAGTTACGAAAATCTTGACAATGGAACGATTGGGATACAGGTGATTTCATTTCTTGTCTTTACTTTTAAGAAAGTAACATGTATGTACCTTTGAGTAACAGCTTCCATGGATAAAGGCAGGATACAACTAGACTGACTACCAAACGTAGCACAAAAACCAAAAACATTCTGGTATAGGTAAACATGGCAGTAAAAAGAATGCTCACTTAATTAATTTCTTATAATTTATATTCTCAGGAAATGAAGGTGTTCTGGGCAATATTTTACAGATTCATAAGTAATACCATGATCTGGGATGAGACAGACAGGGAAGAGCTACCCTGCTTCTGTTTCATGGAATTCTGTTACCTTTGCTGCTTTAAACATTGCTAGTACCACAGAAAGTTCATTTAATTCTTAACTGAAAATAGCAGGAAGTTAAAACCAACAAATCTATGGAATGCCAATTATGCATATTATACAAGCAGCACTCAACTTGCAGTCAGCATCCACCCGACAATTCTCCATCTGACAATCACTACCTCAGCCTCACCTATCGATACTGCTTCATACCTCTCACCTCTTACATTTTCAGATTCAACAATTCGAAGACAGCTTGCAAAGAAACTTAGAAATCTCCATAATAAAGATAATCTCCAGGTAGCAACTCTAAAAAATACAGACTTATTTTTCTCACGTGTCTGACACGATACTTTAAAAATCAATGATAGGTATCTAGATGTTGGTATTCTAAAGTTTAGTCATAAATGAGCTGAGAGTTGGCAAGATAATAACTATTAAGTAATAATCACATATCGTCACCTTAGACATATATTCCAGTCTCAGCAGGAAAGGAGTTCTATGTTTCATAACCTTCAGTCTAACAAAGAACTGGAGGTAAAGTTGGGGAAATAATTTAAAATATAATACAAAACATTTTTTTAAAAAGGTTGTTTTAGTATGGAAGAAATTTTCTTTAGAAGTGATTAAAATTAAAAAAATCTCTTAATCGATTGGAAACTGAACATTTAGAATGTTTTCAGTCCAGTTATGTGTGAATAAGGGTAAAAATGTAATAGTAGCCTGTCTGCAATTTTCTTTAAGATTGACATTTAAAAGCAGCCTGAACCACACAATTTAGAACTTAATCATATATTGTCTTGAAATGTCAATGCTGTTAAAAATAATATTAGTTTGATCTCAACTAAGAAGCAATCTAAGAACAGCAGAGTGTCTTATACTTTTTATCTCCTGCATAATCTACAGAGGTTGCTCAATTCAAGGACATAAAACATTTTTTCATATAGAAACAAAATCATCATGCTTTCAAAATAAAGTTGTGTGTTTAATATATAACATACTACTAAGTATGTGAGAGTGACATATCATAGGGAACACTTTTTAAAGCAAACATTATTGTTTGCTAAAATAGTTTAATTAACCAAGATTTGATACTTTTAATATAGAGTATTCTCTTTAATGCATGCTTGGGTTACTAATTTATATATTTATGATTAATTCTCCTTAAAAATAATCTTGTTAAAATCTGTATGTTTATAACAAATGTAAAGAGAAAAGATAAAGATTTCTTTTGAAGATAAGTTAATAGAATGCAAAGGCAAATAGCAAGTAAACCTCAGTGTTCAGGCTACTAAATACTATCCAAATTTAACACCATCTTTTCCACTAGATCCTGGTCAACCAATTCTATTAAAATCATGGAGTCTTATGGAAAAACAATGTGCTGGTGGCGAAGAGGTTGTAGTCTTGGCACTGTCAAGCTATCACCAGCCACAGTGGCATGAGTTTGATCCCCGGCCAGGGAGCTGACCCACACCGTGCAGCAGACCTCTCCTGTCTCGCCCGCTACTTCCCTCAGCAGTGTTTTTCAGTAGATCCTCCTGATCTGCTCCCCACTGTCTCTTGGTGGCTCCTTTCACCGGCCGCACCTCTGGCCTACACCCCAGTTCTTGTATGCATAAATAAAAATAAATCTTCTTTTAAAAAAAAAGAATGTTTCTGCTTTTCAATAAAATGATTTGTATAACCCTGTCACATTATTTATAATTCACAGTGATTGTTATATTCTCAGAGTGGACTACAGTTCTTCCTTAGTGATTTATGTTACATTCTTTTAAATAATCCTTCATTTTTATGGCTTATTTGCTTCCCAGAAAAGGTAACAAGCCATTCCATGTATGTGTTCATGATAAACTTAGAGACTGACAGAAGGTGGACACATGTAGACTTTACATAATGGAAGGGAGATTGATGAACAACGAGTGATGTTGTTATAAGGTGCTTTGGCACATAGGAACAATACAAAATGGATTACAGAAATGAACAACTAACTTCACATAACAATCTTAACCTGAGGTTCATTTCAAATGTCCATCCATAGTTAATTTGCTCAGAGTAAACACAAAGGTTAGTAGTTCCCACATGCAACATTATGTTGGCGCTTCCGTGTTATTACTAAGAACATGTCTCCACAGGGTCCATCTGTTAGACTGTCACAGTTGCTATCAACAGTCCATAATGGTGGACAATCAAAACCACCTAGTTAAAAATAACTTTCATGGAGAAAACAAAATCTCATGTAGACTCATTGAGCACTGACTGCTCTGAACACGAGATGGACAGAGGGCTGGAGGCTGGGGGTGGGGGTATGAAGAGGCAGGGTGTGGAGGTGGTCAAGGGGCCTGGCCTCTCCCAACGCTTGGGTTGTGGCACGGTGCTGCCTCTCTGGTCACCAGCTTTCTCCTCAATCACAGCATTTCTGCTTCTCCTCACTATACATGAGTCTGCTAATGTGTTTCTTAGATTCTAAGACATGTCTTCTCTTACATTTGAACATTATCTAAAAGAGTTAATAATAGATCTTTAAAAATAGTCGTCAACAGTTGCTATAAAATAGATGGATGCATTTAAGGCACTTTCTCCTTTTATCCTAATCAGACATTTCAGAGTGTATTGGAATGAGGAAATGAGATGTTTACTGGTGCTGATGCCATAGGCAACATCACTAATCTAAGCTTTGTACCTCTTTCCTGCTCTCAGTTTCTATCCTTTTGTCTTCAGTTGTTTCTCACACACTTTTCTCAAGGGAAAAAAGCTGGGCTGTTCATCAAGTCATAGTGCATCAGACTTTGAGAGCCTCAGCCCTTCAGTAGCAGAACAAGATGTAAAAGCAACACAACGATGTGAATATAGTTAACACTACTGAATTGACGGCACATTTTAGGTTCCGTGTTCTTGATGACAATTACATATTTTTAAAAATTTCAAAGCCAGGGACTAAATCTCTGGAATCATCTGGATATACAGCTGTGTCCTCAACTCAAAGTCAATCACCTCTACCCAGCACAGCATTAGCTATGGGCTAATAAGCAGGCGCACCCTATGGGGGACTATCATGATGCTAGAGCACCTACTGAAAGAAAAAAAAATCATTCTGTCCTAGCCGGACAGTTCACTGATAGGCAGTTACCGCCTCAAAACCCTACGTAATTCCCTGTCACCCTTTTTATGACTCAGATTTCTCGCTGGGGGTCAGCAAGAGTAAAATAAGTATACCAATAAAAATGAACATTTTTAAATACTATGAATCTAGCAAATGACAGAAATATTCATTTGATCAAGAATGCAAAAAAATTGCCCTATACTGATAAATAGTAAATTACATAAATATTAATCTGTGCTCAAATATGAACCCACTTACAGCTAAAGAAAATAAGTAAAGTGGATCATGCCAGATCTTACAAGTCAATACGAAGTCTATAAATAGAAATGAGAGACATCAAGATTTTGAATTTAAAATGATAAAATAGAATTTGGCTGGTGGTACCCCACACAATCTCTCCAATACACCCACTAAAATACCTATGAGTGCAAAGGAAGACAGACAAACAACTCAGAAAGTCAGAACTCTGGGTCCACATGCAATAACCAACAACATCCTAAAAGGATTTCCACTAAATAAAAGATTGCTGGAACAGGGTTAAAATTTACACCTTTCATTCTAAACATCACTGTTTAACTTTTCTGCCACAATGGAAGAAAAGCGAGTCTGTTCCCTTGGGAGTAGGGCCATAAAGTTGCTCCCACTGCCAGCACTCTCCCAAACAGAGAGGCCCAGCCAGCCCTTCGCCACCACACCTATGCTGACTTCAGACGCGCGAGGCCGCCTGCTCACCACCCCGTGCAGACGCTTATTACATATCCGCTGGAAACAGCATTTTGGATTAAACAATTTGCTGGAAAGTAGGAAAGGACTGGCAACAGGGAGCTGACAAGTAGGATTCTCCTCTGGAAAAGACTGTAGATAAAGACAAAAATAATAATGGAAGATGCATTTGTGTGTTTATTTTAATATGTCATCTACTCTGCATTAGAGTCAGGTAGTAATGGAGGTTGAAGATTCTATCTGAAGGAAACAGACTTGCATTATATGAAAACTAGGAACTGAGCTGGAAGGGGTATACATGAAATTGATTTCTAGCAGTAAAAGTCAGGAAATCATTTCATTACCACCCAAATGTTTAACGAATAGACCAAGGCAGTCTTCTTATTCCAATAGTCGGCAAACAGTGGGTGGAAGGGGACTTCCTCTCACTTGCAAATAAGTCAACAGGAAAAAAAAAACATATTTTCAAGAAACTAGAGACAAGAAAATTTCAGTAAATTCTGGCATCTTCAGTGACATACAAGAATACATAACTTCTTACAACAGCAAAAAAAAAAAAATCTCTAAGTAGAAAAAGTGTTGAAAAGACACAAGGGGAAGGTAAAAAGGACAAAGGAAAGGTAAAAAAAAAATTGCAAGGAAAGTAAAAATGCTGTTAACAGAAGAGAAATCGACAATGAAAGCACTTGGTTAATCACTGATATTCCATCAAGCAAAATCAAGAGGTGTGGGAAGAAAAAAATTGAGACGTATTCCCACAAGTAAATGGGGAGAAAAACGAAGACTGAAAAGTTGAGAAAAAAATAATAGACAGAGATTTGAGAACAGTGTCTCAGTCCAAGAATTACAGGAACAAAATTTTGAAAAGCAGCTATACATGCATTGACAATCACACCTTGACATACATTTTCTTGTTTGAGGGAAATAGCACAACTGATTACAACAGAACTTACCACATTTGGAGGAGTAAAAGTCAGTAAAATGACCCTTATCTAGAGAGATCTAATTTGTGAGACTTTAAGACAGAATAAAGCATTAAAAAAAAAAAAACAGGATAGTGTCCCACTTTTTGCAACATTAAATGGCAGAAGTATGGAACACTGTCTATAGGTTTTTAAGGAAAATGTCCATAAAATGAGTCTTCTTTCCTCTTAAGCAAGCTCAGAAAATATGAGAGAGTTCAGAAAATAAGGAACCAGTATTCTGGAGGCGTGTGTTCCTTTCTTAAGGCAACACTAGCAAATTACCCCAAACAAGGCAGCTTAAAATAAATTCTTTGCTCACAGCTCTCTTCAGGACTGGAGAACAGAAGTCTGAAACCAAGGTGCGAGCAGGCAAGGCTCTCTCCAAGGGCTCCTGGAGGACACTGCCTTGCCTCTTGCTGGTTTCCGGGGGTTGCTGACGAACACATCACTTCCATCCCTGCTCCATCCTCACACGGCTATCCCGTAACTGTTTGCTCGGTATCAAAATGTCCTTTTTATGAGGTCATTAGGTCAGAGGCCCCCTAATATACAACTTCATCTTCACCTGATTCTATGTGCAAAGACCCTATTTCCAAATGAGTTCAATTTCACCAGCACCAATAGAATCTGAGCGATTTTTAAACTTCTACTTTAAGGTTTCTCTGTTTTCTAATATATCTGTAATACACATGCAACAATTAACAACATGGCTTATTTAAATAAGTACATAGAACTGTGTTTGCATTATGATGACAACTTTTCATGAAGCAAAACTTTGGAGAAGGAAATCTACAAAAATGTGAACAATGGTTATTTCTAGGTGCTGGGAATATGGAAAAGTTTTCTCTGTTTCTCAAATTATCTGGAATGAGCATGACTTATTCTTAGAATAGGAAGTGATAATGTGAAAAAGCAGGGGTGGGAGGGAACCTGCCTACAGGCTCTGCAGGAAGAAGAGTGAATCAGAGGCCTCCCTGGTGGTGCAAGGTCTCAGCACTATGAAGCTATCCAGAGTTCATCTCCGGCCAGGGAGCTTCCCACGGGGCACAGCGGACCTCTCCCGTCTCATCCACTGCTCCCCTCAGCAGTGTACTTCTGTCAGTCCACCTGTTCTGCTCCCCACTCTGTCTCTGGTGAATCCTCTCACCCCCCAACACACACACACACACACACACACACACACACACACACCCCTCTGGCCTACACCCCAGTTCTTATATGCATAAATAGACAAATCTTTAAGAAAAAAAGAAAAGTGAACCAATCTTCCTTTTACACAGACATTCCACAATTGTCCAGGTCTTTGGGTAGGAATTGACCAAAGAGGCTTTTTTTCCTTTATAACTTCTCAAGAAGATTCTAACATACAGCCAAGGCTGAGAAACAGGCAGGTGGTGGAAAGAGCGCTTGCATAGACATGACACTCCTGGTTTCTAAGACCAGCCGTAAAGATTTTCAATTGCGCTTCCCTGTGCGTCACTTCCTGTTCCAAAGCATCCTTCTACACAATGGGAAGGGAAAACTTATAATGCCTTCCCACCTGCTAAGGTTCTGAAACCTCATGTGTGAGCTAACTGTAAAACTCTTTACACATGTTCCAGCAATCCCTTTCAAATACAATATTTACTAAGAGTGAGATTTCAGGGACTCGTAATAAATCTGAAGATCAGAAACCTATGACTACATGTGCACACTTGAATAGGTTCCATAATGAGTTCAGGAAAATTTCAATTTGTCAGGGTGTAAGTTGAAAACTTTGAGAAATGCTGTCTTTTAGAATCAAGTACATGGTAGGAAGAACTTGGCAATCAGAACACATTTGGTTCAGAAAATGGGAACAAAATGCATGCACAAATGCATATTCTTGCCCCCAAAGTGCTGCCTAATTCAAAATCATCTGTTCTATTTAAAATAAGAAATGTTATGTAATTAATCTCCAGGGACATACATTATTTTGAAAAGCCCACAACAAGTTTGAGTGCAAGATCACATGGAAATATCCTGAATTTGCTAAGACCGCTCTCTCAGTCCAGCCTTCCCCTGTGGGCACCCAAAAGCATATACCCACCTGCCAGCTCAGTCTCAGGTCTCACAGACCTCACAAATTTGATATGGCAAATGCAAACCCTAATTTTCCTCTCCCTCTTCCCCAATCTTTTTTTTTTCTTTTTTCGAAAATCACCTATTCCATCTACGTTGTTTCAAACGGCTAGATTTCATCTTTTTTATAGCTGAGGGGTTTGTCTCTGTACATACCATATGTCTTCCTAATCTACTCATCCACCCTTGAGCACTTAAGCTGCAGCCATATTTTAACTGGGATGAATACAGGAATGTATGTATCCCTTCTAATCAGTGTTTTTTCATTCTTCAGGTAGATACCTAGGAGTGGAATTGCTGATTTCATATGGTAGATCTATTTTCATATTTTTAATATTTGAAGAGTCCTCCATAATGTTTTCCATGGATCCGTCTACATTCCAGAGTCTACGAGGGTTCCTTTTTCTGCACATCCTCGCCAACACGTGTTGCTTCTGATCTTTCAGTTACGGGCCAAGTGCATGATTATCTCATTGTGGCTTTTAGTTGCATTTGCTTGATGATAACTGAGGAACACTTTTTCATGTGCCTCTTGGCCATCATATGTCATCCTTGTACAAGTGTCTATTTAGCTTTTCTGTCGATTTTTTTATTGGGCCATGTGTTTTCTTATTATTGAGTTGTATGAGCTGTTTGTAGATCTTAGATATTAGTCTCCTGTCAGATGTATAATGTGCAGATATTTTCTCCCTTCCAATAGGGTGTCTTTACATTTTACCGTCTTTGCATTTTCTTCACTGTGCAGGAGCTTTGTAGTTTGAGGTAGTCCCATTTGTTTATTTTTGCTCCGGTTTCCCTTGCCATTGGAGTTGAACTCCCAATTACATCACTATGGCCAGTGTTGTAGAATGTTTTACCTATGTTTTCTTCGAATTTTATGGTTTCAGGTGTTACATTTAAGTCTTTAACCATTCTGAGTTCATCTTTGTGTATCGCACGAGGCAGTAGTCTAGTTTCATGCTTTCGCATGTGGCTATCCAGTTTTCCTGACATTGTTGAAGAGAATTTCCTTTCTCACCTCTCCCCAATCTTAACATGTCTGTCTCATGATTCATAACTCAACTGAAATGTCATTTCTTCAAAAAGAGTTTTCTGATGACCCTAGCTTTAAGACAACACCTCCAGAACAAATCACATCCTGCGCCATTGTTACCTTAACTTTATTCTTTCCATAGGAACCTGTCAGAAGAAATTCTCATATACACATATGTATGTACATGGGTATATATGCAACTGCTGCTCCCATCTCCCCCACTCTGTCTCTGTCTCTGGGAGAGGAGGGACACCCTCTATATTGCTCATTGCCTCGGCCCCCGTACATAAAACATTATCTGGTACAAATTCAGTTCTCAATAAATGTTACTCTCCAACTAACTGAGTGTGTCTCAACAGAGACATATGGAAATACAGAGATTCAAGAAGATTAACATAAAAGGAGTAAACTACCCACAGATGGTCAGACTTTCTTACAGAGTTCCTCCTTTTTCACACCTGAGCCCCGCATATACTAAACAAAGATATCCTCATGCAGAAAATTTTCCTAGGCTCTATTTGCTGGTCGCTGCTTGAGCCTTCCTTGACCAACCTCCTTGCATCCACGGTGCTAGTTCTCATCCAGAATGCCCTTGCCTCCTTGGGACTAAAAGCTCATCCAGTCAGCCAGCATGACTCTAACTGAACATTTCCTGAACACAATGCTCAGGTTGACGCCATGGCCACCCACAGGGAGTGAGTGAGCTACACCCCACTATGATGCATACCTGGTTCTCAGCAGACCTTTTAGCCAGGGTGTCGGTACACCCAGGTCTCCTGGGAACAAGAGAAAGGCAGCAATTCTAGTTCCCGGAACCGCTAGTTCATGTACCACCTGTCCCCAGCACAATAGCCAAAATAACGGCTCCACACCAAGCTTTCCCTAGTCACTCTCCTCTTCGGGCAGGTACTTCTTGTAATGCTTGAGCTTCTTGGACATAGAAGACAACACCTCATTTAACCAACTTCTACTCTGAGAGGTGAATTTCCAATACACCTTTCTGGGAACGTAACTGAGAAATAAGGATGAAGTCCCAGTCTGATGCTTAGTTCTGGGCTCTCATCACATTCTGGAAGATGACAGAACTTTTTCTACAAAGGTTTGACACTTCACAGAGGCCCAGTCAGCAGATAAGCAACGGACCCTGCAGAGCAGCAGAAACAAACTCTCATCCAGATTATCTGTTGGACGCTGTACCCTGAGAAGGGGCAGAGAGAGTTTCAGCATTTGAGTTCCCCCCACCAGAATGAAGCAACAACACACACACACCCAGGGGAGGATTATCTACTTCACAGCCCAGACCTTGCCTACAAGCTGCATTCCTGACTCCACCCAGCTGCTCCCTGTGATGAAAGCAGAGAGAAGTCCACACTGCGTGCACATGAGAAACCTTCCTGAGGGGCTGCTGTGTCTGCTGTTGACCTCTCCCCTTGGCGCTGGTCTCTCCAGCTAGGATTTCCTAGAAACCCTCCTTCTGCTTCTAGCACCGCTTATATTCCCCACACCAGGTTGAGACAGCCATTCCATACCTACGGCCCTGGAGAAAGGCATCCCCTAGAAGTATCTGAGGACAGAGGCAACGGCACCGCCCTACAGGGAAATGAACTGCCTTAAAACGCCCTCCATCCCTCCTTCCACAGTGTCCACAGCTGCTATGCCACTACTTTCATGAAGGCCCCATTCCTGCAGACACGCACGTCGCTTTCTGGGTTACATGATCGTTCCAGTCCTCTCTCATCAGTGATGCTCACCCTTCTCTTTAGCTGGTCAACCTTACCAACCTCAGCGCAATTTCTGGGTGGAGTGCGATCATTTCAAACCCAAATGGATTTTAAACAAATTCATCTTCTCTTTATTGCAAATAGTACCACCATTCTTTTAGTTCCCCAAAACTGATTAAGCTAGCTTTGATGCATTCCTTCCCTCGCTATCAATCTTCAAGTCCCTTATATGTCTTGTCTTTGGAGTCAAAATCCATGCACCCCCCCACCTCCTCCAGACATCTTTACTAATTGCCCCTTCTCTTCTCAATCATAAAATCCTGCTTCCCTGCTAAGGTTCTTTCCTTTAGTTTATAAATTGGCTCAAATACCTGCAGCACTATTACAATAGCTAAAACATGGAAACAACCCAAATGCCCAAAAATTGATGACTGGATCAAGAAGAGGTGGTACATGTATACAATGGAGTACTATTCAGTAATCAGAAATGATAAACTAATACAATTCTCAGCAACTTGGATGGAGCTAGAAGGGATCATGCTCAGCGAAATAAGCCAGAAGGAAAAAGAAAAATATTGAATGGAATCACTTATAGGAGGAATATAAGAGAGCCAAACGAGAAATCAAAAGGAGAAAATAGCACACAAAACATGAACAAAAGCAAAAACTAGTAGGCAACCACAAATAAGAGACATTCTACAGGGGAGGAAGAAGAAGAGAGACCAAAATAGGGGAGAAAAGAGCACAAGGGACTATGGTGATGGTTCACAGGTGAATTGGTGGTAGGAAACCTACAGGGGATACACAATAATATAAAGAATACAAATTAAATTTAAAAAATAAAATTAATAAATAAAATAAATTGGTTCAAATACCCCTCTTCTCAAGTTCCCCTTGAGTCTCTTCCCCATTCCTACTAGATTGAAGAACCCTTCCTGTTTCCACTGTACTTTAGCCCTGTTTTATCATCAAGTACACCCCACTGTACTTTAGCCCTGTTTTATCATCAAGTACACCCCACTATTCACGTGTCTGACTCTCCACTAGGAAGGGCTCCTTGAAGCAGAGATTCCAGCCATTTCACCTTTAAATCTCTTAAGTGTAACAAATCTCTAGAAATGTTTACGTAATAAATTCTCCATCTACATCCTCTCTAATGACTATTCTTTTCTTTCTGTCCTCACTGTCATTCTGTCCCCTTTCATCTCAAGCCGGATTTCCACAAGGATCTTTTCAGTGTACCTCGAGCCTTGTCCCCTGCAGTTCAACATGAAAACAACATGGCTCCTTTCTCAGTATCTCCTTTCTAGAACAGTAATTCAGGGTTAAACACACACATAAAACACAAAACCCAAACCAACAAGAAAACACCAACGCTGAAAGCAAGTTTTGTCAGCAGTTGACCATTCATTCAGCAGCAGTAGATCTGAAAGACCATGGAGTTGGGGTTTCATTTCAGAGCTTCCAAGTGTGTTCGCAAGAGAAGAACGCAGCCAGCAAGCTGCACTCTGCTCGGCTCCGTGCAAGGGCTGCTGTCTCCGGAATATGCAGCGTGGAACGTATGTCTGCATGCACGTGAACCCAGACACACAGGCAACATGCACAGAAGCTCGGCTATTTTTGTCAAAATGAGTCCCACTGTAGTATTCATGAACCTTCTCTTAGAGGATGAGTGGAGCCTTGCAAAGAATGACAAATGCCTCTTCAAGCTGTAAGAAATACTTGCTCCCCCCAAATATAAAACTGGACACCTTTAGCTGGGATTTTGAGACCCTCTGTGACTTAACCCCAAACAATCCAGATGGGACTTTGACTTACGCATGTCTCACGTGTACAGCCCTGAATTCAGCATAGTCCTTCCCACGCTCGCTCCTGCACTTTCTTGCCTCTGCCTTTTTGCTGAGCTGTTCCACATCTCCGGTGCTGACTTACCTGTAATACCACTCCCATCTTAAAGCATTTTCCAACTCAGGGATCTCTTCTTTCCTTGAAGGCCCCTGGTACCTACAGTCCTTTTCATATATTTGGGATTTACCACTATCTGTTACAGTTACAACCTTTGAAATGGGAAGATTTCAACCACCATCTCCCATAGAGAGTACTAAAATACCTCCAGTCAAATCATGAGCATTGATGACCAAATGTAGCATGAGCAGTTAACTCTAGGCTAAAAGTGCTTGAAAAGAAGGGGAAATTGAATGGGTAGCCAGGGCAGGAGAAATGGGTGGGAAGAATAACAGAGTGATAGACTTCATGAAAGTACAATTGATTCTAGTACCTTACTGTGTCCTTTAATATGTCACCCAGGAGCAGTAACTCAGTGAAAAAGTGAAGAGAAATAAGACAGCCCTTGTAGTTCGCAGGAACTATGATAAACGTTTTTAAAAGTCTAAAAGGTAGTTGTGTTACTTATGCAAGGTACTGGCTTGAGGATAGTTTAACTGGGGGGGGGGGGTGGCTGGGGGGTTGGGAAAGAATTGCCAGTGGGGATAATCCAATCTAATCACTAAACCTGTTTTTCAAAATGCTTTTAAACGAACACATTTAATTGAAAGGAAAAAATAAATAAAGAGGCTGTAACTCATGAGAAGCATTGTGCTAACCTGAGTTTCGTTTCTTTGAGCTGTCTGAACTGAGTTATAGATGGCAGAGTTACCCACTGAGTTACAGTCACCCTGATTACTTTATTGTTAGAAATCTTTACACACTGCACAATTCAATAGTGAGGCAGATCTTGGGGAAACACAAACCAGGGTCATCTGAGCTGAGAGGCTGATGGTCTCCCACTGCATCTTTGCTTCTTTTGTGTTCCAGACTTTATGTCTCTTAATAAATCCTGACTCATTCATGAATGCCACACCAGTTATACATCTGTTCAGTCCAAGATAACCACGTGTCAGTAGTTTGAAGGCAGCTTTGAATAGTGTCATTATCCTCATGATACAAATACATACAAGACACAAACTCATAGGTGGCATTTCATTGATTATATGATGTACTTTATTTCACGTTAGATTCTCTGAAATTGGTAAGGGTCTTGGAAGGGGTGACATACTAGAACTGCTGAAATATGGTACATTTCCTCTAAACAGTTGGTAAACATCCTGATGGTAAGACCTTCGAGGCAGACAGAGTGACTGAGATGCCAACAATGACACAGGTGATATCATTCAATCCCCTCCTTTTAAAAATGAAAATCTCTCTCTCTCTCTCTCTCTCCCTCTCCCCCCCCAAACAAAGACTCCAAACCTCCAAGCTCCTAGTCATTGCTCTTCTGTTCTAAAGCCCCCTCAACAAAAAATCTGATTCACTGTTTCACTGTTCCATGTAAACAGCAGAAGATAAAAGAAGTATACGAAATGAGGATGATGTGAAGAAAACAATTCAATATACTGTAAGTGTTGCAAGATTAGGAACAAAGTCCATTTTGATCATTCTAATATTCTGAGTACCCCACACAGTGCCTGACAAATAGATCTTTTCTAAATTAATTTAAAAGTAAATGGGATGAAAAATCTGACTGTTGCATGTAAGATAAAGACCAGCAGCAAGGGGCTCAGTGAGCAGGCAGGAGAAACAGTACTCAGCATCATGTTCAGTAGACCATCTCCTGAAAACCTCTTGGGTGTATGTTCAAAATGAAGTTATCTGGGCTCTTCGCAGGCCAAATAATTAGAATGTTGGGGTTTGGAACTCAGGAATCTGAACTTATAACAAATATTCCATGGCAATTCTCGTGACGATTTAAGTTTGAGAACCAGGATGTATGAGAAAATAAAGACATGCCACGGAGGCAATGGAAAGAAAAGAGCAAATGTCACAGGAATAAAAAGCTAAATATAAAGAACATAAAACATTAAATAAAGACAAAACCTGAATGATGGGGGGGAGGGAAGGAAAGTATAAGGTTGGAGGGCAGGCAAGTTAGTTATAAACTAATGGAAGAACCATTTAAATATAAATGTACAAACAATAAAGAATCAGGAACTCTGAGGAGCCCCAGGATGAAGGATTAATTCTATCCATGTGCAAGAGGCCAGAAGTAGCATATGAGACATCATTAGGATAATTAAATAATTAACACACATAGAATTAAAATTCCTCCTGGGAAAAATGATAATGAACAAGAAACACCTAATGTAGTTTCACAAATGACTCTTCAAATATCTACAAAGACAGATCTGAACTAAATCTGGAGAAAAGTGAAAAGTATCTCGTTACAGTCAGCTAAAACTTACAGAAAAGAGTCAGAGGTAGCAAATTAATTCATGCTACTCAAATGAGTCAGACACAAGAAGATGAGCTTTTAAAATTATCAAGTGGGGGCAAGACTAGGAAAAGAAAAATGCTGCTAAAAATGGAGTGGGGAATGGAATTAACGAAGACTAAACTAGCTCAGAAACTGAGCTAATTCCTTTTAATTTGTCTTTGACAAGAAAAATGAAGAAGACATATTTGTATAATTAGAGAGAATGAAGACTTTGCAAAAATAGTGACTGACAAAACGCAGATGGGGAACACTTGACAAAACTGAACTCAGCCCAATCAGCAGGACTGGATGATGGGAAGCTAAGGCTCTTAAGGGAATTCACTCACACACTTGAGGAGTCATTTACAATCATTATGGAAATATCACAGAAAAATGGAGAAACAGAAGATTTGGAGAGGAGGAAAAAAATTAAGTAATGAAATATCCCATCAGTCTTAAAATGATTACAAAGAGACATTATGGACAATGTAAGTGGTAAAATGACATTTTCCAGTGACATTTTCTCCCACCCAGACTGTGAGCTCCTTGAGGCCAGAGACATTTGCTTCACTATCTGATATCGGCACCATGTTGAAAGCAAGCAGCAAGCACGAGATAGCTGAACTTGCATAAGACCAGGAGCCAGAAAGTGAAAGCTACTGAATATTTCCAATTCTTCTGAATAGAAACCTGTACCACAAAGTAGCTTCGAGCCCATTTTTTAATTTCCTGTATGAAATACTGTATTTGCAAAAGGTAAAATACTTGAACATCTGGTGGATAATTAAATCATAAACCATAATCAGAATGAAGACCTAAAAGCGCTAGGAACATAAATAGAGTAGATTTCAGAAACTATGAAATCAAAGAGAAACAAAGCATTACACATACTACCAATCTGAGCAAAGAGTTTCAGTACTTTCCTTAAAAAGAAATCCTCTAACCATTTTGGAGAACATGCTAACTCTAAGGAGAAACAAACAAACAAAAAATCCAAAACATTCCCTTGCTAGGATCATTGTACCGAGTGTTAATGAATCAAAGAAGTTCTGCATATGCCCATTTCAACACAATTCCCAGCCCCAGTCAAATACTCAGATTTACTTTATTAATTTATCCTCAATTTTTAAACATGATAGGCAAATTTATATAAAGGCATATGCTTTCAGGAGGTTGACACTAAATTAATGGGAAAGATATCAGATCATTATAAACATAAGCAAAAAAAAATTTAATGCTATGTTTCCTGCATGCTAAAAGAGGGGAATTCATTTTTGGCTATCTTTGAGTCCAGAGTACTTTGAGCAGTGCATATTAATATAATAACCACACATTAATTAAACCAAACCAAAAGTTATTGAACTCATATATAGGAAAGATATATACTAAGGCTGTTTATTTCATGGGTCTTCTAGTCTTCTCATCAGGTTCGTAAAAGTGACCTTTAGCACTTTTGATAAGAAGGATTATCCTAGTGGATGACCCCTAAGAGATGAATTTCTTCATTTTGGCCACACTATCTCTCCGGGGGTGGGGGAAAGGCAGAAGAAAACAAAGAAGAGAAAAAGGAAAGGGCTATTGGTCTTGATTATTGGGAAAAGGTGTTTCATCACTTATGTCTTGATGTCAAATGAGGATCCAGGGGGAAAACACATAAGTTTACTCAAAGGTTATGGCATCATTTACATGAACAACAATATTTCTGGCCGACAGAGGTTACTTAAGAGTCAAATTCAAGATCTTCACATTCAGAGGGCAAAGTTCAAGGTGGATAGGTACATTAGCAAGGACAGACAAACCAGCCGGGACATAAAATGGGAGCACAAGGAAGGCCCGATAATGATTGAACTTCAAGTTCAATCCAGCTCCTATCCATTCAGTTTGACTGGATATTAAGAAAAAAATCTTTCAAGCTGATGTAAGAGCACCAGTCCCTTGAAACAACTGGTAAGAGCAAATTCTATCTCCTTAAAGCAAAACAAAATCCATCCTCCAAAAAGCAGCTGAAGGTAATTCACACACCATTGTATTACACCTTAGGAGTAAAAGAGCAATGAGAATTACATACATACATGCATACAATGGAATATTATTCAACCATGAGAACTAAGGCTATCCAGTCATTTGCAACAAGAATGGATAGACCCAGAGAGGATTATGCAAAGTGAAATAAACCAGACAAAGACTAACACTGCATAAAATCACTTATAAGTGGAATCTAGGGGGGGAAAAAGTCAAACATAGAAACAAACTGGAAAGGGGGTTGTCAGGAGATGAGGAGTGCCGGAAATAGGGAAAAGTTGATAAAAGGCCATGAACTTTCAGCTCTAAGATTAATAAGGCCTAATGCTGAGGTGTTAATGTAAAACACAGGGACTATAATTAATACTTTTAGGAGAGCAAATTTTAAAAATCTAACCAAAGATTTAAATCAACAGAGAAAAAAAAAACACTTGATTCAGTGTCAAAAGAATCAAATCTGTTCATTCACTTATGCATTCAACACAATCTAAGAAGCTGAATAGACTACAACAGAAATTTCATGCCTAATCCAGATACTTCTGGAAATTAGTAGATAATGGGACATTTTCCCCAGAAATGGATTTCCATGGAATATCTAATACTCAAATGATGGAAATACAGATGGACAGGAGTAGGAGAGAGAATTCTACAATAAACATGTTTTAGGTGCCATTTGATTGCAATTTTGAGCACTAATTTATCTGGCAAGCTGGACCACTGAGAAATTAAACAACAGGAAAGAGAGAATTGGGACATTTCCATTGCAAAAATGTACCTCTGTTACAAAATTCTTTGTTAAGAACTCAAGCTCTTGATGTCTGAGAGTAATCTGTTTACTTATCTACACACAATTCTAACCACCTTGGTTCCTGCAGTTTTATCCTACCTCCAGGTAGTTGAGTGATGCAGAAAGCAAGAGGAGCTTGTCTGAGAGAGCACAATCAACAGCAGATATGATCTTTAGACACACAGCAAGGAAAAAAGACCCGATGGCAGGAGAGGCAGACAAGTGAGCTAGAAACAGCAGTCTGAGGCTGGTTCGAAGTGGGGGTGACACTGTCCGTGCCCCCACAGGTGATAACGTGACCTCTGGCACACCATGACACACTGATAAAGACGAATGCTGCAAAGCTCAAATGAAGCACCAGTTTACCAGGTTCGAAGTGATGGCCCTTCAGTCACCAAGGAAAGTGAACACGTCAATATGTTGTAACAAAAGGACCTCAAGGAGTTCAGAGCATGTCACCCCAAAATACACTGCTTTGGCATATTGACGATTTTGAGTTAAAGGCACTCGAAAACCAGGAAATTTAAGAAAAACACTCTGATCTTCCTTTTTCTTGAAAGTGGGAGATGACATTCGTCTGTGGAAGGTGCCCTTGCCAAAACAAAAGGAAAAAACAAATACCCTTATCAAGGACAAGAAGTTAAGATGGAAAGAATCTTATACAAGAAGGACTTGCTAAAATCATTCTTATCTCCTTTATGTAGCCTCCCCACACTGTTTAGCCACAGTCCTCTACCACTGCTCTTTGTTCAGTCTGACATAGAAAAGGGTCGCCAGGTCTCTAAGTTTCCTTCTGAGGATCCCCAGGGCAGATGAGACTTAGACTGAATTCATCTGCATGCTTATCTCTTGTTAATCACTGTCTGCTTAATTTTTCAGAGTTCCAGTTAGGAACCCTAATGCAGTGAAGGAAAACGTTTCGTTCACCTACAGACCCAGTAAGAGAAATATATTTTATAAAAATCCCATTTAAATATGTTAAAATACAATCTTTGTGCTGAAAGAGGTGAAGTTGTTTTCTAAAACATAAAGCTACCATGAAAATCAGTCTACAATGCTAAATAAGTTCCTTTACAGTGCTACATTACCCATCTTTTTTTAAAAAATATATAAAATACAATAGTTTACTTAAAGGAGCCAGTCTCCATCAGAACAAAGATAGCCACTTAAGAAGAGGAAAAGCAGTAAGGAAAACATTTCAAGTATGAAAACAAAGCACCATATGGATCTGTCTGTTATGAAGGCACACCCCGAGGTTTCTGTCTGAAGGGCCCCTCAATGAGCCCCAACACACAAGCCTTAAAAAAATGGTTAAACAAGCTCAAAGTATCTTTGAAACAGCATCAATGGTGTGCTAGGGTTTCCCTTTTTTTCCTGCACTAAATTAAAAGTTAATAAATGTTGCAGGCATTTCCTCTGCTTTCCTTAATACACAACACCCTCCCACCCCAAACTCCAGGAAATAAAAGCAGTTCCTGACATCACATTACGGTCTAGAGGGTTTGCAAAATGGCATGGTGGGGGAGCTTTGAAGTTTATAATAATTGGAAGAGAAATATACCACGGATGCCAGAGGGGGGAGCTCAGAGCAAAGGGAAAGATCATGTTTCTAATAGGCAAGAAAAGGAAATTCTGAAAACCTTGTGAGCTTTTTACACAATATTCCCTTTTTCTCTTTTTTCAGGATTCGCTTTTGAAGGATGGGTCCAATACCCTTTGAAATAAACAACAATTTTTCTATTTTTTCCTAGGTAGAGAGAAAATAAAGTACAGCTGAGGGTAACCCATTCAAACAATGGGCAGGTAGGTGCAGCCTCTGCTCCAGGGAAGGGTGCACACAGACTCCCCTTCTAATCAGTTTTGTTTGCAAATGAACCTCCACAGTAGGATTGGCATCTAATGAAGCTAGAGGCACAGCGCAGGAATTAGCCCAAGACAATCATTATTTTAAAGAGGTGTTTGCCCTCCTCCCGATTCCTTTATATGTTTACTTCTAAGGACAAAATGGAATTTTAATAGGCTCTTTCCATAATTAAACAGACTATCTTTGTGTATTCACTGCCCTGTCAACACTAAAGAAATACAAGAACTTATCCTGCAAGAAAGGAGCCAGGACCATTATCTTCTAGAAACAATGTCCAAGTACAGAGAGGATTGCAAAGACAGCCAGGGTCAGCCAGCACCCTTATTCTTCCAGATCTGAACTGTCAGTGTTCTTTTTAACTGAGCTTTCATCCTAAACAGCTCTGTCAGTGACCAGAGGCACAAAAATTGGCATTGATAGGTGCAATCAAACAACAAAGTTTTTTGATTCTACAGGGAAAGTTAAGGCTCCCAAATCAGTGCCCAAAGAAAATCTTAAAAAAAAAAAAAAATCAACAGCGCTCTGTACCTGTTAGCTACTGCCACAAAAGTAACAAACCACTTCAAAACTTAGTGACAAACAATAAGCATTCCTTTCTTGCTCACATCTACTCTTGGTTATCTGGGATTCTGCAAAAGATTGAGTTCAGATGCACACACTCATGTCAAGCCTTAGCTAGAGGCTATCTGCTGACATCCCACTGGCCACAGTAACTCACCTGTGCAAACCCAGTATCAACTGTGGGGGTGGGGCGGCGAGGCACACTGCTCTCAGGGAGGCAGGGGTGAGTGGTGGTGGATGGGTGAGGGAATTGAATATTTGCAGAATAATCCCATTAACACATCCTCAGATGCAAGCTGCTAGAGGGTTTTTTGTTCACCCACACATGGTTCCCTGCTGTTAATGGAATAGAAAGGTCTCATTGCTACACCTTCTAGGTAAAAAAAGACCTAGTTTGATAAGTTTGCCATTTAGAGAAATATTAGAAAATAAAGATTAATTAGGGGAAAAAACTTTAATATTGAGAGTCTATTATATTTCTAAGGATAAATGGACACAATTAGGAGCTTTATGAGCACCTCAGAAATCTGTTGATTAAGAAATTATCCACTTTACCTCTGCATCAACAATCTTCATGCAGTATTAGCTTAGAATAGCCTGATAGGCAGCAAACTCACAAAGAGAAGATAGAAAAAAATCCAGCTTGGATAATGGAAACAACAGTGGTGGCACTGGCAGAAATTGGAAGAGAGTGGAAAGCACTTGATAAACAGACTGATGGTAGCTATCCACAAGTTTTGATAGCAAACATTTTAAAATAACCTTAAAAGGCTCTCATTTACCACTTACATTGAAGAATTAACTTGTTTATCACACAATCACTTAAATCCTACTGGAAGCAAGTTAGATGGATATAGACTGGTATGTGTGTGTGTGTCTGTGTGTGTACATACCGAAGCATGCATGAGTGTGTTGTGTTTGAGTATACACACACATACACATATACATGCATACATACAAGAAAACTCATATTAAGTTAATCCATTCGAATCCAGGTTCAGATTCCACTAGCAAATACCTACTACATGTTCCACACAGTATCTCACCAATAATACAAAACTATGTTGCAAGGAATATAATATATAAGTTGAGTAAAGTAAGTGATTCTGTGATTTACATAAGATTACAACTAGTCAGTCATAGAGCCAGCACTGGAATATAAATCTTCTTAGTAAGTTTTTCTCTTGCTATCACCCCATGCAAATTCCTGAAAATGCTTTTATTACTTACCTTAATGAAAAGGAGGATTCATCTATATATCCCCGGTCTAACTACATGGATGGAGTAAATCAGGAATGCAATTATCGTCTTAATAGCCTTATGATTGTCCCTAGGATATGCCCCACAATTTGGACAAATATGACCAGAATTCAGGAACCTGTTAAACCTGTACTTTAATACAAGGTATCAATCAGCACGTGAGAGTTCCAAGTAGGAGAAAATCTCACTACCTTGGAGGAATGTCTTAATATTCTATTTCCTGGCATGAGTTTTAACTAAAGTAATTGAACTGTTTCCCATAAAATGTTATAAAATAAAGGCTCTGTCAGGCAAAGTGAAATATACACACGCTGTATTCAAAAGCTCTAGATTTCTATCTATAGTCTTTGCTCAACGAGTCTCAAGTTCATTACAGGTCCAGTCTATAAACCTATCCTTCATGGCACACAACTCCACTTAACATGCAAATATGGCTCCAAGAACACTGCTTCAAATACAGGGTAATCTATGCTTACTTTACGCTATGCTACATTTAATTTACACATATTTTACTCTGGGTGCGCAAATAGTGAGGAAAAACAGATAAAAAGGATTCCTCCATCCACAAGGGTGATTAGAAAAGAAAAGAATACAAGTGAATAGATAGCAAACCTGCATTAACTTGTCTCACTTTCAGATAATTAGTTGTGAATTTTTTAAGGCAAGTGTACTCACATGGGAGGGTACAAATTTATTGTCTTCCACAATCTAATAATCCTGGTAGCTGTGAAAGTTATCTATTTATTGATGGGCAACTGTAATTTATCTTCCCTAGTTAAAATGCAGTTATTTAAATATTTTTTCCTTGTATGAATGCTGGCCTCAGCAGTAAATATGCAAATGACTTCACAAGAACAAAAACGCTCATTAAATGTCAATAAACCCCAAAGCAAAGCTACAAAACCTTCAGAAAAAGCTGTACCAGGTCAGCAATGAACCACCAAGCTCCAGAAGAAGAGTGAATTCAGGATGATTGTGAAGAGCTCCACAAGGAAAGCAGGACCAGGATTCTGGCTGTTGTCCCGCCATTAAGTCATGGATGGCGTTTACAATGTCACCTGCCTTCACCCAGCATTCATTCTCTCATGAAAACAGGAGTTTAGTAAGATTCATTCATTCAGAAACCTTTGCTGAGGGTTCACCATCTTATAGGACCGATCTTGGTAGAGTGGATGCAATAGAGAACAGATGGACAAGGCACTTGACCTCCCAGCCCAGTGGGAAGATGAATCCATTCAAACCACTCCAGTTCAAAATGTTCTATGGCTTTTCAAAGCATCAGGTAATAATTCACTCAAGTACACATGGTGCCCAAAAAGACAAGAAGAAAAGGATTAACTTATTTTTAATGGTATGTCAATTACATTTCAAAGAATATGCCCCAAATGGTAGAAATGTAAAATGGCACACCCTACTTGGACAATCTGGCAGCTTTTCAAAAAGTTTAAGGGATTTACCATCATGACGTCCAAATTCCACTCCTATATACATGGAAATTGTAAATGTATCCGTCCACAACAATACGTACATGAATGCTCATTGTGGCATTATCCATAATAGCCAAAAAGTGGAAATGACCCAGATGTCCATGAACTGATGAATGGATAAATCAAATATTCATAAAATATGCTTAAGCAACAAAAAGGAGTGAAGTACTGAGACATACTACAGCATGGATGCACCTTGAAAACATTATGGGCAGTGAAGAAGCTGGTTATGAAAGATTCCATACGGTACTATTCCATTTATTTGAAAAGCCCAAAAGATTTCAGTCTATAGAGACAGAAAATAGACTGGTGGGTGCCAAAGGCTTGGGAGGAGGAGAAATGGTGGAGACTGTTAATAGGGAGTTCGACAGATGACCACATTCCTTGAGAGTCACAAACAAGTTCTGGAGTTAGATAATGGTGATAGATGCACAACTTTGTGAAAATACTAAAAACAACAGAGTTGTATACTTCAAAATGGCAAACTTAATAGTATGTGGATTATACACCAATTTTTTAATATTGAAAAATTACTTTTTGAAACAATATTGGTCCCATAATGTAATAAAATCACAACCTAGCAAAACTTAGAAAAGGGCATGTTGAAACAGGAAGCAGATCATTTGCTAACAAAAATTTTTAAAAGTCAGATTATGATTTCAGAGTAAACTTTACAGTTGGCTCAGCATTTTAGGAACAAGGCAAAACTCACTAAATTTGACTGAAAGATAAGAAAAGCCAAGTTTCTGTCAATTCTTTCCAATATTCTATAATAAGGCGTCTTTGTTCCAGTACCTTTGCACCTACTAAATCACTATAACTCCTCCTTCCCCTTCACCGTTATTCTAAGCCATATTATTAACTAGCTCAATTCCTACTCTCAAGTCCTGCCTCTTCACCATTCTGAGTCATCAGTATTTCTACCATCCATGTCAAATTAAGATTTTCAGATATAAACATCTGCGTAACAATAAGGCAATTTTTGATTTGTTTGAGAACGGAAGAAATAGAAAATTTAGAAGTGCTGTTGTTATTCACTGTAGACAAATGTCCCTAAATAACTTCAAGTCCTAGTAAAAACCAATTCAGAACCAAATATACACAATAAGCATCAATAAATGCATGTGGAATAAGCAGCAAGAGGAGTAACAAGAAAACTGATGTGGAACACAGCTGAAGGAACCTGGAAATCATGTTAAACAGCCTTTTAGCCACAACTATGGAATGTTGCCTGATTTATAAATTCTACAGCAGCACGTTCTTTAGCATTAGGTTTGTGTATACCTAAATCATCATAGATTCCGGAGATTCAGAATTGTCTGAGGGTCTTTATTAGCAGACTGACTACCATTTGCTCTGAGGTAGCTTCTTCCTGAGCACGCTAAGACCGGTGCCCCGGGGGTCCGCCTACCCATAGTGGCTGCTGAAATAACAGATGGTGGTTAGATGTCAATAAAGAACAGAGTCAAGGATAGAGGCAGTGCTCATAAATCTCTTGCTGAGGAGTCCAACAGGGAGAGGTGCTTTAAAGCCCACCTTGGTTGATTCCGAACAAAAACTTACCCATGCTGGAGAAACTTAGTTCTCTGGCACAAGATGGCAGAAAGGATAGTAGCTCTTCCCATGAGTCCAAGTGAATAAAATTGGGAAATTTTAAATAGGGATTTTCTCTATGCTGAAGTTTAATAATCCATAAACACGCAAACCACTGTCAAGTGTGATCCAGCAATTCTGAGCACTGAACTAGAAGTCTCCACGAGATTGGCCACCACGATCCTATCGGTTATGACTTGTCAAGCTAAATACCCTATTTCTCAAATTTTTGAACGCAGCACAAACCAAAAGCAAACAATTTGCAAACACAAAGTAATTATGTCTCTGGTCCTTTTCTATATTAAGGAAATCGATCCCTCAAAATCTGCCAACTGATTTCTGCCCTTCTTTTATAAAGAATTATCAAAAGATAGTATAATTTCTCTACCTGGGAACCTCAATCTGCAAGGAAGAATAGTGGGAGGGTAGGCCCCCAATGGGTGTGGGGGGGAAAGGAAAACTACCCTTAACGCTCACCCTCCAACTACACGTACGACAGTATTTGACCACCCATCTTCTAAACTCTAGCTGCTACCAGAACAGAGCGGATGGAGAGGACTGGCAAAGGCAGTCCCCCAAGGCAAGACAGTAATTGATCAAGCCACCTCCACGCTCCTTACCCGAGCGCTTATCACCACTAGATGGCAAAGTGAGGTTGGAGAGTGACTCAGACTAATTCAAGACGCAAAATGCTCTGGTGTTCCTTTTTGACTAAATGTTACAAGTCCTGCTTGCCCCAAAATTAAAACCAACGTCCATTTCCATTCTACTTGATGTTTTATGAATAGCAGGTAATGAATCTGTTCGATGACATAAGAGAATAGTTTCTAAATTACATCACAAAGTCAGAGTTGTGAATGAAAATGCTAGAGGGGAGCAAGGAAGTATGATAGTGACAAAGTGGCGCTGTGTGGCATCCTGTAAAGGAGGCATTCCAAAGAGAAGCCCAGCCTGGACATCTGGATAGAAAAACAATCACTTCTTATTCATAACCAGAATGTTCCTTGGCTAGGAGGCATCTGACATACCACCCAAGTTAATGGCCCACAAGAACTGATTACCTTGAGAGAAGGAAAGAACTCATCTAACCACCCAGATGCATCTTGAGGAACATATGCCTGTTGCAGCATGGAGAGCACAGCAGTATACAGAGGTTACTTCAGTGAGGAACAATGGCAGGGTTGAGGGCCATCTTTTCAAAATAAGCCCAATCACTCATTAGCGGAAAAGGCATAGCCCCACACTGTGGACCACACTGTCAATAGAAACGGCTCAATTCCCTGTGTAGCCTCAAGAGAGGAAACGTCTGAAGTGCAACAAGAAAATGACATCAAAAGATGTTGGTGAAAAAGAGCAACAGAAAGTCAATCTGGACTGAATCACATGAATTGCTAATATTGGACAGGGAGGGCCAGCCTCTGTGTTATATAATGATGCTGAGGTGGCGGCCATTTGTTTAAGGCAGAAAAAAATCCACACGCAATGAACAGTTCTTTCACTACCATCTCGACACAATTACACTCTTCTGAACAGCCCTGGGCAAAGCAATGACAGCAAGACAAAGCAATGGTTTTCATGATTTCAATAAAGTATTTCTGAATAAAGGCAAAAGGAACTAAATATCATTTTCCACAGAAAAATTAGCAGAAGATTGAGCCATGTAAATAAACTTACCATAAACATCCAAACAGATACTATTATTATCCCACACTTCACAAGCAACAGTTATTTGCATGTAATTAATTTGCTTTATTTCTGGTGCCTCAGACAATGTAATATGCTTATCAGCTTGGTTTCTAAACAATAAGTGTTTAACTCTTCCTTTTGTATTTATAAGAAAATATTTATCTTGCTTTTTCCTTGACAGATTCAGAACCATCTGCAGGCATCGCACACAGAGCTGCTTCTGTGGCGATTACAGACGTAACCTCCAACTGGGGCATGATGTCACCGACTTTAAAATGATCACGGAGCTAGCCAAGGCTGAACTCAGTAACACCTCTGCTAATAGGGCAGGCGTGCTGACCAGTGACAGAGTCTGTGCCAAAAGCATCATTACCAGAGACAGAGAAAATATCGAAGGGAAGGGGGATACTGTTTCCCCAACCATCAACTTCTAAATCCTGCCCTCCCTTTTGAAAGGGCAGCCCCCTACCAACGGCCCTCACCCCCTATACCTTTCATGGCTGCTCATCCGCCATCTTCAAAGATACTCCCTACAGGCCCCAACTGCAATCCTGCAATCCAGAGCTCATTCCCTCCCCCAAAGGGAACCCAAGAGTGGCTCGCCCCTTTACTGAGCCCTGGCCCTGGGAAGGGTCTCTGCCCCTCCACTGGAGTTGCTGCCACCCTGACTTTGAGTGCAACTCTGAGAACTCCTCTGATGTGTTTGCTGGCCATCCTAGTTACCCCAAGCTTTGTTCCCGGAGAGTAGAGACAGTCAGTTGTCAAGTCGTGGGTTAAAGATTACAGATGCCCCACCTATGGATCCTCCTCTCTTCCAGCATTAAGGTTAGCGTCTCTATGACAGAATATAAGCAGTAAGAATCAAACTGGTCACATTTTTATGGGATATTTACTGACCATATTTATAGTCCTAACCTCACATCAAATATGCAACATTCTAAGAGCCTTAAAATGATGTTACTTATAAATAAGTCTAGCCTATCTTTTATGAATAAGAGTGCAGGTTTATGTGAATAAAGTATTATTCATGCATTCAATGATCACTGAGTACCTACTGTGTCCAAGGGCAGAGAAAGGTACTGGGTACATAGTGACAGCGAGATAATCATATGGTTCTTTTTTATGACATTAAAATCTATCAGGGAAGAAACTGGCAAATGTGTACACATGCTCAAACATTCATGTATTTTACACACACACACACACACACACACACACACACAGACACACACCCAAGAAGCAAAGTAGTAAGACTGAGAAAGCTACATATGACTGATCAAAGGCAAGGGGGTGAAAGGTGGGCTAAAATATCTAAGCCAGTATTAGTTTCACCTGTGGGTGCACTTGTCTGTATTAATGAAATATGCCCCCAAATCCTAAAATTAATCTCTAGAACAAGTCTCGATGCAAAGAAATTTCACTGATGCTCACATTACTCCATTAATTCTACAACTTTTCCAAATGATAGTTTCAAAATCAGACTAACTTCCTTTTCTTCCTTCAAAATCACAAGCATTCCCCACAATGTCTTTAGTAAGATAAACTTCACTTTCCTAAATCCCAAGTATAGACTTTTTTTTTCCTATTACTAAAACAAATGAGATGCCTAGGTTTTTGGGGTTTTTTTTAATTGTTCCATATATCCCCAAGGGATTTTCCACCAATGCCTGTTTCAATAAGGTCTAAGTTGAATGTCATTCTGAACTGGGTCATTCTGAAAAGCTGCAGGAACCAGTAAAACTTATAATCTATATAACCTCCATGTTAAGAAAACCTGGCTCTAAAATCAGCCCTGTGCTGTTTGACTAGAATTTCACTGTCTTCCACCTAATTTAAGCACCCTTTTTATTTTGCAATCCAAGCTATGTAAGTACCCTTTTTATTACATAATGTGAGCGATAGGGAACACAGAATTCTTAAATTAAGTGCCCCTTTTAGTATATAATGATAGTTACATAAGGACTCTTTTTCTACGTAATGCAAATTACAGGGAACACAGAAACGTTAAGCCCAACCCAGAACATGGGAATGTTCAAATCACCCACAGGAAAGGGTTATTGAGCATCTCAGGAGAACAAATAATATCACTGAGCAAGTTTTTTAAAAAAAATACCCTTAGCTCTGAACTTCTGTTTTGTTTCCAGTTTTGCCTGCCCATCATGGCGCGTCCCATCACCCACTTTAATAAAGAAGGCTGACGTGACCAGACTGCAGGCCCTGGTGCAGTGCTCAGAGACACGGACAAAAATGGCAGATCCTAAAGCATCAGTCAGGGGTAAAAGGGCTTGGTTCTTTGCCAACAATAAAATTTAAGTGGCCATCAGCAAGACTATGATTGAAACAGGAAGATCACCTCGTATAACATATTTCTTTCTTCTGTCGGTGGTCATTTACATGTCCATCTCCTTCTGTAAATTAAAAAATTGCTTGAGGGCATGGATCATATTTCCTCTTCTCTAAAGTCTCCTGGAAAAAAGAAACTACCCAAGGTCTGTCAATAAATAAGGAATATAATTGGTCTGAAAAAATAAACCATGTGTAGTGAGGGGGGGGCGGCGCGGGAGAAATGAGTAGTCAAGGGTGGAAAGAAAAAATTTAAATGCCATAGTTATTAGCCTTCATTTCAGTTTTCAGTGAAAGTAACAGAAAACTCAAAACAGCTTCAACAAAAAAACGGGGAGGGGTATTATGTGGATTGAGAGGTTTATCATACAACTCAAAAGCCAACATAGAAAACAAATATTGTACAAAAATGAACAATGTAAGAAAATTAAAATTAGAAACAAACAAAAAAAAAAGGCCAAAATATCGCCAGAACCAAGACGCAAGCAGGAAGTGAAAACAGTCAGGACCCCAGAAGTCATGTCTCTCTCTCTCCTCCCTGGCTTAAGTAGCAATCTCCCCTGAATCCTGGAGCAGCGAGGATATTAAGTAATTTGTTTATTCAGCCAACAATCAAGAAGCCTGGAAGCAGACTCTCCCAGTAGAGCCTCCAAGAGAAATCCAATGCCAGCTGACCCCTCGCCTGTGGCCTGGTGAGAGACCCTGATAAGAGGACCGGCTAAGCTGCCCACGGGGCTTGGGCATTTAACACGTGCTGTTTCAGATCACTAAGAGCCACAGGGTAGATCTGAGCTGGGGCTGCCAGAGCCGAGAGACCCGCTTTGAAGAGCACTAGTACTCATTTATCACCAGCATCCACTGCCTGCCTTCTAGGTAGCTTCTCAAGTCCCTCTTGTCCCAATCAGAATAGAAGACTCTCTTTAAAACATGGAGCATAAGTGGGGCCTCCCTGGTGGCGCAGCGGTTGAGCGCTGCGCTGTGGAGCTGTCGGCAGCGCACGATGGTTCCACGCCCAGCCGGGGAGAGTCCCACATGGTGCGGCAGACCTCTCCTGCCTTGCCCGCTGCTCCGCTCAGCAGTGCATTTCTGATCTGCCTGTTCTGCTCCCCACTCTGTCTCTGGTGAACCCTCTCGCCGCCCCATGCCTCTGGCTTGTACCCCAGCTTGTATAAATAAATCTTTAAAAAAAAAAAATAGAGCATAAGTGCCATGCAGCACCCAGCACCTGCATATCAGGTCCTTAGAGCCCCTGGTACCCTCCTCGCCACATCACCCAAAGTTTGGGTTATCCTTTCAAATCTGTTTCACATCAAAACACCCTACTCAGGCAGTAAATTTCCTTCCGATTGGTTCTTAGAAGGTATTTCTTCATTCTTTCAAGGATCGGTATCAACTTGGTGAGTGGGAGAATTGCAAGCATGTATTTATAAATAAGGCTTTAATCTGCGGGTACCATGCAACTCCTTGGGCGGCATTTCCCTTCTGCTGAAGACGTACTAGCTTGTCTGCCCCTGCACTGGTACTCCATTGCCTCCAGATTCTCACTGTGATTCATGTGATGTCCCTCAAGTTGAAACTACCATGCTATTTTCTTGAAATCACTTCTGCAACTCTACCTAGACATCCAGTTACTTGAAATGACACAGTTATTTGGGAGTCTCTCCTCTGTAGCTTCCACTGAATTCACTTATATCAGGAAGATCATATGAACCACTTACTTCTAAACACAGTTAAAGAGGACCTTTTTCACAACACTGAAAATATCTGTCTTTCTTACCATATTTCCCCTTGCGTCCATTTTTCATTTTTAATTTAAATTCTAAACTCTTATACGTGAAGGCTTTATCTAATCCTAAAAATTACTGAATGTACTATAAAAAAGCTGACCCATCAATAACAGCGGTCTCCTGGACCCAAAGTATGTGCTCCAGCACTGCAGTTCTCAATTCATCTTATATCTAATAATATTCACAGTAATCCTAAAGGTAGTTATAGGTAGTGAGTACAGGTAAAGACTCAAAACATGATAAAGGAAAATACATAACCCCAAGACTGGCTACAGCAGACCCTCAGGAGGTGGGTCATTCACACTCAGAAGCGCTTCACCCCGAGATCCTGTTGTGGCCCCACTTTTAACCCAAGAAAATCAATGTGCTAACCTGCTTTTTTTTTTTTTTTTTTTCCAGAACCTCATCAATTTGCATGTGTACCTTTGAGACACTGTTCTTAGTAATTTCTAGCACATTGTTTTCCATGAGTGCTGTGATTTTGATCCAACAGTATCTTGGCATTACAACATGAGAGGAAGAGACTGATTATTCAGTGTTCTCCAGGAAACAACAAACAACCTTAGCAAGAAGAAAAAGCTAACTGATCAACCTTATGATCCAAGCTATTTTTCCATTCTTTTCCACATTCAGATGAAGTAAGAGAAATTATAGTGACCAATACTAAATTTCTAGGCATTAATGTAACACCATCAAAAGAAGTGTTGAGTTTGGGATCATACAAGATCACAATGTCTACCACACATATGTTAAGCACTGAGTCAGGAAATAGATGAAGATGTGAATTCTGAACTAAAGAGTCTTAGACTTCATAACATGTCTGACTTTCATCAAGAGATAATTGAGAATGATAAAACTACTATGTTCTATTATTAAGGAGTTGGAAAGGGGGAGAAAAGTCAGGAAACAATAATATTTAGGGATTGGTTTTTAGTAAAAATGGTAAAAACATTTAGTTATGAATAGTATGGCCTGTACTCACAATCAAAAATCCATCTATTGATTAATGTCTGTCAAAATAAAGTTATATAAAATCTGGAAATATGTTAAAAATATTCTTGTTTCACATGCAAAAGCCAGATAAGGTTAAGACTCCTCATTTGTTTTGTTTTATTTCACAGAAGTTAACTATAATTATTCACTCTAAAGAGAAATGTTACATGAGGTTGAAAATCTGTAGGCACTGATGAGACTGATTAGTTGAGGACCCAGGCAAGGACTAGGAGATATGAGACCAATGAGACCACGCAGTTAGTGTCAATATTAAGAGGCAGAAAAAGGGTGTAACTATGGCACGGAGAGTCCCCACTTGTGTTGGATCTTTGGCTCCTTATGGGTTACAACTGCCATGGAGCTAGGACTCAAAATCGTTACTCTTTTTTTTTTTTTCTGCTTTTAACTACAAACTATATTTTCTTACTCCATCCATCTTCAGGTCATGAAAACTTTTAGCACTCTCTTACAAAGGTTTGTAGCTGACATACCCTCACACCTTCCATCTTCACTTGCTTTGAATACTTCCCCTGACCAAATACTCCCGACTCTCAAAACAATGTATTCCAACATCAGAGAGCTCTAGTTGTTGGTAAATTCTTTGACTGAGCAGGAATGCCTCAGTCTGACTCCTAAGCCTGAGTTCTGTCCTCTGATAAAATACAATTAAAAGAATTGCTGACCTTTATGGGAACTGTTTCAACATTTAAAAAGAAATTATCACTTCTCCACTAAATCATTGGCAGGCTGTGAATCCCTTGCATTCTATTACAGGTCCTGTATGCCTTTCTTCAACCCCGACTTCCAAAGCATAGAAATCATATAGTCACAGAGAACTCATCATTCCTAGCCTCTAAATTCAAGTGTATTCACAAATTCAACGTTGCTAGATAATGTATTCAGTCATCTGCCTTTTCTTTGCTCATACAAGGGTACTCCAAATGCTCTTCACTCTCAACCCCCACTGCTACCTCCATCACTGCGGAACCTCCCTTCACAATCTTGCAGTCACCACGTGTTCGGCTACGGCTCTTCCTCTACTCCAACATCAGCTCACCCTCCATCCTCCAACCCTCCCTCATAAAAAAACTGACCCTGTCAACCTTTGAGTCTTCTGAAATTGTTTACTCCAATTATCTACTGCCAAATATCAGAGGGGAAGAGCTATAAGGGAATACCAACATTTACTGAGCACGAGGCAGGTATTTTTCATGCACTTTCTATACCCTGTGACATTCAATCATTTCATCTTTTTGATGGCTTGTCCATTAGGTCTCTCCACCGCTGAAAAAAGTTGTTCCTTTTAAATTAAGGTTTAGTTTTTAAAGATTTTTTTAAATAATTTATTTATGTATATATGTTTTACATCATTGTTCACTATACCTGAGAAAAAAAAGCAAACATTAAGTTTTATTTATGCACCTTCACTGTGCAAAGTACTGTAGTTAGCAGTTGCACAAAGAGGAATAACTAACTCATTATTCCTTCACTCAAAGGATCTGAAGAGTTAGGAAAAGAAACTGCCATAGAGGTAAATACAATGTTTTTAACAAGGGAAGAAGGAGAGCAGATGTGAGTATAGAAGAATACTCTGATATTTCTAAATCAGAACAGTGTTGCTATCGGGGCCACTTAGAAATCCCAACCCGTTCAAGTGTCTGGTGGTCAAGTCTGATGTGAAAGCCTAGTAAAGTTCTTTCATCCATCTTTCCTTTGAAGCTATTGCCCTATTTCTCTCCAATTCACTGACAACCTTTTTAATGTGTTTTACTCTGGTTTTCCCACATACCATATATTCCTTATCTCCTACAATCTCAATTTGATCCTCACTTCTGAAATCAAAACGCCATCTTTAGAGGATATTAAAGAGCAGATTATCAAATAAAAAGATTGGTGGCTATTTTTTATTAAGGAGAGCACATTCATTCCCTCTTTGCAACATTTGACATTGTTAATAACCCTGATTCTGGAACTTACACTGTTTTGACCAAACTTTATTTCCTATTTTTCATATCTTACCAATATGGAAGCATTCATCAGAGCATTCTTTTTAAAAATTCTTCCTCAGAAGACTTTTCTACTCTCATCATCTCATTTATAACATATATAATTATAGACACATATGATCAAGACATAATGGATACAGATGGTATTTTATATACACATGTACACACACAAAAATAGAAAACAATATAACAACTGTATCTAATATTTTGCCTTACTTGTGTCATGCATTTCCATTTTCCATGTTTAAGAAGCAAAATGATATAAATACAACTAAAGTCCCACTCTCTCATCTCTTCCATTTTTATACTTTCATGATACACACATACATCAAAACCAAACTAATGCTCTATACACTTTTAAAATATATATAGTGCATTTACACATTAAAAAAAAAGATCAACACCAAGAGACATCAGAAAAACGTAAATCATGGCCACAATGAGACACTGCTTCATACCCCCAGGATCTTTACAGTAAAGATGGACAGTACCAAGTGTTGGCAAGGACATGGACAAAGTGAAACCATCACATATTGCTGGTGGGAATACAAAAAGATGCACCACTTTGGAAAATTTGGTTGCTGAAACAAAGTTAGGTTTCCATATAACCCAGCAATTCTATGCCGAGAGAGAGAGAGAGAGGTAGGTAGGTGGGGAGCAAGCATAGTTCTTGTATCTTCAGTGTGTGTATATATATACACAAATGTTCAGAGAGCAGTAGTATTCATAATAGCCAGAATGGAAAACTAAATGTCCATCAAATGATGAATACATAAATAAAATATGCACAGCCATATAATGGGTTATGAAAGGCTGTTACAGGCAACACCATGAATGAACCCTAAAAACATTTACTGTAAAGAAGCCAGTCATAAGGGATCACAAATTTCACTTAAGTGAAATGACAAAAATAGGCAATCTCTAGAGACAGAAGAAAATTAGTGACTGCCTAGGACTGGAGAAGTTGGGGGGTTTGGAGGGTAGAGAGTGAGTGTGGCTGAAGGTTTCTGTTTAGGGATAATGAAAATAAATAAGCACAACTCCATGAATCTATCAAAAGCCACAAAACTGTCCACTATGAATAGAGGTATGATATATGAATAATATCTCAATAAGGCTGGTGTATGTGTATCTATGTGTGTACAGAGAGGACTTATAGTATAATATATTACAATACTATATAGATATATAGTGATACACATATTATAAATGCTTTTATGGTTTATTCATATAGTACTATGTTTCTGAGATGTATCATGAGGACTCATACAAAATTAATTTTAATTGTTCCAGTATGAGCAGAGAAAATTACATTTATCAAATTCTTGATTTTCTTTTTTTCTTGTTCACGTCACCTGGCTTTGTATGTTTGACAACATTCTAGGCCAACACCTAAAAGCAGAATGGCTGGACTGCGGAATATGCACATCTTCAACTGTGCCAGATATTTCCAGATTGCTTGCTAAAAATATTACAGCAATTTATTTCCATCAGTTACATCAAGAGTTCCTGTTTCTTCTCCTCCTTGTCAACATTTGGTGTTATCAAGCATATGCGGTTTTGTCAATCAATAGGTGTAAAATAGAATCTCACCAGGATTTGACTTTTCATTTCCCTGATTAAGTGAGGGTGAGCAAATGTCATAATTGGCCATTCAATTTTCTTCCTTTGTGAACTGTGTAGTCAAACCCTTTGCCCATTTTCTATTGAGTGGTTTTTCTCATCAATTCGTATCACTTTGTCCAAACTCTGGATATTTGTCGTTGACCACTTAAAAGAGTTGCAAATATGTTCTCCCAATAGGTGGTCTATCTTTACATTTTGTTTTTAATGTCTTTGATATAATGAAGATATTTAAAGACTACCAAGGTATCAGTCTTTTCTTTAAGGACTTGTGATTTTTATGTCTTGTTTGAGGAACTCTTCCCAATTATAATGTCATAAAAACATACAATGTGCGTTCTATTAAAGTTTTGCTTTTTTCCTTCAGATCTATAACTTATCTAAAATTATTTTTCTTTAGCATGGTGTGAGGTGGATATTTGATATTAATTTTTCCATATAGTCAATAGTTTTCAGTTCATTTATTATCTAATACTCATCAAATTCATGCTTATTCCCATTAATTAGTAATCATTACCTAACTATTTTACACTTACCAATGTAATAATTGATTCAGGTAAAAAAATTAAAACTGGATGCAAGAATTATCTGGTGAAAGATTACGGGAGAAGATAAACAAATGATCTAAAACACGGGGAGGAGGTACTTTGGACCATGGTGAAGGACTCTGGTATCTTGGTGGTGGATGTGGAATGGGTGTGACCCCATGCCTCTAAATTATACACAATGCTGTAAGCCAACATTACCTCAATTAAAAAACATTTATTGAAACAAACTTACTGATTTTTATAATTATGATTTAAAAATTAAAATTAGTTTACCCAAATAGACCAGTGAGGAGAGAAAGAATATAGAAGAATGTGAGGAAGTAAGTTCCTAGATCTGTGAGGGACAAAGCATGTCAAAGGAGAGTTTTAAAGAAAACTGATCCAAAGACAGAGAGAGTGTACACAGACTTTTTTCAAGGTCAGACCTCCCAGAACAAGAAGCCATCACCTGAAAAGACACCTTGAAGCCACAGGGTAGAGCTGACAAGAGCTGAGGGCCCCCTATAACCCAGCGTTCTTGGTTGCAAGTCATCAAATAGCAGAGCAGACCTTCCAACCTGCCACAGGAAGGGCTAATGCAACACACATCTGTGCTGCATTCCGCATTGTGCAATAATTCTAGATGCTGTGCACCCCTCAAGGAGAAAACCAGATTGTCTTAACTTTATGACGATCAGGCCACAGTTGGATCAACACAACCTTTCATCAACCCAGTCTCAAAGAACATTTATCAAGAGCCCATGATATGCCTTAAACTCCATGACCAGAGAAATCAACCACGAATATAACGTGGACCCTCAGCTCAAGGAGGTCACAGAGAAAACAGTTAACATAAAATGACCACAGTGTACTAAGTCTAAGTAACAGGAATACATACACTATCTAGACCATAAAGTGAGTAATTCTTTTTGAGCAACAGTTATCTGAATAGTTCCTCTGATGTTTGAGTAGAAGTACCTGGGCTGGATCAGAGACATGGCCACCAGCAAGAGTAAACAGCACAGACACAGACACACAGGCACAAAGAGCATGAAACGTTCCAGCTTGTGGCACGTTCTGTGGGAACCTAAAGAGTAGGAGAGAAAAGGAGAGGGAAGCGCCATGACAGAGGGAAAGTTCTTGATGGCAACCCTAACAAGTTTGTGAAAGGCAAAGCTGAAAGGTTTCCAGCAAAGAGGCAGCAATGCGTGAAGGTGGAAGTGGGTGTTGTCTCTGTGTGCATACACATGTGTGTGTGTGCCAGGAATGATAAGACTGTTCAAAGAAAGCACTTCCTAAGCATCAAATATGTGACTGAGATGATCTCACTTAATCCTCTCAACAGTCTTATGATATCTATATTAATTTCCTCACTTTACAGACCAGAAAGCTAAGGCTTAAAGAGGCTAAGTAATTTTCCAATGCCACACAGCTGGTACTTGGCAAAGCTCCATTTCTCCCTCCCACACCCCACACATACCTATTAACTCTTCCATCACTCACTCTCTCCTAAGAAAGACTCCAGATTCGCCCCTGAACGCCTAAACTCAGTCACATGAAAACTGGATCAAACATCCTAAAACACTACTTTCAGCATGTTACTTCTGGGTTCAAATAATCTCAGTGACCCCTTTTTATTTATAAGAAAACATCCAAATTCTTTCATTTAGGCTCTATCCTCCCAACTTCCAAACAGGGCTCTTCCCAAAAAGACTGATACAGAGCTTAGCACGCAGGATGTTTATCAAGGCGTATTCCAGGGATCAACACCCACAGCTTCCTTTCAGAGAAGGAAATAAAAGCAGGATGGCGCAGAGAGATGTCAAGCCATGATCAAGCTCCAACAATAGCATCATTTGACTCTATGGGGAGCAATGGTGCTACAAGGACATTTCAAAGTTGTCCAGGGTTTCAATGAGATGGCTGGCCTTGCTACGCCCTTTGTGATGAGCCAGTGTGAGCCAAGCCAAGAAGAGCTCTCTTAACTGATGTGGCTCTTTGCAGTACTACAGTCTCTGAAGGGGCTGAGAGCTAGAGTCCTTGGCAGCAGCACCCCTGTATTTCATACAACGCAAATATGAAAGATACCCTATTTAAAACCCTTCCACTGCCCTTCCAATAAAGCCTAATCTCCTTTAGCATGACGCACATGGGGAAACAAACTCACAAAAACTAAGTCACTTGCACACTAATATTCCAGCATTAGTCAAAGTGACAAAATTGGATGTCAAACCTGACTGTGACAACACAATCACTGTGAAGTCTCTGACATCACCAATAAGATACCAATACAAGAGTATGGAAGGGGACGTCAAGCCAGGCATGACTAAAGACCGTCTACGGTAATATTTTCTTAATGGCGGGTTTACCATCTACCCAAGTCCCAACAGAGGATGACTATTAAACAGTGAATTAAGAACGTTCCCCAATAACTCCTTTGGCTATAAGCACTTACAAAATGACAAGGAATTTGGTTTTGCAATGACCAAAGCATAACCTTCACTGGAGCTTGTAATCAGAAGAAAATTCAACGAGCTGTGCAAAAGAAAAATCACTGAACTCCACAGAATCATTCTGAAATGGGTCTACAGTAGATGGAGCTCTCCTCTCTGAATTGGTGCTGAACCACAGAACAAGGAAATCTGAAGAACCAGAAATACAGTCATACAAAAGTTCTGAACATTTGCACTGATTAAAATGCCAATCACCTTCACTAAGAACACGGGCACCAGCCCTGGTGTGCCGGGCACATTTCAACCCTGAATAATGTTACTAAACATGAAGTGAGCACCAATAACGCCTTCAGCATCTCTAAGAGAGAGTCCTTCCCTACTAGTTTGCCATCAAACCAATGTTTTGAGAAAAACAGCAGAATGTCTATGAACTACTTTGGATTTCATTTTATGGAAAAAAAAAATCCCCAAAGTTTCTCTCTCCCCTTCTATCTTAATATGACTTAGCAGTTTATTAATGGGAAAAATGCTCTTTATAATGGGTACTTTTTTCTAACGCTTGTTAATGACATAAGAATTAGGCAATGATCAGGGTTTGTTTTTAACTAACTCGGGATATTTAATTTCACACATTGACTTGGGATAAAGATACGATCATGAGATTTCAGATTTCAGATACTTAAAAGAAATAAAATACATACATACATATCTACATATATATGCATATATATAGATATATATTATATATATTGTATATATTATATATTATATATAATATACTATATATATACACTATATATATATTATACTATATATATTATATATCATATAATTATAAATTATTATATATGATATATAATTATATGATATATAATATATAATTATTATATATAATATATAATTACTATATATTATATATATTATATATAATATATAATTATATTATATATATTATATATTATATATTTAATAATTATAGCAATATAATTATAAGTATATAATAATTATATAAATATATAATAATTATATTAATATAATTATTTTAATAATTATATTAATTATATATTATATAATTATATATTATATATGTATATATACATATGTATGTATATATACATATGTGTATATGTGTATACATATATGTGTGTGTGTGTATGTATGTGTGTATGGTATAAATGTGGTTAAAAAAAGCCAGACATTATCCCAAATAAGGATGTAAATATTAAAATATCCAAATACACTCAAACAAAAGTGTGTGTAATGCTCCAATGGCCCACCACAAGATGTCATTTTTTTATCAGCTAATGAATGCCAGCTCACAAAATAATGGCCAAAAAAATTGAATTCTGAAGTATTCAAAAATTCTACAGCATATAGACGTTCTTACCAGGCTGTAAGTTAGACTGTTCATGGCAAAATAAAACTAAATTTACCCCAGGAATCAAGGAACAACCCCTCAAAAGCAACACCTCTAAACAAGCTTACTAGTAGACACGTTATTACTATTTAACAATCTGCTTTAACAATTTGAGTCCTACTTCTTCCTTTCAAAGACCACTCTTAGAAGTAAACTGCAGTATCAAACTTACAATTCAAAAGATCAAGGGAAAAAATGCTTTGTCAGGGTGATATACTCCGTGATTTTTGAAAGGCAGAAGACAGATAGCAGGTGAAAATATACACTCAAGTCATTCAGCATAAACAACACTGCATGAGTTCAAAATCAATTCTCGTGTTCTAGTTGACAGAGGGACACAGCTTTCCCTACGCTGGCACTTATGTGACCCCAGGAAGATGTCTCTCATAATTGGATCATAATTTGCACTAGAGATGCCTTCACTAGGGTATTTGATTTTGCGATTTTTGTTCAAACAACTTTCTTAGGAATGTCAATATGTGTTTAGATGGAATGTTTAGATGAATCAAGAAAATATTCCACTTTTGCTGATGCAGAGTTCTGAAAACATTCAATCTACAAATACATAATCTGATAAGACCTAGTTAAAGCTCTGCAAATCTAAGGATGTGTTCAACGCACTTGCAGAGGTCAAGAAGTAGCTTTATAATACACAAATGATTAAGAATCTTTCTAAATTTATTATGAATTCTCAAGTTTATTCCTAATATTATAAACTACTAAAGACAATGCTGCAATAAGGACAGGTTTCCCTTGCTATCTACAAATAGAATGTTCCTGTTTGGTATGATTATGGTTAGAGAAATAGACAGGTAGGTAGGCAGCCAGACAGACACACACAAACATTTGTTCTGAGTCTGATTATTTTGGGCATCTGGAAATGCTACTGCCATTAAATTTATGTGAAAAAATATTTTAGTCTTCCCAGAACCTATAAATAAGCTACCAAACCAAATCAAAGAGGAACACTCTACTTTGAATAGCAGGGGAAATCGTCAAGTATCAATAATTCAATGAGGATCTGTGATCTACAGAAAATAGAAAGCTGTCAATTCCTTATATTTGGTAAATGAGTTTAATGAACTATTTATTTAAGGTCCTTTCCTTTATATCAAAAAGGGACTTTATATATATAAGACATGAAGTTTAACTGTTTAGAAAAATAGCTGAGTTTACACTAATCTACATACACCTTTTGTTGAGTTCCTTTTGATACAAAAGACATCTTCAAAATGGTTGACCATAACATACATATATATTTACATAAGTATTTGTATCTATGTATATACATTTATAAGCTATATTAATAATTTATAATCTATGACCAAGAAAAATAGAACAAAGTTAAGTGACCCAAAGACAGCTAGTTTCTATGACTTCACACTCCAGAGTCCCATCTACTGCAGTGTGGGCCTAAACATAAGGAAAGTAAGATGAGAAGTGTTGTGATTTAAGTGCTCTAGGTCTACAGATGCTCCCACAGATCTCAAACAATCAATTTTATTTTGCCATCTTTTGAGGAACTCAGACGTACCTAAGCAAACAGTAGACAGCAGACAGAAGCCCACACAGGTACACGGTGAAGGCATGTAAAGCCACACAGGGGTTCACACACAGCCATACAGTCTTAAAGTTCTTTTGATAACCCTGCAAAACTCTAATTTCCCTAACATAAAGCTTTCTTCTTCCCTCTCTCTGATATCCTGTGAGATCTAAGTCCTGATAAGACGACTCTGAGCTACCTTGAAACATATGCCCAACACATTATTATGATTCCTGCAGGCTAACTGTGTGGTGCTCAGAGACATAAAACCATTTCAAAAGTGCACTCGCGGTGTCAGCAGGACAGGCTGTCTGCAGAAAAGGGCGAAGTAAAAACCATAAGCAGGCAGACCCAGGTAAAATGCAATTTTGTGTCTTAGCCCAGAAAGCCGATGCCGCCCCTCTATGTCTTTACTTGAAAAACAGGACAATTCTGAAGATTTTCTTAAGAACATCCTACAGACATCCTAATTAACAATAATAAAGAACCAGAAAAATGCAAAATCCCTCTAAAATGTTAACTGACAATAGGCTTCCCTGAAAGTTCTTTCATTCAACTCCCCTCGCTAGCCCTTTAAGGCTAACTAACCTAGAGCCACGAAAAGCAAAGTATTTCCAACACTTATCAAGCTAGCCAAGAGCAACATTCTGCAGAACACCAGATCCCTGGGGTAATTAAAATATATAGGAAAGAAAGGAGGAATTAATTGAACGACCACAGCCTGCCAAATGTCTGAATAAGGCGAGCTGAAAATATGTTCCAGGATAAGAAAACTTGAGCAGGGGTCAGGATGAGGATAGAAGAAAGTCACAGCCACTGCTCTGAGCGATCTCTAAAGGCAATAATGGAAATATTCAGAAACAACAGCAAATCAACTCCTCTGGCCATTTCTGGTACAGTTTTGAACATGAAGAAATGTAGCCTCCAGCAGATTCTGCCTCTGATAGCTGTGATGCACTACATGACTGCTTTGAGAAAAGCACTGTGCTTGCTGCTGTGCGTAGCATTACACAGTCTTCCTCATGTACAGGAGGTAGGTTCTGTAAAAGGAATGCATTAAGACAAAGTAAACCTCAGGCAGCTAAAATCCTGGTATTTGTAGACAATCAAAATGGCAGCTTTGTAGAAGGAAAACAGAGTCTCAATAAAGGAACAATAAAGCTTGATCACTCTCTTATTACATGTTAGCTAAACATTTATAAATTTACTAGTTTGTTGCAGAATCCCTGATGAGCAATGCAGAGGCACAGCCTATGAGTAAGAATGATGGTGATTTATCTATATACAAACCTTCTGGGAGGTTTGATTACACTTCTCTTTCTATGCAGTCACTCCAGATAAATGCAGCAAGAGAAAACTGTTTACATATGATAGTCAACACAGGTTACATATGGTGATTCAGAAAGGTCTTTGGGCCTTCTAAAGCGGTGAACATTACAATATGCAAAGGTAAATGAAAAGAATCATTGATACCTGTCTGCCCACCATCTCTCAGTTCCACATTCCCAGAGTCCATGACTAATATCACTATTCAATGACAAAACACAGAATTCACATATAGTGGACTGAAAAAATGTGGGAAGTACTGTAACATTCTGGTGGAATATGTACTTCGGTGTCAGACTGATTTAGATGCAAATCCAAGCTTTACCACTGGATGCCATGTGGTAAAACATGGATAGGGCACTGACATGTAGGTGAAATGAGATCATCATGGAGCTAAAAGAAATCCTAAGTGAGGAATACACAGCACCATTAAGTCACCATCACCACCACCAATACCACACTATCTCCAACCTCACTACCAATATCTACATCATCATCACCACCTCCATCTTCACTAGCTTCACCAACACCTCAAGAACACTGTCATCACCTACATCATCACCACCACTACCATCACCTTCATCATCATTTTATTGGTTTTGAAGTCAGGTTTGGGTTTACATTGTGACGAATCTCAAATTATTTGACCATTTCTAGCCTCAGATTTGTTATCTGAGTAAATTAAATGTGTAATAATTATCCTGGCTCTGCATAATTATAGAGAGGATCAAAAAATTTAAGTGAGACCAAGCAGACATTTAGAAATCCAGGTATTCAACACAGAACATTTCTTACCTAAATTCTATTTGATGTGCTTGTTCTAGTTGGATTTTAAATGCCTTTGCATTATCCTTTAAGGAAAAATGTCAACAAGTTGGTAATTCTGGTATTATCAGCAATTATTTTTTTCCATTTAATCCAACTCCTGTAATTTGTAACCACCCTTTCAATTTGCTGGGGACTTTATCTAACACACATCTTGGCTTTCATAGCTTAATGTTTAAATGTAAAATTTAATATGGCTGATATCCTCCATTTTTAACATTGTCTTAGTGACTTTTGATCCTTTATACCCAGTCACAGACTTGATTACCTGAATTTTTTTTGCTGCTGATACTCGATAAATGGTAAGGAAGACTTTACTCCAGACCATTGTGATAGAGTGCGAGAGAGCGCTCATTTCCAAATATAGCAAAGACAGCTAAGGTTTACAGACAGCAAGCAAAGTGAGGAGGTCAGTGGGTGAAAAATTGCTACAAGGAAACATCAAAGGTAGGGCGACTCTGGCTAAAGGTGAGCCCACATCAAAGGTGGAATAGGGTGGCTGAGGAACTTGGATCAGATAGATATCAAGGGTGGTCAGATATCAAGGATAGGGAAAGTCTCCCTAAATTACTAGGATTCTTGTTAGAATTGGATTCAACATAACAAGGTCCAAAGTGAGGCCTACTAGAGAAAAAGAATCAGAGCAACTTAACTAAAGTTTAACCACGGACAGTTTGGGTGACCTCCAACAGTAAACAAGACCTGAGTGAGGTCATGAGCAGCTCCCCTGACAGAGAACACGAAGCTCACTGCACCCACTCTATGCCATTGTGTGTGGCAGCAACGGACTGTTTCCTCGCCCTCCCTGTCCTGATTTAAGATGGTCACTTTACATTCACGTAGCACATTACATCTAATAAACCACAGTTTCATTCATTTTTTTCAGTTGATATTTGCAACAGAAATGATTGTTACCTGAATGAAGACTTTCTGTACCAGGATATATAAAATGAACTATGAGAACTGTATTTTATTTACATGTGATAATTCCAATGCACTTCTAGCTTTGAAATTCCTCCCAGCTTTGGGCCTCCCCGGTGGCGCAGCGGTTAAGCGCTGCGCTGTGGAGCTGTAGGCAGCAGCAACGCGAGTTCGACGCCCGGCCAGGGAGAATCCCACATGGTGCAGCAGACCTCTCCTGCCTCACCCGCTGCTTCCCTCAGCAGTGTACTTCTGATCTGCCTGTTCTGCTCCCCACTCTGTCTCTGGTGAACCCTGTCGCCGCCCCACGCCTCTAGCCTGTACCCCAGCTTGTATGTATAAAAAAAAAAAAAGAAAAAGAAATTCCTCCCAGCTTTAAGAACATCGCCCCTTACATATTAACAATACAGCAAAGAAATTAAAAAAGGCAAAAGGAATCAAAACAAATTTCAGAAATATACATTCCCTTTCTTAGAGCTAAATTAAAATACAATTCCAGGAAACACTATATAAAACCAAAACTTTAATGTGGAAAGCAACATCGCTTCTTAGCCTTTTGGCTGAGATCAAGTGTAATATGTAAAGCAAAAAAGGCCCGATATATGATGTGATGGTCACAAGTTAGATTGTATTCATCCATGGTGCTCAATAGCTACTAAGCATTGGAACACATCACATACATACCATTTTAAAAGTATTTGTAAAACCAGGATCTTGAAAACTTGTTGTGGTTCTAGGAAGTATTCCACAGTAGTACAAGAAGGTAGTACAGAATGGTGTAAACAATAGCATGGAATTTGTAATCCAAGTCTACCCTGATCCAAGTTTACTTTGGGTAAAGTTTGGTAAACTTTACAGTGGGTAGACATTTGACTATGTAAATTACCCTCAGCCTCAATTTCTCCATCTGTAATATAGGAATAAAAGAAGGTACCTGAAAGTTTTGCAAGCAGTTAATCATTATGTTAACTGCATCGAGAACACCAAGGCAGGCAGACTCACACTTGAGATGCTTTCATAAATTATGGACATATTTTATTAAGGTCATATATATATGTGGTTTACAAGCCCTGTATCTAAACAGTGTCTAGCCAACACTGGGCACCCAGACAAATGCAAAGTGAAGTGGATGGATGAGTGGCTAGATGGATGGGTGCCATTTTTAATTCTGCTCTAAATTATAATTCCTTTCCCATCTTAGGGTCATGCATTTTCCCCAAAAGGTGAACAAAAATCATTCATAATTACAACACCAATACTTGTCAGTAATACCAAGATCTGAATAGAGAAATCACAAATAGGAGAAAATTTTTCTCCACCATTTCCACAGCCTCTCTATCTCTAAAATTTATTATTGATCTTCCAATTAGTATTCCACATCTTTTCCCTCCCCCTCCATTTATAATACCAACAACTGTCTACATACTAACATAAAATCACAAACTTTGTTTTATTAACATTTGCTCTACACACATTATCAAAACTTTACTACTAAGTCAAGGCCATATGATTTCAATATTTCCCATAAGCCTCAACAGCATGGAAAATTCTGGCTCAGATAAAAAAAGGATACAATACCTAAGCTTTATTCTTTTTTTCATCCAGTGTCGTGTTCAATAATTTTTTTTTGTGTGTGTGTGTGCTAGGCACTGAGAATACAGCTCTTGAGTCTTTTCAGCAAATGCTACAGGGAAAATTGGATATGCATGTGCAAAAGAATGAAACTGGTCTTTACCTAATACTATGTACAGAAATGAAAAATAGGTTAAAGGCCTAAATGTATGATCAAAAGATATAAAGTTCTCAGATGAAAACATAGGGCAAAAGTTTCATGACATTGGATTTAGCAATAATTTCATGGATATGACAAAAGCAGGCCAGGCAGCAAAAGAATAGACAAATTCGACTAAAAGAAAACTTAAAAATTATGTGCATCAAAGGGGAAGTATCAACAGAATAAAGGGGCAACCCAGATTGGGAAAACATTTACAAATCATGTATCTTATAAGTGACTAATACCTAAAATATCTAAAGAACTCCTAAAACTCAACAAGAAACAACCTGATTCAAAAAATGGGCAAAGGCCTTGAATTCCTCCCAATGAAATAAATAGCCAATAAGTAAATGAAAAGATGTACAACGTCCCATCATTAGCGAAATGCAAATCAAAGCTACAGTGAGATATGACCTCATTTTCATTAAAACTGTGCTCAAAAACAACACAGAAAAAAAAAATACCAAGTGGTGGCAAGAATTCAGAGAAATCAGAAACCTTGTGAACTGTTGCTGGGAATATAAAGCAGTATAGACAGTATACCAAAAAATAAAAACAGAACAAGCATATGACCCCGCAATTTCATTTCTAGTATATACTCAGAAGAACGGCTCTCAAAGAGATATCTGTACATTCATGTTTGTAGGAACATTACAGCTCCTACTATGCAGCTTCACAGTAGCAAAAATGAGGAAGCCACCCAAGTGTCCATTGATGGATAACTAGCTAAACAAAATGCAGTATTTATGTCCAACAGAACATTACTAGCCCTCAAAAAGAAAGGATACTCTGACATAATACCACATGAATGAACCTACATGTTTCTGAATGAACTATGTGAAATAACCCAGTCAGAAAAAGACAAGCACCATACGATTTCACTGGTATGAGCCACTTGCACAATCATAATGAGACAGGCATACAAAGGTGGTTGTCCAGGACTGAGGGGAAGAGGTATAGTTTCAGTTTCACATGTTGAAAGGAGTAACTGAGCTGGATGGTGGCAAAGATTGCATAACATTGTGAAAATATTGACTGCCACTGAACTGTACATTTAAGAATGGTTAAGATGGTAAATTTATCACAATAAAAATATCTGGAGGGGGGAAAAAAAAAGAACACAAGATGCACACAGAACCCAGTCCTGAGGAGGTTCCCATTCAAACCAACATAAAATATAGCACAAAATCTGCTAGAGCAGGAATACACACAGGTTTTCGGGAGGTCCACAACAAAGGTCCCTAGCCCCCACTTGAAGACTCAGGAATTACCTCTGAGAAAGCCTGACATCAAAGTTGAGAAGTAAAAGAGAAATGAAAGTTACCCAGGGAAAGTGGAGTGAGAAAAGGTGTCTTAGGTAGAAGATACAGTAAATGTGAAAATTCGAAGGCCAGAAAAAGCAGGACCCCAGCAAAGATCAGTTAACAGGATGATACAGTGAGTGACCTGGGATGGGGTGGTGTTCAGGGTGAGAGAGAATGATGCCAAAGCAGTAGTTTTGTCCAGTGAGACAGAGAAATTAGAGGGTTTGAGAGATGAGAAGGGATGGACATAGTAGATTTCAGTGACTGACATGGGACATTTCTGATTTGGAGCATCTGGAATGGTATTCAGAAGTCAGTAAAATGGGGAACACAGCTGGTCTCATACTCAGCTGTTAAGCAAAGACACAGGACTCAATAAATAATGTTGGCATCACACTAACAGTCAATCACTAGAATAGGCTGGATTCATTTCTACTGACAACCCACAAAGAAGCTGAGAACTTGAGTCATGGGTCTAATAATGCCCAACCAGCAGTCTTTCCACAAATGCAGTGGGGTCATGATAATTAGAGGAAATGAATAGTGAAGAGGCAAAAGTAGAGACCACAGTGCTATAAAGATCAGTTTCCCAATCTCTCAAAAATGAGAGACGCTAAAGGTACGTGTGTGTGTGTGTGTGTGTGTGTGTGTGTGTGTGTGTGTGTGTGTGTGTGTGTTTTCTCTAACCTTTCCAAGGAATGTTGGTCTTGCCACTCAAAGTGAGATCCAAACAGCACTGGTATCACCCGTGAGCTTGTCTGAAATGCAAATTATCTATTCTCATACCTGAAGTACGGAATAAAAGTGTATTTTAAGATCAACAGGTGATTTACATGCATGTTGAAACTTGAGAAACCCTGAATTAGGGAACTTGTCCACAGCTCACCACCCTAAAGCTAAAATTAAAACATCAGCACTGTTGCCCACATACCTACTTGAAGGAGCAGCTCAACAACAGTCTTCTTAGCACACAACTTAAAAGTATTTCACAATGGTGCTTAATCACAATTAGTACAAATTATAAAGTAACTTCAGAATTTCCATATTAAGTAGGCCAGAATACATAAGCAAAAGTAATTATGATAGTTTTCAGAGAAAAAAAAACTCATCTCCACTACATGTCTTTAATGGAGCAACAGATAACTTACATATTTACAACTCATCCCCAGTTATCTAGTTTCTCAAAGGACTTTGCAAAGCCCTTAATTATAGACTAGTGTGGGGTAACTGATTCATTAGCTAACTTTCTGCCCACCCCCTTTTGTCAGGTGGAAATGTGTTACCACCATTCCTAGTGGAGGCACAGTTAATGTGTTTTGGATAATGATTTGCCTTAAAAGGGGTAATTAATATTCTAGTTTAAAAACAAGCACCACATCTATTAAATATAATGCATACAGCAATAGATTAAAAAGCTTTAAGAAGCTACACATCACAATTTAGACCAAGAAAAGCAAAAGCTGTCATGCAAACATCGCTGTCTATACTATTTTAACATCTTTAGTTATTTTTTAAAAGCCTTCAATAAAAAAGATTGACTGGTGATTTACCTTCTCCTTATGAAAGAATGTAAAACACTGCCTATATTAACATTAAATTTTAGGAAAACTAAAATCCCTGAGATATTAAGCAACCAACTGAACAGAAGAGAGAAACAAGCCGATAATGTCATAAATTTCAGTCAGTGTTCATGTAGACATCACCACAAAGAGGTTCCATCTCTTTAGACTGCTCAATAAGAAACAGGCTTTCTAGAATCAAGGAACAATGTTGTTTGTAAATGCTAATGGTAGAGTTCGTAGACACAACCCAGAGTGGTATTAAAAATCACCAACTTTTCTGAATGCTTAAGAGAGCAGCTCCTCATGCCACCACTCCAAGATCTAATATGATTTATTTTCTCTGTCCTGTTTTCACCCTATGTATATGTACAAGTCTCTGTGTCTGTTCTTTCTGCATTCTTATTTCACTATCACGTAATTCATTTTCTGGAAACCCACTAATTTACTCATCTCTATATCCCAGCTATCTTTTTATTGATTCTCTCATTACCTAGTTTTTTAGCCTACTATGTAACACAAAATAGGGCCATGAGACCTCTCAGGGGATGATGGAAGAGGAGGAGTGGAGACAAACGTAGTACAAGCACTGAACTATGACAAAAAGGAAAAAAGGAATTCTTCACAGATCTGGCTTTCGTTCTTTAAATGATGAAATGAGAAAGAAAATAATGAAGCTATAAACTTGATTTCAATGATCTGACATTAGCAAGTCACCAGCAAGAATTCTTCAGAAAAAAGAGAGAGAACTGTAAAGTGATAATCTCTAGTCCATAGGGTGACTCTTGAAGAACCAGTGACACAGTCATCAGGAGCTTATTGAATGGTTGTCCCCAAATTGACCAACTGCCAAGTGAGCAGAGAGGCAGAATGAGCAATCCACACAACCTAGTATACAGATACCTGCAGTAGGTGACAGGTAAGTATCTAGCAAATAAATATGCATTATATTGTCATAAACTCTCCCACTGTAGAATAATCAAAAAATCTTAAGTATCTATTCTCTGGTTCCAGAACCTTCAACTAGCTGGATTTATAAATCTTAGGATCAAGTGTAACCCAAGATATTATCATCTCAGGTCTCACCAACTACAATAGTCTTCTGTTTTTCCTGTGTGAAGTCCTTCCATCTTTCTCCAGGATGCTCAGAGAGGTTCAGTACCACGAACCTCTATGCTCTCACCTCCCCAAAACACTTAAAAGCAGTGAGCACTATTCCTAATACAGAGATGTTATTCATTAACTGTCAGCTCACTAGGAATTCTTAGCTGGCATCAAGAATCCCCTAAATCTGGCCCCTACTTACCTCTTACATGTAAATGGTGACTAAGTCCTATAGGAACCCTCTATTCCAAGCAAGCACAATGTTCCCTGTCAATATGTCAAGTGCAAGACATGTTTTCCCTGCCCAGAATCTAAAGCATTCCTACCCTCCCTTCTTTTTCCTCCTCTTAACTCAATCCTACTCTCTGTCCCAGCACCCCATCACCAGTGGCAGTACAGCTCTCATCCTACCTCCAGGGGAAGCTTTTCTCAAAGGGCCCAACTCTGCCCCTGTGAAGTCCATAATTTTATTTACTCCACTCATTAGTCAGACATCACTTGCAGTGAATTTTAGGTGGCAATTGGCCAGATGAAATTTCTAAAATGGGTAAAGAAGAGTTTCATAACTGAAGCAACATCTCAACATGAAAATGCATTCTGCCCATAATTCCAACTATATTGATCTTTTACATCACTAGTCTGAGAGAGAGAATCTAGCACACAAATGAATGTCATGAATAAGCAGTAAGAGCTACAGAGACCCTGGCAGCTTGTTATTCCTTGAGAAGGGTGGTGATCTTGTGGATATACTTAGAATGTGAAAAACATACACTTATGATGAGGTGACAGGTGGAATGGAAGTAAGAAAGGTGAAAGAGGAGGAGAAAATGAAAACCTCAAGATCTGCAACCTGTACAAAGAAAATAAATTAATTTTCAAACATTGGCCATCCAGCCATCTCAGTAGTTCCAGCACCATTATCTTCAACGATATTTAAAAATGCTTTACCTTTACTGGTTTAAAAAGCTATTAATCACTTTCACCCTTTTAACAAGGTATAGTTTGGCTGTAATAAAAATAAAACTATACACTAAAAATGTAAACATTGCAGAGGCTAATACCCACATAATTTATAGAAATGCCAGGAGGACCAGGTAATTTACATGAATAACGCTCTTTGGAAATGTAAATGGTATACAAATTTAAATGGTGATGATAATGATGGTTGAGATATCGGTTATTTTAACCTTTCTAAATGTGATTTTGAAATAATAAGCACTTAAATACTGCTTTACATTCTCTAATCAGTTTAGAGATAGTAATTAAGCCACAGGTCATCCTCTGTAATACATGTAAATATTCCCATTTAGAGAAAATGAGGTAATCCCTAAGAAAGGAATCCAAGATAAAGCAGTTCTCTTTGGTCCAAAGAACTTAGGTTGAGAATGGGGAACATAGTGAAATAAGCAAACAATGGAGCACAAAGAAATTCAACTTCCTTGTTCTGCTTTCAGCTCCCTCTGCAAATCTGATCTAAAGAAACCATTAGAGGGGAGTGTCTCGGAAAGGGAATGGTATTAAAATGAAGATGTGGACCCACTCTGCTCTAGTCCACATTAAAATGTCAATATAATTCCAGAAAGCTTATGTGGAGAGTGAGCATGAAATAAGTGAAAAGGTTTATAGGCAAGTGTACCAATCACTAAGATCCGGGACTGAGAGGAAAGAGGAAAAGCTGATACAACACTTTTTAATAGTCACATGGCTGCAACCTTACTCTCTTCTAGTGGATTTGTCTGAAAAGAGCACCCGAACTTCAGTGTGAACACACACAAGGACCAACCGTGTCCCTGCAAGAAGATAGCTTGAGCCACATGAATGAATCTTAACCTGGAAGAACATGCCCACTGTAGCCCCTTATAATATCTGGGTCCTTCTAACAGAAAACTCTTTGAGATTTTACCTGTATGAGTTCAGGCCGGGAGGGTCGGTTTAGTAATCTCTGCATATTTTTGCTTTCAGAGCATAACAACAAGCAGGTTAAGCTTGACACATGAATATGAAATACCATTTAAAAAGGAAACAGTCATCAAGGTTCGTATTCATTTTGAAAATGATAAGGATAATATATCTCAGCAGTTAAATGTCTAACTGGAATTGGACAAAGCTGACTTTGAATCTCAGCCCCACTATTTAATAGCTGGAGCAAGTCGCTGAGCCTCTTTAAAATTTGACTTTTGTCACCTGTGAAGTAAGACTAGTAATGACATTATCAACCCAGGGGGTGAGGGGGGGGGGGTTGTAAATGGAATGTGCATAAAGCACTAAGCATGGTGCTAGGCAGTAAAGGTTGGAGGTAATTTTGAATTTTTTAAATTGTTGATGGAGAGAACAATTTGAGAGAGAAAAAAAGAGAATCATGAATCTATAATTAGAGAATGGCAAGTACAAATACTAAGAGGTAACAGAGGAAAAATACTAAGAGCCAAATAGGATAAAGCATAGAGGGCAGATTTGAAAACAGAAAAAGATATCAACTACAGGAGAATCAAAACATTCTTTATGAAGTTATTGAGCACCTGCTATGAAATGACAGTGTTGGTTTACTGACAAAAAGAAAAAGAACATCCTCAGTGCCCAACACCTAATAATTCAGCTGGAGAGATGGCAACTTTAGGTGACAGGCTGGCCAAGGGGGAGAAGGACCCAGAAGGAGACTACCAGTCTATTAATATGGTGAGATCCAGGCTGGTTCAAAGGCCATTATGAATGAATCCTTGAATGAGAATGAGATGGATAGAACCACGATTGTTGTGACATGTAGTGAGGTTCCACGTCAAAGAAACACTTTAGGTTTGCAAGTGGACTCAAATACACACAGGTAAAATAACATCAGCATCTTGGCGAGTTTGTATTTCTTTGTTCATTCAAACAAGAGGGAGCTAAGTTTCTATTCACCAATACGAACAGAAGCTACAGCTCTTCCACTGAAAGTAGACAATGGCCTTATGCAATTTTTTCCAGTTTGAAGTAGAAAGCACATTTCACAGGGAAGTATAGTCATCTAAGGAATCCACACTCCCAGAAGGAAGCTTGCTTAGTAGGATAGTAGGCTGACTAAAGGAAAAATGAGTAAAGGCAGAGCTGGAACTGTAACTGAACTTTAGTTTGCACTCTGACTTGCTCTTGGTGCCCAACTTACCATCTGACTTGTTGGGTACCTTCTTAATGATGACATCCTTTCTTGTAAAAAGTCGTCAGAAGAGTCACTTAACATCATTCCTTCCTAAATTTTCCTGTTTGTTCATTGTTAAGAGAACAAATTCAGAAATCAGACCAGGATTCAAAGTCGGGCTCAACCACGTATTCAGTCAAGAGCTTCGACAGTGTCTTCTTCTAACTATGGGAGTAATAATATCAAGCTCTCAGAAGTGTTGTTGGAGTTGAAGGAAATGTTTTTTACATTGTAATTTTCTTTTAGTTAATGAAATACCATTGTTTTACATCCTGTTAATATTTTGACAGTACAGGATTTCTCCCCTCACGTGCGGTCACCATAGCTCTCCCACCGCCAAACACCCCCAGTCCTCTGCTGTGCTCCCCCTTTCTTATCCCTCCTCCTCTACCTACCCCCATCCCTCTTAAATGACATATTTAATACTTGGCCCAGGTCATCTTCAGAAGCACTGAGTGTAAGTACTGAAGTTTCTTGAAGTAACACTAGCATTTCCTTATTACTGCCTGGTGTCTGATTGCATGTTGCCCCTGCACAGAATGACCAGGACGCCATGTTAAACAGACTACAGTCCCATCCTCCCAAAGTTTCTCAATCGCTAAGTCTGGGGTAGCTCTGAGCACTTTGAACTAGTTCCCATCCCAGGACTTTTAACCACTCGTTCATCTAAAGTCTTTCCTAATGCCACTGTCTACCCTGAAAATTCACTGTAAGACAAAGGAATGAACCTCTTCCAGAAAGAATCAGAAAAGGCTAACATGCAAAACCAAAATCATCATGTGTCACATATATATGCAATAAAGAGATAAGGAAGAAAAAAAAAACAAGCAGCTGCTGCACTGGGAGCTAAACAATCCCTAAAGAGGAAGTTCTGGTTGCTCCCCCCTCCCCCTGGCACCCTGTTTCATAAAATGTGAGTACAGGTTTATTCTGTACAAATCCCAAGTGATTCATGTCAAATTAAATCCCCACAGAAATGTAGGCAGAGAGAGCAGATGGCCTTTTCCTTTCTCAATACATGTGTTTATTTTATATGTTTTTTTTTTAATTTGTGCAGTAAAACTCACTGCCTCCACAGTCACAAAGGGCCTCCATAGGAATAATCTCAGTGTATTCATAAAAACTGCATCCGAGGGTCCTATTTACCTGCTCCCTTAATATTGTGAGCTGTTTCTACCCTATCAGTGCCAGCAGGGGAGGGATACAAGGCAAGCAGATGTGCAATCAAGACCACAACAGGTTAAAAGATGAAGTAAGCTGGGCTCTTCCGTGCCTCCAGGCCTCTGTTTGAGGGAAGAGCCTGTGCTGACCTCAGAGGCCTTCCCCTCTCTCCAGTCCTCTAACTCTGATGAATGGCCCCAGGAGAGGCGCAGCAGCTCCTCAGACACTGGAATGGCATTAGTCAGTCAGTTGAGGAAAATTATAAGACTATTTTCTATTAAAATACAAGTGTTCTTTAAAGTGAGCACTTTAAATATCCCCATTTCACTTGAGGAATTTCATCTTCTGCCTTTCACAACCAAATAGATTTTTTCAATGGCTTCCAGGAAGAAAAAAGGCAAAAGTTGAGGTGCTTGACCAGCAACTGGTAATACAATGGGTTTTGCAAAACTATGCTAATTATTGCAGGCCTTGGGGCATCTCTGAGTCACTCACTACCACACACTGACCCAACTACAGCATTTTAATTTCATATTCTGGTAAGTGCCTTATTGACATTATTGCCACTCTGCCCCCTTGTAACTGCGCTGGTCTTTAGAAAGGATACTGCCAGGCAGTTTTGGTACAATCTTTTCTTATGCTAGATTTGTAACATTCTCTTGAAGCTTGAAATTAAAATTTCTCTCTCCTACCAATTTAGCCCCTTCCCATTTGGCAAACAACTTTTTTGATTCTTGCATCTCTAATGGAGCTGAAAATTAATATGACTTTTTTGTTTAATTCTTTGATTATGAAAAAGAATCATCAATGATGTTAGCATGGGTCTTTCTGCACGGTAGGCCCAGAGTTGACCTACCAGTCTCATTTCTATAGCACCAGAGTTCCTAGGGGGCCACAGAACACACCACAAATTATCCTCAGAGGAGGCACCTCCATCCATACCACTCACTCACAGCCACCCCTCAGGTGAAATCATGCACTGATTCAATAGCATTTGCCCAAAAGAATTAAACAATAGAAGCTCTGATGAATCCAAAGAAGACTTGACACTTAAAGAAGGTAATTACACACAAAAGACATCACTAAAAGTGGATTTAATGTACAACAAGTGTGGTTCATGTATAGCAAGGGAGAATGGAAAATGTTTTTTAATAGGGGTAAGAAAATCAAAATGGAAAATCTCTCCTTTTTCCAAGAACTGCGGGCAATTTGGAATAGTTTTATTTTGATATGACTACTAAAAAAGTTTTCACCAATCTTCCAAATCTATGGTCACACCCACAATAAAAAAGTAATTGAGCAATGGTTTCTGGTAACAACACTGTGATAATCTCAATTATGAACAGGTTCTCTTGCCAACATTTATTTCATGCCCCTTATATGGAGCCCAGAGCTAAGCTGCCTGGCCAGCAGGAACCCTGGGGGTTATTTAACCACCCTTCAGTGCAAGAAGGCAGAATGAACATAGCAAACCTTTACATTTTTACGACTCCTCTGCCACAAGATTTTTAAATCTACAAAGTTCATCACGTTCATAAGGGATTTAAAATTCAATCTGAAATCATGCAATCAATAGATACGTATTAGGAGGTATCCGCTACTCATCCATTCAAGACTTTATTAGGTGCAAACTCTACATAAGAAGCCAGGCCAAATTCTGCAGTGCGGACACAAGAATCAATAGCCCTTTCTCTCAAAAACCTAAAAGACTACTAGCTGATAAAGGAATTAAAAATTGAAAGTGTGAAAGCACGGTGAGAAATGTAACAACCAGGAAGAAATGGTCCTGCAGAGAGGACTTTCATCTGATTGAAAAGATGTACTTGGTAAGGGAAGAAAAGTTTAATGATGAAAAATGTCAAATGAGTAGTAAAAATCTAGAAAAATGATGAAATGTTTCAACTGAGTAGTAAAAATCTAGAAAAAAATGACGAAATGTGTCGAATGAGTAGTAAAAATCCAGAAAAGCACTGAGCTCTTGAAAGGAAATGATTACTATTTCATAGCTGAGACGAAGCAGAACTGGAGCAGATCAGAGGAGGTATTTAGTGGTGGAGGCAAGAGGACGGGAAAGATGTGCAGTATAAATGCAATTTCTGGTGAAGGAAAAGACAATCACATTTGGAGGGCAGAGAGACCAATTTAATTTGAACACAGCGTTTCTACAGGAAAAGAGCAAAGTTAGGCATGGAAAAGTAGGTTTTAACTAAATTACGGAGGCATTTGAATACCAACAAGTATCTTACTCAACCAGCATCGTGACAGAGAAACAGACCATTTGTGATTAACCTAAAATTTACTTTGCACTTTTAAGTTACTTCTGTGATTAAACAATGAAGCTACTACCAGGACTGGCACATCCATCATTACCATCCCATAAAGAGTCAAGCTTTTCTCCAGGAGCCCTTTCCCAAGCAGGGGCCTGAAATAATCACATGTCTACAGAGCGCATGGTGACTCCACCGTCAGCCTGCTCAACATTCTTTGTCCTCAAAGTAAACTCCTGAGGAGAGCTGGGAAGCATCAGAGTGGTTCATATCTTATAGGTCTTCTATTCTCCAAGCACCCCCAGGGATGCCAACCTGCAACACTGTTGAGTCATTAGGTAGCTGTGAGGACAACCTGGGCCCAGGCACACCAGTCCACCCCATCAAAGGTCTCTGCCTACCTGCAGTTAGGCTCTAGGGCTGCACCCCAGAAGGGGACTTCCACAGCACCGGTATGGAGGGGGAAGGGCGTGTATTGAGTCCACCTCAGGGCAAGGAAGCTCTACTGCAGCAATGTATCAATCAGCAGAGCATCTAAACCATGCCTGGGTGTAGAAAGCCACGGGATGGCTTCTCTACAGGTTGAGAGTAGAAAGAAGTGAAAAACCAAAAGCCTGTGAGGGCTAGTCAGTCTGTGTCCCGACTGACAGATGTTCAGTTTTGTCAGGATCAAATGCCCGAGAAAGCTCAAGCCCATTTTTCTAGGGGACTATCCTACAGCCCAACAGTTCTCACCACAGATGTTCCCTGACACTCAGTTTACAGTCTGCATGTCTGTCCGCTTTCCTCACCGCTAATATTCGGAAAGTCAGTAATTCCTTGATTTCATACTTGAACTTAAAAAAACTGACTACAAGTCTCACGCGTGGTTCACAAGTTTAATGTCTGCATCTCCCCAACCCAAGCCACCTGACCCACAGTACTGATTGTTCAGTATACCTCTTCCCAGTCCAGCAGGCACTGCCATACTTGTACTTGATCCCTCGATAAAAACACAGTTGCCCCTACACTAGCACATGCTTCATTTTATTGTGGAGCCCCTTTTTGACAATCCGATCTCTGAAAGCACTGGAGTGACCCTCAGAAAGTGCTCTCCATTAAAGCCAGGCCAACTCCTGAAGACCCCTAACTCTTCTAAGTGACCCACTTTAGAGTGAAAATTTCCTTCTATATCATCCTATCTCAGGAAAGGTTAACATCTCTGTTTCTGTGCTTATTCCTAAACATGCCAGATTTTCCAGAAAGCACCAAAGCGTGCATCATCTGAAGTCCTTCATCACTGCAGATGCTCCGCTTGGGCCTCCCACCCATTTGTCTGGTGTTGGGGCGCACACATGTCCCACACTCAAGGCGGATCCCAGATGCTGCCTCCCCAGAGCCGGGCAGACAGTGATGATCTGTGATGAGATGTCATTTTGTGCAGCATAGCCAAAAATAGTGCTGGCCTTTTTCATTGCCATATCACGTTGCTAACACATAGCTAACGTGCGTCGTTTATCGCCCCCAAGAGACCGGCTATTTCATGCTGAGCTTGCGTCATTTGCTATAGTTTACTTGGCAGCAGCCTTAGCTGCCTCGGATAGAATCATACCCAAAGTGGTGGATTTTACTGTTGTTCACTTTTTATTTTCAAGACCCTCCAAAACTTAGGTGGCTAATCAAAAAAAAAAAAAAAAAGATTCATGCCACTCACTGGTGTGACTCAACTCCTTGGCAACACCAACGAATACCTCTGGGAAATATGGAACTACTAAAAAAAAAAAAAAATCGCACCTTTGAATGCTATAAAATTTGCTCTATCATCTTAGTGAAGGGTTAAAAAAATATATAAATCATGAAGACAATCCTCCTGGGAAGGGCCATCACCTTTTTTCAACAAGCGATTGTATTTATAGGCATCGATTTCACCGCATTTTGTCCATCTTCAACGAGGAGGCAAAAGTATGTATGAAACATAAGTAGCTGAGTAGGACACTGTTATACAGTTTAAGAGAGAATTCTAAATAACACATTTTCTCAAGATCCTTACAGTTAGGAGGAACTATTTTATGACTTTTGTACAACTTTGTGACTCTCCACTAACCATTTCCTTCTCTTGGGTACCCAAGAGATCCAAGGAGATCACAGGGGAGCTCTGGGTGATCAGTCCCATCATGGTGTAAGTTAGACTACTAGTGGGATTAAGAGGGAAATGTCACATCACCGCAACTTCAAGGTATTTTCCTTATGACTGGCCCAACATAAAATATTCAGCACTTTCTGTCCCTGCCGGGGTGCAAAAGAAATCATCCCATACCCCTCTGGGTTCTCCTGGGGCTGGACAAGTAATCAAAACACTGTCAGATGGGACAACAAAGGAAAAGCAATCAATCTGATAACATATGTAAGAAGAACACTGCATTTTGGGGACATATAATGTTTTGGGACTTGGAGCATCAAGGACAGAGAAGATATCACATGACTGAGAAGGAGTGAGAGATCTCACCCTTACTCTGAAAGCTGAGATTCTTAGATCATTTTTACAGATAAATCTAGAACTAGATGAGACCCCCAAACTACATTCTTAAAGTTCATAAAAGGGAAAGCAGTGATTGCTCCTTCCAATAGGAAAAAGGAAGCAGCTCAGAATATTATGACCTCATCTTCAGTTACGGAAGGGCAAAGGATTTAGACAAGAACAGAAGCTTCTTCTCAGCCTTAGGGCCCTCATTGGACTCAGCGCAAAACCATCTGTAATGGTAACAGACTCCCAAGCCTCACGGGGCCTTGACTGACCTCTAGCTCCCATACCACGACGACAAGCCGCTGACTCTGGGCTTACTAAGGAAAGTCTATCCAAACCTTTTGGGAAGACTTACCCCACAACCTCTTGCTCCTTTCTTGAACTGCTTTTATTTTCTCTACAAAATGTCTTTCCACAGCTCCTAAGGAATAAGCTTCTCACAGCCACTACCCTGACCTGAACGGGATCGGGTCCTACTTCAACTTTGCACCTTACCACCCCCACACAATTTAACAAAAAAGGAAAAAAAAAAAACCCACAGAAGCAAAGACGCAATGCAGCATCACTATAAGAAACTCTAGTCTGCTGGGGTTCACTTTTCCACTGTGGCAACTGTGGAGAACTCGCTGAGCTGTTCTTAAGAAAAAGTGTTCACTTCCCTTTCATACTCACCAGTTGCTGGGCTGGTCCACCTGTACAGCTTCAACTTCTACCCCAGAGAGATAGAGAGGTCTCCTAAGTTTCTGTCTCTTGCCCCAATTTCTCCCTGAGTCTCCCAGGTGCAAGTTCCAGCTACCTGTCACCAAATTCCACAGGAATTTTCTGCATATACCTCAAATTTAACACAAGGCACCATCTTCCTTATCCTAATTCTCAACGACCCAGACTCCAAACATCACCCTCATGATGGCTTTGCCATTTTTTAGAATCAGTGTTAAAAGGTTTTGAGAGTTCATTATTCTTTCCAAATCTTTCTCACTCTGTCCTCTTTTCTTATCTCCACATGGTAATACCAAGACCTAAACTAAGTTCAGTGCATTCAGCAAAATCTGTGGCCATTTAAAACCAGAAAAAACATATTTCTACCCAGTGACTGGTTGCTATTTTTTCAGCAGGAAATCCTTAATCTTCATCATTTGAAAACAAGGGTAAGTATAAAAAAACTTCCACACTGTTCATAAAATGCCTAGTGAGACAAATTCCCCAAAACAAAACCTTCATTTTAAAAAGGTGAATTCAAATCATTTCAACTAAATGTATCAACTAAAAGAGTGTCACAGGGACTCTGCAGTTAAATGTCAGAAGGCCAAAGTATAACATGAAGTTAGCCTGTAAATCATGGACTTGAAAATTTTAAAAGACAGGCAAGTATGCTAACATACATGCAAATGCCAATTCTGTGAGGGAAATGTAATAAAAGCATTGACCGGTCATAGAGAACACACAAGGATGTAATAAGACTACTCCATGACACAGAGAAACACAGCATGGGTTCTCATTGAAAAACTTGCAGACTACCATTTGAGGACCGGTGCTGAGCTAAAGTGGTAGCACGTACTGTATGTATTCTACAGAGGTGGGGCCAAAGTGATCAACGTGGAAATTATGGCTGCAGAATAGAATATGAATGATAGAAACTTCGATATAGCAATGTCAAAATATAATGAATCAAAACCAGGAGGTGGAGTGGTAGAAATACAATGTCTCAGTGCCAGTGCTAATTGTATCATTTTTCATACTGACATCCTGACGTTCTTTAGGTACCTACACACATCTAAAATATTGATGAGTAATAGTATTTTAACTTTTCTTCATACTGGAGAGACTTTGAAGAAATTTATTTTGCAATAACGAAACACTCATCTCAAAAAACATCCAGGGCATACTGAGATCTAAAACATTACAGAATGCTTGATTTAAAACGCCTCAGTTTCTGCATCTCTAAAATGGAGACAATATGACAATGGTAACAAGAGAAAGGTCAGAGAGATTATTATTAAAATGTAAAAAAAGATGATGCTAGTGCTTGAATTTAAGTGACAAAGTGTAATCACTCAGAGTTTTCATAACCTCACTCAAACAAAGCAATTCTGTGAAAGACCTGTCTTTACCTAAGTGTCTTTACTCATCTTGATTTTAATATGATCTAAATGGTAAAATTCACTGAACGTGGCTACACTTAAATATTCTCCAACCAATCACGAACAATCAGCATGAAGAAAATGTTGCCCTTTCTCTTGTGTCAAAGACCCAGCAACAATAACTCATGCCAGTGGCTGACTGGTGGTTACTCTACAAAAGCAAATTTACAAACCTCACTATGTTTTGAAAGAGTAAAGACAACAGCAAATTCTTTGACACTCTTCCCACTGAATAGTTGCCCTTCTAAACCTCCCCCTTAAACACATACACACACACACACACACACACACACACACACACACACACACAGAGTCGAGGCTTCCCTTTTGACCAAGAGAATAGAGCAGCTGGGCTAGTATGTAAGTCCAAGACTGGACCTTTTGAGATCTCCAGTCTCTACCTTTGCCTTTTATTGATGGAACGCTCCCTGTTGGAAGTCAGTTATCATGTAAGAAGACCCACTTTTGAGACCACCATGCTGGGAAACTTCTTAAACCTTCTAAACCCAGCTGAGGCTTTAACTGAACCAGCCAACTAAATGTTCCCATCTAATGCCACATACATAAAGCAGAAGCTCTGCCCAATTGAGTCCTCAATGAATTCCTGATTCACAAAACTGTGAGCAAATAAAAATACCTTTTGCCTTCAACGATCACATTTCTGAATCATTTGGTATTCAGCAACAGATCATCAAACCAAAGGAATTATCATTGTATTTGAGAATTTAGGCACATGTGCACAGTACTTCCACAATCAGAACAGATTTAAGGAAAACAAATTTTAAAGAAGCATGATCAATCAGGAAACGGTTATTGCTGCTCTAAAATCTCTGGCGGGCAAGAGCATCATCAGTTGACGGTCATATCACTTACTTTCATTTCACTCAAGTCATATGCTACTCGCTACATCTCACCACTCACCTATTATCACTAACCCCCACCTCCTATGATCTCTTGGCCCCTTGCTCTGGCCCAGGTACACGGAAGCTTGATAAGCACAGAGCTTTCATAAACACACTCAAAGTGTCAGAACTGGTAGGGGCCTGAGGGGCCCTTGGCTTTTAACCGTCGAGCCTCTAAAATCTCAGACAAACCAGAGGGAAGACAAAGATGGTATTAGACCTATCATTACTCCCCATAGGTTCTCTGGACTATGATTTAGTCAAGTTCAAGGAGAACCATCCTGGATCACCAGGAGTTTAAGGAGAACAGGCTTCGTCATACCTCCCTACTCTGGGGTTATCTACTGCCAAGCTACTATTTTTTTTTTAAGATTTATTTTTTATTTATACATACAAGCTGGGGCACAGGCCAGAGGCATGGGGCGGCAAGAGGGTTCACCAGAGCCAGAGCAGAACAGGCAGATCAGAAATACACCGCTGAGGGGAGCAGCGGGCAAGGCAGGAGAGGTCTGCCACGCCATGTGGGAATCTCCCCGGCCGGGCGTCGAACTCGCGTCGCCACTGCCGACAGCTCCACAGCGCAGCGCTTAACCACTGCGCCACCAGGGAGGCCCTCCAAGCTACTATTTTCAAAAGTTTGCCCTGGTGCATTAAGATGTGTCCACGGCACCCACCTCGAATTTCACTGGGCTTTAGATTCCTACCTAGTCCTCTGATTTGTGCACTGGCGGCATCTGTGCTGGGCTCTCCTTGACTGCCCATCAGTGCCTGCTTTAAGCATCAGAAGTGAATATAAAACACAGAAAAGTCCTGGTGCTATAAAACTACTCCCAAGTTAGAGAAGACTCCTAATTTCACCTTCAAATGTTCACTTCATTGTGTTTGTTGGGCAGCCCACTATCCACTGATGAGACAGAGCAAACCTCTAGGAGCAAGTCCCCTCTGCAGAGTCAACCACCAGGCTGAAGCTATGGCTTGAATATACGACCCAAAATAAAGGCTATTCCCACACTTTACAGGGCTAATAAATTATTTCTGCATGAATAATCTCAAGTTATCTGGTCTGGGATACTAAAAAAAAGAAAAAAGAAAAAAAAAAGCTATTTCAAGGTATGGAATTCTCAGTTAACCAAAATATCGAAAGAAACAAAACCTAAGAATAACCTAGTTCCAGACCTGGATTTAAAATAGAAATTGCAATTGTCTGCTCGGAAAATCCCTCCAGGTCATGGACCAGGACCGATAATATTTGTGGATTTTCTTATCTGACAGCAAACTTCAAGTTCTCACTGCATGAGGTTAATTTTATCACTGTTTAAATATTTATGGGGCAGTTAACAAACGCAAAATGATTCTGTACCCAGTCTCTCTTATACTCTAGAAAAAGAATCAAGGCACTAGAAAGTGACTTATTCTGTGTGTCACTGTCGGGGCTGACCAGTGGAAACAGAACCCGCCACCTCCCCCAACCCGTGCAGCACTTTCAGCGTGTCCACATTTCAGCTAACTGGGCAGTTTTGCTTGGCAATGAGATATGAAAAAAATGAGATACTGGTCATGATCTTAACTACCCAAAGGACAGGTTTGTTCAATGTGAGCCTCTTATTTCCCGTTATAACCCAGAATTCACCAGAAATGGGCTATACTGTATTTCCAGTGTGCCTCAGTCTTACACACTTGAAAATGTGCAGCCAACAGTATGACAAGCATGTCACTGAGGAGGTGACATTTTGGAAGGTGAGGCTGCTGCTCAGAAGGGCAAAAGCATGTATTTCTATTATCGCAGTTTCCAAAAAGAGTGTAAAACCGAAAAAGAAGTGCCACGGTGTGTAGTCACAGGGCTGACACCAGGAGAAAACTCTTGACACCGTAACTGTGATAGCTACAGCCTTGTCTCCTCGCTAACTGTCTGCAGACACAAACATGCCAAGACAAATGAGCCTTTTAGCTTCGGGCTGGATTCTGCCGGCGAGGGAGAGCCCAGGTTCGGGCGCAAAAACCCATGTGGTCTTTCAAAGAGCAAATGTTATTTTCCTTTCCAAGATTTAATTAAATAAAAGGATACTTCCATTTTTCCATAAGAAACGTTTTTGATTTAAAGGAACACTAAGATCTGAACTCTAAACGCTGGGGTGCCATTCCACATGGGGTCCCCTCACCTTCATTCAAGCCTAACTGCAGGTGTCTTATCATCCTTCTCAATTTTTCCTCTCCAGGGTTGATCTTAATCTAAAGAACATTCCACCGATGAGTATTTCAAAAGTCAAATGTGGGCCTAATCATAAAGCTCTACTTGGAAACTTGAAACAAAAATCTTTTCTAAGCGCTCCATGTGGGCAAACATTAAATATTGTCTGGCCAGAGCACCCCTGGGTGCTGCTCCCGCCAGCCTTCGAACACCGAATTTAGTGGGAAACTGGACACTGCTGCAGTGTCCAGTGAACGCTGTCTCTTTTTTGCTCATCTTTATTCCCCAATACACAGTACATGATTGGCCCCCAAAACTTAACCCAAACCGCCATTAAAATATCTGCCACATCAGAAACCAGGCTGACAGGTGGTTATACTGATTTTTTTAAGATTATGAAAGGTTTATAAATCCTTCGCTCTCTTCTTTGTATGCCCTTACAGCCCCCGTAAGCCCAAAGACTTCCCATGAGCCTACACAATGATTTCCCTGCTTTAGTCTCCAGCCTCCCCACTCAGTCTCTTTTATGATTAGCACCCAAATCTTGCTATAAACAGAATTCTTATCCACACCAATTCTCATTTAAAAGGCTGGGATGGGGCTAGGGATGAATCCTGAGGTAAATTTAACATAGACACAGTTTCAAAAACCATTAGTCGAAAGAAAGATAAACCACGAACTCCTCAGACAACGCTAAAAGCCTTTCAGAAGCCTGCACCCAAATCTACTGACCCAAACTTACCTTCTAGTCCCCAGAAAAGACCTTCAGGTACAGCTATGCCTCCTCCTTCCTTATCCCTGTGGCCTTTTGCATTCATCCCTATCGTGTCACTCACCAACAGCACCTCATTTGGCACTCTACCTGGTTGGTGTATCCCCTCCCCCACCCCACTCCCTCCAGATCCTCAAGGGATCCAGCACATCACAAACCTCAAAAACCTTCCCATATGTCTCAAAATAACATGCCACACTATCCCTCCCCTGTTCCGACACTGAGCAGCATGAGTTCACGTGTGTGTTTGGGTGACCGTAAACTGCTTGACTGCATATCCTAATACTACTCAGTGATCTATAACTGAAATTGAGGGAACTAGAAAATACAGGAAACGAAAAACTATTTTTAAAGTTGTACGATCAACAACATGCTAATTGCTAATAATTCTGTCTGGTGAAATTTTCATTCCAGGTATTAAGTTTTGTCAACTTTTAAAAATTCTGGTTATGAGTCCATTTTTCTGCCATATTTGCAAGTGCAATAATTGTGTGCTGGACACTGGATGCTGCGTTATTGATAACCCACATGATGGTGTCATGCTTTAGAGTGAGTTTCATTCCAGTCAGCTGTCAACTTACAGGTGCATCAAGCTGATACCGCAGAGAAGACGTGGCTTGGGCTTTGTTAGGAGTGAGCTAGAATGACCCACACTGTGCAGCTAGAATCCCCCATTCCTTAGCCTAACACCTTTCTCAACTCTTATCTGGAAGCACAGGTGGCGGGGGTGTGGTGGAGGAGGGGATACACCAACCAGGTAGAATGCCAAATGAGGTGCTGTTGGTGAGTGACACGATAGGGATGAATGCAAAAGGCCATTGAGGGATAAGTAAGGAGGAGGCATAGCTGTACCTGAAGGTCTTTTCTGGGGACTAGAAGGTAAGTTTGGGTCAGTAGATTTGGGTGCAGGCTTCTGAAAGGCTTTTAGCATTGTCTGAGGAGTTTGTGGTTTACCTTTCGACTAACGGTTTTTGAAACTGTGTCTATGTTAGATTTACCTCGGGATTCATCCCTAGCCCATCCCAGCCTTTTAAACTCTTATCTGCAAGTTCTCCCCACAGCGGTTGGCATGAGCTCCAACACATCTGAGCCTTTGGCCACTTCCGGAATCTCTGTTCAGCTCACAGTCCCAATGCAACTGCTTCCTGCCAAGCCTCATGGTGTGCGCAGCTCCATGTCTGACCAAAGGCTCAACAGCACTCTTCAGATTTCTGGAGCTCCTCCTCAAATCTCTCTTCTGGGACTCCTGTGCAAATCTCTGCTCTCCAATTATCCTAACCCACAAACTCTAGGCGCTTCCACACCCCTGAATTTTAATCTGTTTCCTCTGCTCAGACAGTCCACTGCTGTTTAGATTTTATGTCCTCCTACTGCAAATTGGAAACTGGGAAACCTGGAAGTCACTTCATGTGTTCTCGTCTCTCCACCGACTGTGACAACCGCCCGAGCCCATTCAGTTTTAGAGCTGCTTACAGCAGGAGATAAACTTCCTCATGGCCAGAACCAGCAGCCCTTAAGTCTGATTATTTTTTGGGTGTTTTTTTTTTTTGGGGGGGGGGTGTTTGAAGGCTTTTATTGTTTATTTATACATACAAGCTGGGGTGCAGGCCAGAGGTGTGGGGTGGTGAGAGGGTTCACCAGAGAAAGTGGGGAGCAGAACTGGCAGAATGACTGAAATACACTGCTGAGGGGAGCAGCGGGCGAGGCAGGAGAGGTCTGTTGCGCCATGTGGGAATCTCCCTGGCTGGGCATCAAACTGCTCCACAGGTGCCAATAGCTCCACAGAGCTGCACTTAACCCACTGCATCACGAGGGAGGCCCTAAGTCTGACTATTTTTTAAATCATTTTAAAATCTACTATCTTAGATCATCCTTATAATAAACTTGTGACCTGAAAAGCATATATTAGTTCCATGACAGATTAGGAAACCAAGATTAAAATGTTAAGTAACCAGTTTGTCATCGAGAGAGCTTTCAATCAACATACCCATATTTATCAAGTACCTACTATGGGCACACAGTAGTTAACTTGGTGGCAAAACAAACTCAGGGAACAGAGTTGCAACCTATGTTCTAATGAGCATTGACTAAAGCACAAAAAAAATGTCTATGAAAGATTCAATCATTCAATCCACAGAGAAGGAACATGCCTAAACTTTCAAAAATGACTATAATTTACATTCATGATTTATTTTTTTCCTGCAAAGACTCCTATTTGCCATGAAAGTAATTTCATTCTACACTGTTATATTTTTCAATTCCCTACATATACTTAATTTCTTCATTAGTAAGTACTGTCTAACAAAGTCATTGCTATTTAATAAAGTCAAATTTGTTTCAGCTAACTCTTAATTCTGTTTCTAATTTTCATCTGACCAAATCAAATATATTTTCCTGGCACACAGAGAGAAAATATAATAAATCTCTAAACACCATCTCTGCAGCATCATACCCAACAGTAATATCATTCCTCTGATTTTCAACAAGTCAGTGTGATACATTTAAGCCTTACAGATTTTTTTTCATTTCTCAAAATGAGCTGTTGACCTGTCATTTACCACAACATATGCAAGAATTGGCTGAAGGGCAATGGTCATAAAATTAGACTACATACATGTTATAAAATAGTGTTTAAAAACATTTTAATAATGATTACCATCATATATGATGAATTCCAGTGAATAAAACACATTGTAACAGAGTGGGACTGTACAACCTTGATGGCTACCTATTGAGAAACTACTTGTAATTTTTAAAGCCTGGCAAAAGAAAAGCTGGTTAAAAGGTGTTTTGAAGATGACAGAAGTTCATGACATCAACAGCCTCACCTGTCAACAGCAACATTACTTTCTCACTCTGTTTTAGATTAAAGGAATATTTTGGGTGACTGATTTGTGTTGTTGTTGCTTGTCTGAATCAAGATGGCGGCCTCTGTAGAAACACCTACCTGCAGAACATCTTGGATCTTCACCCACACATCTGCCATGTCGTACAACTTGACATCTTCCTGCTGGGTCAGGGGAGTCACCACGGTGTCCTGTAGGTATCCCAGGACCACAGAGTGCGCAGTGGCGACAGCATTGAACTTGTCAAACAGCAACTCCAACAGTTCTAGAAGCAACCTAGTGAAGAAAAGAGCCAACATTTATACACAACCATACATGGGAAGATGGTTTATATTGGCCTGTAAGAAAAAAAAAACATGAAGTAGCAGAATACAATGTAAACAGCACAATGTTAGATTTCAACAGGTTTTATTTCAAGTAAAAGTAGGATCTCAGGAACTTCTGAAAACTCATCTAAGCCTCAGTTTCTTTGGCTGTAAAATGGAAAAGATTTAAGAAAACAACAACAAACAAACAAAAATTAAAGGAGGGCCTCCCTGGTGGCACAGTGGGTTAAGCACAGCACTATGAAGCTATCCAGAGCCACCGCAGCACGAGTTCGATACCCGGCCAGGGAGATTCCCACATGGTGCAGCAGACCTCTCCTGCCTCGCCCACTGCTCCCCTCAGTAGTGTATTTCAGTCTATCTGCCTGTTCTGCTCCCCACTCTGTCTCTGGGGAATCCTCTCACCACTCCACACCTCTGGCCTACACCCCACCTTGTATGCATAAATAAACAAATCTTAAAAAAAAATGACTCTTGAGGCTTTGAATTTAAAAAAAAAAATTAAAGGAACTGACAAAACTAAACCCTAGAAATACAATGGCTGAATTGAGGCTAAGGGGTCAGGGAATGGGGCGCCAATGGCCTATGTCCAGGAGTATGGGTGCTTGGATGGTGGGGGTGGGGAGGTATCTTACATCTAAGGAGTAAATCACATACAATATTATAAACCAATGTTACCTCAAGAGAGAAAAAATAAAAATAAAAACTAGCTATAAAGTCACTAAAACAACACGGCAGTTCAAGAAACTTTTTTTTCCTTTTTAACATATTTCAGTGACAACAGTACTACCGCCCTGTGTTCCAACAGACAGCTTCTCCAAGGAATGCAGGCAATTTTTCACACAACAGTTCAGATGTTACAAAGAATATACAATTCCCTGGCAATAAATGGGTTGGTAAGGCCACTAATCCTTTTAGTCGTGGGAAGCTGAGCTCAGTACCATTCAAATGTGTGGCCCAGGTGGCCCAGAAAAAAATCCGCCCCTGCTAAGCAATCTCACTTTCACCATAGGGGGTGGCTTAGACATCTGCATTAACTCATTTCCCATAGTGAGAAATGCCGGACACATACGATTACATCAATTTTAGATACTCAAGGACAGGAGATGAGGTTGCATGGCAGTGGGGCCTAGGACAAGGTTGATTTCCATGTCAGTGCATTTAGCACCATACCTACCTCCTCTCTCTGCTGTTCTAGAATGCAAGTCTATATTCAGAGGTGGCAAGGAGCTTTGTGTCATGGATGCAAAGTAACTCCTCCATCACTGAGTCTTACACCTTCACTCATCACCTGGGCTCGACTCATTCTTTCCTCCTCTCAACTTTATAGCATTTCATCCCACTCCTAAGGAACTTCTCACATGTGGCTCTCATATGCGATGCACTAAATATGCAAACCACATTTATTTAGAGTCAGAGAGTTTATCTCCTTTCTCCTTTTATTAGTCTTTTTGGTGCAGGGACTGCTTCCTATGTGTCTGTATACTTAGGAGCACTTACAACAATGATCAGCAAATATTAGCTGAAGGAATATAATGTCTGTACCATGAATGAGTATAGAAAATTTTAAAATGGGATCTTTATTTTGTATTGTTTGGCTCTTGTTTCAGAATTCCCAAATAGACTTATAAACCATCCTAGAGGGTAGAAAAGGAAATCAAAGGAGTTTGTCAGCAGTGTCAATTAAGAAGATTTTCTTACCATAAATAAGAGGTTATAACTACAATCTCATCAAAATGTATAGCATATTATCTATTCCTAGGGCTTCTTTACAGCCTAATTATTATAATTATAATGTGCCAATGTGACAGCCAATAACTATCTTATGGTAAAACCCTAATATCCATTTGACATTTTCATTTAGATGAGAGAGAATCGATAAAAATTTATGTAGTGCTCCCAGTCTAGAATACACATATATAATCCAGAAATTACATATGGTGATCGTAAATAGGAACCATTCTACCTTTTGAATGAGTTCTTTTATCTTTTAAGGTCAGTTCATATTTATACTCAGATGTACCTAAAATCAGTTATTTCTCACCCATGTTAATGGAGAATTCCTCAAGAATCAGAAGAAAAAGTTACAAAGGAGAAAAGCCATGTCTTGCATAATAGGGGAAATAGTTAACTCAGTGTAGAGAACCACACTGAGAGAATACCTGATTAAGTGAAGGCTGTACTTTTCAAATAGAGACTTATATTGAGCATGGAAACCTGTGGTTCCTGAATATCAATCCAACAGACCCTAAAATGTGTTTTTCAGTGGCAGATGGCAAAATTTTAAAAAACAGAACCATCTAAAGACTTTTCACAAAGGTATATCTACTTGTTATTTTTTATACCCTCTTGATAAGAAAATCTTAGTTATTTTCTGTCATGATGACAGTTACATTGCCAAAAACCCTTACTTGACAAAAACTTAGTAACAGTACGTAATACCCCAAAACTCTGCTCTCATACATTTGGAAGCCTGAGGCTCGCTGGTGTCTAGCTTCCAATGATACCAAGTCCTAGGTCCAGGCCCACAAACCAGCAATGAAGCAGCAACCACTGGCCGAGCAGTGGCTGACTGGTTATGACCAGGGCCACCACGCTCATCACTACAGACCTTGACTGCCAGTCAAAGACAAGAGCAACTCAGCTACCCAGGCAGTGCTCTATTTAGAAAAAAGAACTAGTGGGAAATTGGCATGTTAAATGAGATCCAGGGTATTTAACATCAAGGAGGTTACAAGCCCTTGATAAAATGTTGATGTCAGGCCAAATTCCGACACTCCTGAAGGCTCAAGGTCAAGGTAGACCTGTCTTAGGTCCATCACAGATGCAAGATATGCTACCCAGGGAAGGGAGGGCAGGTCTAGTGGTAGCGAGGAAGAGACAGACCTGAAGTTGTTAAGAGTCTACTTGCAGTTCTGCCCACACCGAAACATCCACTTTCCCACAGCACAATCATGGGCACTATTAATAAAACCCACAGCTCTGAGATCAAGATTAGAAGCCTTTGTGCTGCCAAGGATGCCATCAAGAAAGCCAAACAACAACCCACAAAATGGGAGCAAATGTCTGCAAGTCACATATCTGGTAAAGTCTTTGTAATTGAAATATTTAAAGCACTCTTACAGCTCATAGTGAAGACACAGTGAAGAAACAACTCAAAAATGGACAAAGGGTCTGAAAAGACATCTCTCCAAAGATGATATATGACTCACCCATAAACAAACAACAAAAGCTGTTCAACATCATTGGCCATCACAGAAATGCAAATCAAAACCATCGGGAAGGCGAGACGCTGGGTCTGGGTATGGACAAGCTGCAACTAAGTGCTACAGACTCAGCCACTCGGAGAGCGAGCCTGACGCTCAGGCGAGAGACTGATATTAGACATTTTAAAAGAGATAAATATTTGAGAGGATGAGATCACCCAGGGATAATATGCAGAGCAAGAAAAGCAAGAGAGGCCCAGAGCCAACATGTCCCGAAATAGCAGCCTTGAGAAGATGCAGAAGGAAGTCAGGAAGGAAAAGTTTAGAAGACAAAGGAGACAAGATCTCAGCAGCCAAAGGTCAGGTGAGGTAAAAGACAGAGAAATTTGCAACTCACAGGGCCCGGAGATCTGGGACAGAGCGTATGAAGAGAATCTCTGGAAGCTGAACTCAGCAGTGGGATGAGGGCTGAATGGCTAATAAGGAGAAAGAAACCAAGGCCAAAGGCATGCTTTGCCAGCTTTCCTCATCATCATATATACATTCTTTTAAAAAAGGAAAGAAAAACTCTTCCCTGCTACATCCCAGAAAGAGATTAGGAACTACTGATATAAACAGGACATCATGTCCACCTGCCCTCCTCTGCTCCAACTGAAAGCTACAAGAACTGCTGCTAATATTCATACGCATTCTCCAACTGCCCACAGAACAATGAGAAAATAAGTGTTTGCCTTTCGCTGCAGACACACTCGGGATGACCTACACGTACAAAGCCTCACTAAAATCATCCCCACCCCACTCTCACCAAACTAAAAAAAAATAATAAAACATTACATTACAGTTTTCTCAGGTACTCAAAGCCTGTGAGACTTAAGGTTTTTACCACTGATCTAAGAGACAAAAGAGCAGGCAGAATCATTAAATTACTGCACGATTCCTTAAAGTGAATTGAATTAGAAAGGCCTCATATACCCAATGGTCTAGGGTAGAGGGAAAAAAAGAAAAGGCTTCATATAGGAATGAGCCTAAGGACCTGAAATTTTCAGGGAAATGCACTTTCTTTAGAATTTAGATTCTTTAGAATCTCTCTCTCTCTCTCTCTCTCTCTCTCTCTCTCTCTCTCTCTCTCTCTCTCTCTCTAACACACACACACACCATACAGGTTATTTCTAGAGTGACAAAACAGTATGTGACTATATGAAACACAACATCACCATTGGGGAGAAGAAATCTGGATCGGGGGACAGCAACGTGGTGTGAACAGCAGTGCCAAGGACTGGCACTGGGGACGCAGCCCTGACACTTGCCCTCTGCAGAACAGCAGGGAGTGTGGGAGCGGTCAAGTCCTGAAACTCTGAAATCTCAAGTTCCACAAACACAAATTTTCCTCATTTAGACATTCCTAAGCACAAGGTGATCATGGGAATTATAAACAAAGATGTATATAGAAGTGTATTTTTAAAAAAATCAAAATAACAGTAAATTGCTTTCTATACCTTTAACAGTTACAGGGGGTAGAGGGCTGCGGGCAGGTGAGAAAGCAGAGTTCCTCCAGATGTTCCCACAGCACAGCTGCCTCTTCTTCCCCACAGCTCAGTTAGGCAAGTTGGCTTGTGTTGTTTCCATAAGAGACGCAAGCATCTTTCCAACAGAACTCTCCCTTTACTTATACAGAAAGGGGGCTTAATTGACAGACTAAGAGCCAATCTCTCCATTCCTGTGATTCCTCCAAACAAAACAGATTAATCACAAGGGCTGAGCGCATGGTCTCCCTGCCAGCCCGAGAGGGCAGCATCTCTGCTTTAGGCTCCGGGTAATCACACCTTGCCCCGATGGCATCGTCCATGCCCAGAATGGAGAAAACACTCAGCTTGATTTTGTACATAGCAGAGTTCAGAGTAAAAGAACCACCCACGCAGGCAGGAGTGTTTAGAAGAGCCTAGGATTAGACACCCCAGCCTGGGGTCCTCAGCACAGAGCTGGCAGCCAAAGCTGGCACAATAGGAGAGCCCTCAAATGGTCTGATGAGATGACGATGACAGCGGGGAGAAGGACATCAGCCAACAAAAGCATCACCAAGTGCCACCTGATATAACCTGCCAGGCGCCGTGCAAAGCACTTTTACCCGGATTAGCTCACCTAATCCTTGGGTCAAACCTCTAGAGAGGGTTATCCCCACTGTACAGACAATGAAACCAAAGCCCAGAAATGGGGTATTAAGAAAGGGCTCAGTTTTGGAGACTGTTCCTTTTTAGAGGTGCTACGAGAAAAGGCAGTAACTTAAGGAAAGAAGCCAACGAGATCCCAGTACAGTCATCCCCACCCCACCCACAATTTAGTTTTCCGCAGTTTCAGTTCACGGTGGTCAAGTGCAGCCTGAAAATATTACCTACAAGATGTTTGAGAGAGAGCGAAAACATTCACCAAACTTTTATTATAGTATGTTGTTGTTATTGTTCTATTTTATCTATTTTATAAGTCTGTTAAATATATCTCTATCTTTTAATATATATTTTAATATTTTAATTCATTTAATATTAAATATATCTATTTTATAAGTTATTATTGTTAGTCTCTACCGTAGCTAATTTAAAAATTAAACTTGCTTGACTATAGGTCCTTTGGCGGTAGGTGTGGGATGGAAACATACATCTGAGCAAATGTGAACCTGCTCCCCTAAATCATATGCAGTGCTGTGAAGCAATGTTACCACAATTAAAAGAATGTTTTAATCAAACTTTATCATCAGTGTGTACGTATAGGAAAAAGACATGTGTACATAGAATTTGGTACTATCTGTGGTTTCAGGTACCCACTGTGGGTCTTGGAAGATGTCCCCTGAGAACTAGGGGTGCTGCTCTACTGTATTGAGCTAGAGAAAGCGCAGCGCGAAGCCATGTTGGCACAGCTATCCACACTGCCTCTCCTTGCTCACTGCAAACTGGTTTTACTCCTGGTAATTTACTAACACAACACTTGCAAAAGGCTCATATAGTCATTTTGCTTAATCTAATATATACTCTTCAGGCCTTAGTCAAGCTATTGCAGCACTTGCTCCTATAATAAATTCTCCCGGAAATAACGCCCCCACAGCCCTCTACTCTCTGCTTCGCTTCCGCCTCTCTGCTTGCACCTTCCCAGGAACCTTCCTCAACGGTTCCTTAAATGCTGTGAACCCTTCTCAATCCTCCAGTTCTCTCTAGGGGAGCTCATCGGCCACTCAGTCTTCAATCTCCCACCTGTGAGTATCTTCTGGCCAGAGTCTTCCTGGAGCTCTAGACCTCAAAGTTACCATGTCTGAAGTGGCACTCATCATATTCCTCCCCAAAACTAGTTCTCCATGTTCCCAAATAAATGTATGGTACCACATGCACCCCCAAAACATCTCCAACATCCCCCTACCTCAATCCAATCAATCACCAAGTTCGTTCTCTCTCTCCCTTCCTCCCCTCCCTCCTCCTCCTCCTCCCTCTCTGCCCCCTCCCTCCCTCCCTCTTAGCTCTCAAATGAGCCTTTTTCATTCCACTGACACTGTAACTACACTAAATGTAGGCTGTATTATATCTATTCTGGATTATTAAAACAGCCCTCACACTAATCCTCTTTCCTCCAATCCTTACTTCTCACTCTCTAGACTATATAAACTCAGACAGCAAGGACTTTGTCTGACTTATCATTGTATTCCATCACTGTATTAATATTTAGCAATGATAGGCAATACATGAATGTTGAATGAAAGAATTTAAAAAAAAAATGAGTCCCAGTAGGTGGAAGACATATAGACCTGATAACAAATAACGAGTGGTAAGGAAGAATGATAGATTGCAACATCCTGGCTTTAGAAGCCCAAAATGAAAAGCATTTCACACAAAACTATCCTCTCAAAAGATCGCCTAATCAGCTTAACATGAAAACCTAAAGCAGCAGTTATAAGATGAAAGAGATATATATTCAGAGTTAACTTTAATTAATTCACAATAAAATCTATTTTATGTTTTTAAAAAAACAGGAAAGTATCAAGATAAAAAAGTATTTGTTCTTTAAGTACACAGCCAATTACCTGGCAGGTTCTAAAAACAGCCTTCTTAACAAAATGGTGATTACAAAAGAAGAAGGGAGGAAGTGGGGGGTAAAAAAGGGGGTGAACTGTGGGGGGCAGAGGATGGGAACTAGAAGTGGGTGGCATTCAGTGTCAGTATATAAATGTCGACAATGACTCTGTCTGCCTGAAACCAATATCATGGTAGAAACCATTGTTAGTGCAGTAAAAATTTTTAAAAATAAAAACAGTCCTATAGATAGAGGTAAATGTTACTCATTTCCAGGTCTACTAACTTCCTTCTGGTGCTGTTGCTACTTATCTCACCTTCAAGAGCCACAGTGAAGAGACACACAAAGAGAAATGTTAAGGAGCAGTCACATTTACAAAAAGTGCCTATGGTATAAAGCCGTATCAAGTTGTGAAAAATATTCAATATTTAAGGTGAGATACAACGATATGAATCTAAATTTAACATCCAGGGAACCTTGAATTAGCCAGTTGGCTGGAAAATCCAAGTTTACAGCCAAGACGCTGCCTTACTTGGTCACAAAGCAAAGACACACATACAAAGTAGGAAATCAGTTCTGTTCCATTACTTATCTGCTGAGACTTTAATATCAGGGTTCTGCACTTTCCCACTGACAAAAAAGAAAGACAATAATCGCAGAATATTTTGCTATTATTATACTATAAAAAGATGAGGAAAAGACTGAATTCTGAGCTTAGGTCTCATATGAAAAATTTAAAGAAATTATTTCCTATGAAAACGGTCTTACTTTTACCTGCCTCTCGCTCACATATGCATTTTCTTAATAAGCTTGGCTGAGCTAGTGCTTTCATTTCCAATAGGACATAGATCCCACTTAATTTTCAAGGTTATCTAATACCTACTTTTAAGGGATGGAGATAAGTTTCCCTGCTTATTAATAACAATCTTCATGTTAAAAGAAGTTGCTATTTGAGGACTGCTGACTAATTCTCCATCTGCACTATGAAAAGAACAGGAAAAAAACTATTAGCAATATAGGATGAAACTGTGCAAATAAAGAGAACACTGAACTGGGTCCTGGCTCTCATCACCTCCTTCCAGGGTCACATTCCACACTTGTCAAGTCAGCCTCTCAAGTTCACAGTCAACATGCTGGGTAGATGACCTTAAATGCGCTAATTTTAATATGTGGCAAATCAGTGACTAAAATTAGAAAATAAATCCATCCTTATAAAGTATTAGCATGATTCTTTAAAGTCTTTCTCAGAATAGTGTCTTCTAATGAAAGGTGTTGGGAAAACAGGACAGCCACCTGCAAGAGAATGAAACGGACCCCTTTTACCATACACAAAAATCACCCCAAAATGGATGAAAGAATTCAATGCAATACCAGAAACCATAAACTATATTTTCTAGAAGAAAATATAGGGGTAGCTCCTTGACATGTTGGTAATGATTTTTAGACTCCGGAGCCAAAGCAAAGGTAACAATAGCAAAAGTAAACAAGTGGGACTATATCAAATTAACAGCTTCTGCAAAGCAAAAGAAACCATCAACAAAAATAAAAAGGCCACTGATGGAATGGGAGAAAATATATGTAAATTATAAATCTGGAATAGTGCTAATATCCAAAATACACAGTTAACCCGGATAATTCAACAACAAAACTAATTCTATTTAAACCTGGACAGAAAACCTGAACTGACATTTTTCCGAAGAAGATACATAAATTGCCAGCAGGTACATGAAAAAGTGCTCAACATCACTAATCTTCAAGAAAATGTAAATCTAAATGGCAATAAGGGATCACCTCACTCTGCTAGAATGGCTATCAAAAAGATGACAGATAACAGGTAAGGGTGTAAAGAAAAGGGAATCCTTGGGGCTGATGAGAATTTCAATTGGTGCAGAAGCCTTGAAAAATGGTAGGAAGTTTCCTAAAAAAAAAAAAAAAGATGGAGCAATAGAACCCAAACCAAGACCTCAAAGAAAAAGACTAGAAAGGTAGTTGCCAGAGGCTGGGGAGAAACTAACCAACAAGCACAAACTTCAGTTATGTGGGGAACACATTCTAGGGTCTAATGCTCCCACAGCCATAATGGTGACATGGTCCTATGTACTTAAAACTTGCTCAGAGACTTGATTTCAAATGTTCTCACTCCCAAAAAAGAAATGGTAATTACACAAAGTGCAGATCTTATCGAACCCTATGGGGGTAGTCATTTTCTTTACCAACTGTATCAAATCAACACCTATATACCTTAAACTCATACAATGCTCTATGTCAGGTATATCTATCTCAACAAAGATGAGAGTGGGGAGCTTAGTTTTTCATCCTAAATTGAAATGTTAGAATAATTACCACAAATCCATTTCCCAAAGAAGACAAGATTTTAGGTGCATATTCTTATAATAACATAAGCATGGGAACAAAGGTTTAAGAATTAAAGTGTATTCTAGTGAGTATAAGAATACATGCATATACACTTATTGTGCAAAACATATTTACTTGTATATTACTCTTAGTCCTCTTTGTATATTACTCTTAGCAGGGTCTCGAGGGGAATTGCTTGGGTAACTAAGTCATCAGTTTGATTCTCAAATGAGTTCATTAGGATCCATCTATTCAGCCGCTGACCACACTTCTCACCTACATGCTGAGAGGACTGCCACGGAGCACAATAGAGGGTTTGAGTGGGGGAAAGGATATGTCCGTTGAAATACTGCCCTTCACCTGAGGAAAAATAAAACCAGGCCCAGGAAAGGAGTCAGGCATGTCCTCTTTATATAAACCAGAAAGCAAAGTAAAATGGAGGAAAGGTATCATGTACTTGTAAACTTCATTCCACCATCAATAAGCTTTGGGAACCATCCAATTATTTCAGCTTTCACATTTCCCTCAGTAAATCTGAGATTAATGATAATACCACACTACCTGCAAAGACACCAATGGCAAGTCTTACTCACTGAGATGCCAGATGGCAGACTGCTTTGCAAAGCATAAATGCTACAAAACTCCTTGATGTCTGTGATGTTATAAAGAGTGTTCTCGAACTTTCACAAGCAAAAGAATCTTCTAAAGCATAGCGCCCTGCAGGCCCCACACCCAGACGTACAATCTAATCACCCCTCCACCTCTGGGATAATTTGCATTTCTAATTCTCAAGTGACATTTGTGCTGCTGATCCTTAGACCCTACTGTGAATAAGGCTGAGATTAAAAAATAAAATAAACACTTCTTATTGAAAGTATTATCTTCTGTGCATCTTCTTCATATTCAGTCATTAAACTTCTTGGCATTAATTACGTGCCCAGCCTTAAATCCGGCTACCAACACAAAGTTTACCCCCACCTCATGAACTCATGGTCAAGTCTGATTAGAGAGCTTAAGTAAGGGAAACCGATGGGACAGGAGGTAGAGAATCCCTGAAGCTATTGCATAATAGCCTGAGATACACACCCAGGGGCTTCAATCATACCTGACATTGCTCTCCAACCTGACACCAAGGGAGGAAGAGTTTCACTTGACACAAAGTTTTTTATTTGTGAGGTTTTGCAATGAAAAAGATTCAGTGTCAAACTGAGAATGGAGTAAATTTTGTATTATGACACCAACAAGGGAACAGAAAATGACAAGACCGAAGGCAGCTCCCACGACCTGCAAATAAAGAGGCCTCGATTCGGCATGAAGTCTGACCCTTAAATAACATTATCAATAATCCATGAAAAAGATTTTCTCTATCGATCCCTTAAACTGGTATAGTCTCTAATTTGCACTTGCAGGAGGATACAGGAGAAATTACAAGCAGATTTTTTTCATCCTGACAAATATAAACAAAGATTTAAGAAATATAATATTGAGTAAGATCTCTGGCCCGTTCTGCTCAGCGTCCTTTCAAGAGACTACAACTAAAGGACAATAGGCTATCAGCACGACAGCTGCCCAGCTTCATTTTTACAGAAGAGCTATGAACATTCCAAACATGACTGACTCACTTCACGTGGTATGAAGCTATTATCAATGAATTCATTTCCGTCTTCCTAGAAAGTGCTCAGGTTTGGGACCAGTACTACCTTCCATGATAACGAGTTGTATATCTTAGTTAACAATTGGTATAATAATTCCCATATGTAAAGAATTAATTCCTTTCATTTGTTCTAAATTTATTCCAGGAAAGCTGCAGGGTATATATTCTAGTTGAGGAATAGTGGAATTTCTTCCAGAAATCCCTGGTTCATCCTATTCATCCCCTTCAGCATTTAATAGTTGGGTGTATTTAAAGCATATTCTCACTGATACATGTAATCAAAAGTTGAGATTTAATCAAATGGAATCATAATCACTGAAGTTAAATTTACTTGCTTCCCGCTTGCTTTGATTCGAATTAACTACTCGTCTAAATTACATCGAGGCCCTTCCTGATTCCAAGCATGTCCAGGTGCTGTTACATGCAGTGCTTGGGAATGGCTACCAGAAGCCACAAGGACAAATGCTTGACCTTGCTTCCAAGCGGCTCTTAAGTGACTTTTCTGTAAAATAAAATGACCAAATACTAGGTTCTGCATTTCAGATTCTTAGAAGCAAAATAACTAAGAGATGAAAGGAAATGTCACTCATATAAAAATGAAACACAGGCTTGATTCTAGCCACAGGTATAATGAAATCATGGGAAGTATTTCATTTATTTCTCTTCCCACAAACTATAAAACTGGGGCCTGAGCCTTTAGACTTTCTCAGATAAAATCATTTTTAAAGAAAGTCCTATTATATCAATACACCCTCATTCTCAGATATGGAGTCCAAATTAATTTTTTCAACTTTTTGAACAACGTATTTCTAAAAACCTATACAGCCTTTATAGACTGAGAATTTGGGGGTATGGGAGAGGTGGGGAGGGAGAGTTTTAAAGAACAAGGTAAATCTCAACCCTGAAAAAACCATGACTGTAAAATAAATGATTCACCGTTAGACTATGCAGCAAACAGTCCACTAACACTGACAACCAATTACATATGTCAGAGGCAGAATGAAAGGAGCATAGTCTCCACTGCAATACAGTGTAAAAAAAAGTGATATCTGTTTAAAAGTTGTGTGGCCACTCCTTCAGATTCCGAAGGAATCACTCATATAAATATTAAGAAAGAGATTACATAAGTACTAGAAGAAAGCATGGGAAATTCTATTTTCAAACTAGACTGGAGAAGACCTATGTTTGACACAAAACCAAGAATCTGTTAAAAAAAAAAATACATACACACACACACACACACACACACACATATCCTCATCAAATACAAAAACTTCTACATGTCCAGACATCATAAACAATCAATACAAAAAAGAAAGTAGGGGACATTGCAAAATAAATCCTTAAAAAATTAACTTTTAACATATAAAGAGTTCTGGCAAATCAATAAAAGGGCATACTAGAAAAAATAAATAGTTCAGTGAAAAGGCAATAAAAATTTCAACACTGTATTACTGAAAATTTCAAACATTAAAAATGTAAAGATGTACCTGTACCTATCATTGCCTTCAACAAGTATCATTTTATGGGCAATCTTATTTTATCTTTATCTCTATTCTCAATCCAGATTATTTTGAAGTAATCCATGCAGACATAACTGAGGTATCATAATAGTGAACTGTTTTTTTGTAGTTATGAAAGTTTAATCAGAGTAAGAAAAACACAAATCGAACCCGCCTTGCAAATATCATTTGTCACCTATCAGATTGGCAAAGATAACCCCTGAAGAGTTTGATCCTATACTTCTAAATAATGTACTGTGCTGTAAATCAATGCTACCTCAATAACAATTTTTAAAAAATATTTAATAATACAATCTGTTGGCAAGGGACCACAAAAAACTCTCCAACATTATTGATGACATGAAAAATTGGTATCTCTAAAAACACTTGTGGCAATGATAATCATAATCAAAACACAGAGGTCAAAAAAATTTTGAAAATGACATCAATAATCCGCTTTTTCACATAGCTGGAACAACTGGTAAGTGCTATCAAATTAACAAGAACATGATAACGACAACTAGTACACAACAATAAAAGTTTCTTTATCATTTGAAAAAATAAATATGGAATGCATGACACTAAATGCCCACCTACCAGGCTCAGATAAGGCCCCATAGTTATGTGCTCTCATGACATGGTTAGCTTTTTCTTCTACAGCACTTCCCAGTGTATAATTACATGAGGGTTATGAAAATGCTTGTCATTTTAAGATTATTTTAGGAGACAAAATTTTAGGGGAAAATCAATTATTTGGCAGTAGAATTTGTAGAAATTGATCTGGAGTTGCACAGACAACACAACACTTTAGCCATCTGACACTGAAAACAGTGCCTGACTTTCTGAAGAAATAGGGGGTCCTGGGAGATGAGCAAAGCATGTATTACCCTACTGCTTATCAAGCTGGTAACAAAAGTCATTGCGTATTTTTCCTTTGATAGTAACCAGTGATTGGGTCTCCCTGGTGATGCAATGGGTTAAGTCTCAGTCCCAGAACCACTGCAGTAAGAGTTTGATCCCCGGCCAGGGAGCTTCCCACATGGCGCAGACCTCTCCTGCCTCGCTCACTGCTCCCCTCAGCAGTATATTTCAGCCGACTTGCCTGTTCTGCTCCCCATTCTGTCTCTGGTGAATCTTCTCACTCCCCACACCTCTGGCCTACACCCCAGTTCTTGTACGCATAAATAAATCTAAAAAAAAATAGTAAGCAGTGATTTATATATACTAGATCAACTATGAATAAACAAAAAGACAAACTATTTCTCCGATACCTAATGCATGGTGACAAAAATTAAAAGACATCAAGCGTGTCACTGAGTGAGTTTTAAAAACTGGCTCTGAGAGCAGACTGACTCTATAGGAAGCAAAAGCAAGAGGGAATTCACTAGCCTTTACATAAAGGTAAATGAAAAGTTGCATCACATCCAGGATATAATTAATAAGATGATGTTACATGATGAAAGTTTCAGGGAAAGTGAGAGTACTGTTACATGCCTCAGAGCAGCACTTACATGAAAATGATTTGGAATAGGTCATTTGCAGGGGGTAAGGGGGGCACGTTAGAGGGAAAGAAGATGCATGTGGGGAGTCTCAGTTCTTCTTGCCTATGCTTCCATTTTAAGAAAAACATTCTTATGCTGTCACTGTAAGTTCCATAGTAAGATGATGGTGATGATGATGATGGTGATTTTACTTCTCTCTAAAATAAAATAAATGCCACTAACACCTTCCCAGTAAAGTTTCATGAAACAAACATAACTCAAGTTGCAAGACATAATCAGACAATAACCCTCCTAAAATTTAAACCTTCAGAAGGCAAACTCTTGGGAAGTTTTAAAGCATTTAAAGCACACAGCCACCACAGATTAGCTCACAATTAGCAGGCATCTGGAATGCCAACTCAATAATTTAATCTCTGATCTTCAAAGAGTCATTCACCTTCAAACTTCTGGCTCCCCTGTACTATTTCATCTTATAATAGTTTAGGCCTAAAGTTCCAGGTTCACACATGTTATAAAATGAGATCATCTTATATGACATGAATGCATGACAGTCTGTTCACTTGCTAGTGTTCAGCCTATCCCCCCTACAAAAGCCTTTAAAACACTGACAAACAAGGGACCCAGGGCTCCCTGGTGGCACAACGGGTTAAGTCTCATCACTATGAAACTATCAGCAGCCACTGCAGGAAGAGTTCTATCCCCACATAGTGCAGCAGACCTCTCCTGCCTCACCGCTGCTCCCCTCAGCAACTCACTCCGCCTGTTCTGCTCCCCATTCTGTCTCTGCTGAATCCTCTCACCACCCCACACCTCTGGCGTATACCCCAGTTCTTGTATGCATAAATAAATCTAAAAAAAAAAAACTGACAAAACTTAAAAGTAAAAAAAAATCCTCCTGCTGACTCATAAAGAAAATGTTATTTCCTGGGACAAAATGCTGAATTTCCACTACTGAGTGCTGTCATTTCCACTGGAGAATTCTGGAAGGAGTTCGGGGAATGGAAGAGGTCAAAATCCCATGAGTCCCTTTCGCTTTACTTCTGATGTATACGCAATCATGTTATTTCCCTGTGGAAGTTCAGTGTTTCAGTGTATTCAGCTGAGGACTTGCGGCAACAGGGCAAACAGCAAGCCAGAATTGGGAGAGTTCATTAGGAAGGAGTCAAAAGATCCTCACAGAAATTCAGGCACCAGCAAACAAAGAGGAAAAGCAAAGTTCAATTCAGAAGCATTGCCCGTTTTTTTTTGTTTGTTTGTTTGTTTTTTTGCCCATTCACAGGGTGAATGATCAAACAGCATGAAAGTTAAGAAAGGAACCACTACGAAATAAATATGTGTATATCTCTACACATAATAGTACCTGCTGGTGCTACTCTACTACTCACTGACTACAACCTCAGCAAAAGCAAGCAAACCTGGAAAGCAGGTGTTGTCTTCAGATGACAGAGCTGGCAGTCAAAGCCAAGTCTACTCCACTCTAAAATCCACACTCATCAAAACATATGCTTTGAAATCACCTATGTCAGAAAGGAGTGAAGGATAGTTTTTCACTAACACTTTTTTTAATATATATTTTTCATTTTTTATTTATATTTTACTTTATTGTGTATTCCCTGTGGATTACCGACCACCAATTCACCCATGAACCATCACCATAGTCTCTTGTGCTCTTTTCTCCCCCATTTTGAACCCTTATCCTCCCCTTCCCTCGCTTAATGTCTCTCATTTCTGGTTGCCTGCTAGTTTTTGTTTTGGTTTTGTTGTTGTTATTTTCTCCTCCTGATCTCTTGTTTGGTTCCCCTATATTCCTCCTATAAGTGAAACCATTTTTTTTCCTTCCGGTTTATTTAAATGAGCATAATCCCTTCTAGCTCCATCCATGTTGCTGCGGCATTACACTCCCTGATTTCAAAATACACTACAAAGCCGTAATAATTAAACAGCATGGTACTGGAACAAAAACAGACACACAGAAAATGGAATCAAACAGAAATTCCAGAAATAAATCCACCTATTTATGGAAAACTAATCTTTGACAAAAGAGCAAAAAATATGCACTCGAACAAGGACAGTTTGTTCAATACATGGTGCAGGGAAAACTGGACTGCTACTTGCAAAAAATGAAGCTGGACTACTATCTCATACCATGCACAAAAACTAACTCAAAATGGATAAAAGAACCTAAATGTAAGACCTGAAACCATAAAGTATATAAAAGAAAATATAGGCAAAACACTACATGAAATACATCTCAGTAAAATCTTTGAAGACACATCCCCCAAATCATTAACACTTTCGTATCAACTTTACAACGGAACTAATACTTGAGTTTTAAAGTATAATTAAAATCAATTTTATCTGGATATATAAAAACATACAGAAAATGAAAACAGAATACAGCAATTTTTCCAAGCAATTTAAAGTCTACGGAATTCTACATCACATATTTTTTCTGCTTTAAATTAAGATTTAAAACCCAAAATACAAATAGAATTTCCTTAACAAGATGTCAAAAAAATTATGATTCCCTCTCCATATAGTCCACCATTTCTCAGGAACTCATTCTATTTGAGCAAATGAGAAGACACTTAATATGAATTTCTGGTTTCCACTGGTCTTCTTACCCAAAACTAAATTCTTGTCTTGTCCACGTCTAGCATTTGGGGAAGGTTGAGAGGGCAGAATCAAAGAAGGGAGAGTAAGGAACTAGTGAACCTTTGATTTTTCTAGGAAAGTCTCAATTTCAAGTATTTTGTCTCACTGTCAGATGACTTTAGTCTGTCTTGCCCTAAAACTTGATTTGACAAACATGCTCTCCCAGTATATGATAGTCACAGACAGATTAATGAGAACAAATTCAGTTTTCCCCTTAGGAAACAAGAATTATGAAATCCAAATCCTATTAGTTGTTTTAAGCAGACACTGGAATCCTAAGACTGATGTGCCTGCTGACAAAGATCACAACACATTAAAGAAAACAGCATGGGACAGAGGCAAGACCATGGACTTAGCCCTACTCCAAGACCACCCACTTGTTCTGTGACCTTGAGCCCATGAACCTTTGAACACAAGTTTCCCTAATCTTAAAATACCTGTAAGTAGCTCATAAAGTTGTAAGAATTAAATGACAGAATATACACAAACTGCCTTGCATACTGTTTAGTACTTAGTAAATATTCAATAATACCCATGTTCTTTGATTTGAATATAGACAATATGCCTTAAAACTTCTCAACTATGTCAAAAACCAGCTGAATTATGCCTATTGAAGCTGCTTTCAGGAATCCGGGTTTGTATAGGGTCTGATATCCCATGCTTAAGAAATAACATCAACAACAGAAGGTAATATTTACTTACCATCCTCCCAACCCTAAAAACATACAGCAAATAGTCAAAAACACGAAGTGCAGCACCCCAAACTACCTTGGTTGGTTCTCCACAGTGAGGTTCTCTCCCCTCTGATAACCACTGTCGGCCACCTGGGTGGTAGACCGCTTCACAATTTGCTTTAGCTCCTGCTCCAAGCGTTCTTTGATAGCCTTAACTGTCTCTGGAATCTTCTTCAGTTTGGCCAATCCCTTGATAAGGATGCCCATAAAAAGGGTGCTGTTTTCCTCTGGATCCAATTCCAAATCCTCTTTGATGTCCTGCAAATTCATCTCCTTCACTGTTAAAGGAAAAAAAAATTAAAAGGTAGACATAAATTCATTATGAAATTCAAAAATAGAATGGGCCTAATAAAAATGGGATCACCAGTGGTTACTCCCTTAGGACTAGAAAAGATTTTTCAATTAAACTATATTTACATAGCTAATATCTAAGAATCATAAATCAGTGGTTACATTTCTGAAATCAAAGCCATCCATTAGTAAAGAGGTAGGAATAGTTAGAAATGAGTAAACAAACCACCATGGGAAGTTTCCCATAGGTGACCACATCCACACTGAGTCAGTGAGTTGGTGAGATTTATTAACCATATGTGGTTTATAAAAATGCCCTACCTGGTGCTGCGGAATTCTTAAGAGAAAGAGCCTACTCTCCAATTCCTCTTTATCAGCTAAAGAAGTTAAGTAGCTGGATAAAAATGCATGTGATTATATTACATATATTATAAATACATGTATAAAGGAAAAGGCAAGTTACAATAGTAATGAATGATAAAAGAAAAACAGGCTGGACAAATGAGGCAAGACTTTGAGGAAAAAAGCAATGAGAACATATGTCATAAATTCAACAGAACCCCCTTCTGTTTTTCTTTAAACATACATCTACCGCAACATCAGCATCTACTGAAGACAGGTCTTGTTCAACCATGCTAGTTTTCTGAGAAGTCATTTCATACATCAAGAGTCTCTGCAGAGCTTTAGACTGCAGATTTCACCCAAGGGATCTGATTGGGGAATAGAAAAAAATAGCCTAGAACTGTGGTTCTTAACTTCCTGTGGAGAAATGGGGAGCAAAAGGGGCTGAGATCCAACACTACCGCTATCTACTAAGAGCTACAGGTCTGTCCCTCAAAATAATGCAAACATAAGCAAAGCTTCTCATATAATTTCAGGGGGTCTGTAAGTAGCCTAAAAATAATTCTCTCCTTTTACAAATGGCTGGATTAAGACAGACAAGAGTAAAAAGTGAGTACAAATATAAAGATGGACTCTAGTGGTCCAAGTTTTCCCACATCCCCTCTTCTCCTTCACTCTGCATAACAACTGGAAGGCTTTTTAAATATGTGAGATCTTGAAAGCAAGCAGACATTCTTCCTCAATAGGCTCAGGTTCAACTATACCAAAAGCATTCTCAAAAGTTGTTCAGTACAATAGGAGTGCACTAAAATCTATTTATAGAAAAAATGCAGATATTCCAGAATATGGAAAAGTTCCTATAACCACCACATATGACACATAGGCTACTCTCAATTCATAAAATTCGCTTACTTATGAGCCAAAGGCACACATGATATAATTACTTATACAAGTTTGTTCTTAACTCCTCCACACATTTAAACATATCGCTACTGTCTTATTTAGATTCAGAAGACCCCTGAAATCCGCAAGGAGAGAGAGAAGCCTATGAAGAATGACCAAATTTACATAGTTTTATTTGCAATGTAGGGGGCATTTGATGATATAGTAATGAAATTTTAAGAATTTTACTACTAAAACTGGGAGTGGAAGCAACAAGTCTAGCGCCTATAAAGACGATATGACCATTCTGAAAGCAAATGAAAAGGTGACATCAGTATTTACAAATGTGATATTCCAAAGCAGGATCAGATACTGCAGTTACTGCTTTTGTTTTATACATGAAGACGACAGACACCTCAGGCCATAGAATGACTCCGTGCAGCCACACCAACTTCAACAGCAAGAACAGAAAAGTGCTTAGCAGTCAAGGAGCCATCTAAATTCAGCAGGTTAGAGGGAAGACATGAAGCAAAAATATAAGCAGTGCTCCAGGCAGGTGGCAAAAAAGGTAATAGAAATTTAGCTGGGAAAAAAATGATCTTGACAAAAAAGCACATATGAGTCTCATCTCAAACAGGATACACGCAAATAGCCACCTGGAAGTCACAGTCAGTTTAGCTGCTCCAAGACTGGCTGCTAAGTGTAGCTTAAATCAATCAACTCCAGATCACATCGCATATACTGACTTATAGACATGCTAACAGGATAAACATCCTATTAAAAAAAGAAGAAGAAGAAATAGCATGGTGTGAATAATAGAATTCCACAGCCCTAAGTAACACCTTTGTTGGAGCCTTATCTTTGTTTGTCTGCAGAAATCTCCTAGAGCATAAACACTGAACAGATCCAGTATTAATTAATTTATATTATCTATTTCACTTACATCAGCTGAAAATTAAAAGGCAATTTGAAAGGATAATATAATCAACTGTAAAGACTAGTTTAATAATCACAAAAACCCTGAGAGGTCAGACAGTATTACTAGTGCTTTGTGGGAAAAGCTTTGTACAAAATTCATTTAGCTGAAGTTCAGAAAGGCCTCAATTAAAACAAAATGTGTACATTTCTCAACTACTAACTTCTAAATCATTGCCTAGATCTATATTGACTAGTGTGTACTCAAAGTGTAAGTTTTGGAACACTTTAAAATTACAAATACTTTACTTTCTTTCCCAATTCTCCTATCTTTGATTTTTTCCCTCACTCTGGGGATTTTATCAAGTGAGGATTTCTTGAATCTGGTTTTGAAGATTCTCATAACTGACGGGACTATGCTAAATATTAAAAGATTTTCATGTCCCTGAACCAATGATTTCTATTAAAATCCTAATGGCCCAAATTGTATCTTACTACATAGGCACACCAAGAACAGATAGACATGAAACCTATATGTATAGGTGTATATATACCTAACTGGATATAATCCATACCTGTAGTTGAGATTAAGCATAAAATCATTGACAGAGCACTTAACTAAGAAACTTTGGGACACAAGAGGGGATTAGATGACAGGGTGCTTTCAAGCTTTACATTTTCATGACTCAGTTAAATATAGTTTAAATATATATATCTCCGATATATGGTCTATAGCCAATTATGTATACCTATAAAATAGACAGCCCATTAAAAAAGCAACAAACAAGGTAAATAATTCATGTATGCATCTAAGTTTTTAATTTAAAAAAAAAAACTGCTTTTTGGTCTCCCAGTGAGTACAAGAAAGCCAACTAAACCAGTACATTGACTGCTTTCTTCTCTCACTAGGTCTGGTAATAAAAGAACAGGACAATATGCCATACCTATACAGAGGTGTTCGAATTACTGAAGATAAAGGTCCTAGTAAAACATTTTAGCTTTTTATTAAATGACCTATATTACATTATTTATACTTATACGTTAATGAAGGTATTAGAGATAAATGGCAGCACTTAGCACAGAAACTCCCAGTAGATGTTATCCTTTAAACTATACACAGTAAAGTTCATATACATATGAAATATTGCAACCTGCATAATATAATTTACATGTTGTATCCAAGAACACTACCCCCTGAAGAGGAAAACTGTCTGCCATCACTGAACATAATCCATATTAAACAAAAAGTTACCAAGCTTAATTAGACCAGTAAAGTATCAAGAGAATTTCTTATCTACCACACCTGCCCCCACAGATAGGAAACTGGCCTCAGAATACTGACAATATGCTCAAGTAGAAAATAATATAGTTACCCCTTAAAAAGAATTCTTGGGCTTCTGATCAAAAGAGCCCCGTAAATTCCTACTTGAGATAGCCATTCTGCTCAAAACACAAGTATACATAAAATATCAATTAAAAGAAAAAAAATAACTTACAAGGTAACAGTCTGGTTCAAAACTAAGAGTAACCTCTCTGTGGACAAGAAATGCAAACAATGAGTGAAGCCAGAGTTGTTGTCCAATGAACTCTGGGTGGAGAAAGGCAGGCAGGATATGGCCCAGGTAGGGTTACAGATACTTCACTTGTCAGATGAGCTGAAAAAACTGTCCATGCAGGACTGCAAACACAGGAGCAAAGATCTAGATTGACCCAGGTTGGCAGGCTGCTGGCCTCACCCAACACTTATTCTCCATTCCTGCCCCAGTGGAGGTACGTGGTCAACTACCTATCTTAAATACTATTAATTTCACCAATGAAAATTTACTTCTAACACTGAATTTTAGTTAATGCACCCACTGGTGCACACTGAGAGCAGTATCTGATACACTGGTTGCCTCCAGAGTATAGAATCTTGATTAGGGTCTTTCAAATGTTAATACCCCTGGAATGTGGATTCTTGATTAAGGTACTTCAAAATGTGAACCAAGCACCCCTAAGGTGCAGATTAAATCACTTTAAAGAAAACGACAGACAATATAAAATACTCCTGAAAGAAGACTGCCAAAAGCTGTAGCCAACTCTCATTTGGGGCTGTCATTTACATGAAACTAGGATTTTTCAGTCTCCTCAAAGGAAGAATTTCAATTCAAAGGTAGAGATGAAGCCCACTCTGCAGTGAGTATTGAAAGCACAAGTGCACTAGCCTTTCACATAAGTGAAAGTGGGCTAAGAGGGAAATGATTGTTTGGTTTGGTGGGGTGGGGGAATAGGTAGAATAGAAGGGTCTCTTAGGACAAAAACAGAACTAACATCCAATGAACTGGTTTTCCTTAAAACAGCACCTAATGTGCATTCTCTCATTTACAGAAAAAGGGACTAGAACTGATGAATAAATTGACAGTCTCTATTAACATTCACTAAGATGTATTAGTTGGCAATCCTTAGACTGGGAGGTTGGGGACGGGGGGGGGGGGGGCGTCACACATGTGGGTAGCTCAATTGCTCAGGGAGATACCAAGATATAGTAGAAAGATCAGGGGTGGCCCTGATATAATTTAGATTTATCACTTCTATCACGTTCTAGTCGTGTGATCTCCTTCATGTCATTAACTCTTGCTGGATCTCAATTTTCTCATCTGTGAAGTGGAAATAGTATTATTTACAGAATTAGGCATATGGTGATAATGTGACATCAAAACACAAAAACAAATGCCACCAAAAAGGTGAAAGAATGTAGTATTTTTAAAACTTCTATCTTTAGGAATTCCTAAATAGCTGAAAAGAATGGTGGCTGCTTCAGTCCTCATATCTCAGTATGTCCTCCATAAAGCAAAGAGCAAGATGATCAAACAAAATAAAATGCAAAAATCATGACTTTGGAATATCTTGAAGACAGAAATTGCCCAAAATTTAAAATAACCTTAAATAAAAATAAGAGGAAAATCACCTAATCTCAGTAAATGATCTCTCATGCTCCTGTCCTACTCCTCTGCTATTACCTCAAGCAAAGGTAAACTGAAAAACTGATAAAGAGATAAGAAGCAAGTAAGTGATGACCCTAAGATTGATGAAAAACTGTCACTAGGAAAACAAAGTCCACTGTAAGTACCAATGTAGTAAGAAAGCATCCAAGCAGATCAGAGTATGTGCTATAAGGAAGGACTTCATAGCAGGCACAACTTGAAGAACCAATGTTAACACACATTGTTTCTATGGCAGAAATCAGAACAAAAAAAAGGGGGGGGGGACTGACCTTTGGTGGATGAATAGTAAAGGGGAAAATAAGTAAAAAGGGAAAATTCAAAAAACCTCAGAGAGCAAACAACCTTCCCTCATCACCAAAACAAAACAATCCAAAGTATCTGGATTTGCTATACTGACAGATGAGGGCGCTAATGTGCCAGGATTCCTGTTACATGCTTCAATAACACAAAATGGACAGAAAAAAAATGAACAGATTCAGACAGAGGTATTACCAGAAAATTCAACACAAGGAAAATTTCTTCCAGTAAAACAACTTTGAAGCACAAGCTAACTATATAGAAGACAACACTGCAGATAAAAGCAATAGACTCAAGTAAATATTTGTGAATATGAAAAGAACTTCAAGGCAGACATCCAGAAGCTATCAACCCCCACGGACCAAAAAACAAAAAAGACATAAGAAAACTGATCAATCTCAAGGAAGATGTGGCTGAAGACAAAATTATACCAGATATGAAGAACAATTTATAAAATAAACAAAGTAGAATAGATTCAAATGAGAGTTTTATAAGGGGAACTGTGAACAAACAGGGAGCCAAAATAGAGAATAAAAGGTAGCAAAAGGAAAATAAAAATGCCAATGAGAAAGTAGTGGAAATGCAAGTATAGGCAAAGAAAAAACTACATTATCAAAATGATAAATCAAACAACAGAACAGAACTAATATTTAAAATTGTCAACCAAGAATGAACAAAAGTATGTCAGTCAAGAAAACTCAAGAGAAAATTTTTAATATTGAATTTGCAAAATGAAAGTGTCCTTTGGGTATCTGGGAAAATTAACTAAAAAAAAAAAAAAACAAAAAACCAGCACATAGCCTACTAAAACTGTCAAATTCATAATCAAAACAAATAAATAAATAAATAAATAATCCTTAAGACCTACAAGATTAAATGACTTGGGAAAAAACAGATTGGCATCAGAATTTTCATAAACTACACAAAAGACCACAACAGTAAAATATCATCTTATAAAAATTTCAGTAAGTGTAAACCAAGAAATTTATACCCACCCAAGCTGTCTTTTCAGTATACATGAGCTGTAAGGAAAGCAATACTAGGAACAGAAACCTTTACTAAGCAAAGAAAAATAATTGCATAAATAAAAGCACAAGGAATACCTATCTCAGAAATAAAGAAATGTAATATAACACACACATATTTATAAAATACTTTGATAGTTTGATATCTATCATAAAAATACCTATCAGTGGATTTACTTGCCTATTGCAATAAAAAGATTTTCACTTTGGCTCACAAAGCAAGTCCCAACTATATGATATAAACATATCTAAAACAAACTAGAAAGGCTAGAAATAAAGAATGAACAAAAGTATGTCAGTCAAAAAGCATTACCCATACAAAGGGCATTTCTAATTACCAAAAGCCACAATTCACAATGAAGCTGTAACACTAATGATTATTTATGTACCTAATAAAACAGCAATCACCTTCTTCAAACAAAAACTACAGGTGATACAAACACATAAGAAAAAAGAACACATAGTAACATCACAAAAAAATTTAAAAGGAGGTAGATCTAAACTACATAATACGGTAGATCTCGTGGGTATATATAAAATTCTACAATTAATAAAAGATAAAGCACTGTTCTCAGGTATCCATGGGACATTCACAAAGTGGATGTTCTCAAAGAACATGTCAATAGTTGCACAAAGTAGAAGTACTACAAACACTCCGAATTCAATTCTATGTAACTAGAAAATATTAAAAGGAACAAAACAAAATACCCATCAATCTTTCAATTTTAAAATTCTATTAAAAACATTTGGATAAAGCGGGAAATACAAAATGAAGGCAATTTTATAAAATGGGTAGTGAAAACTACACGTTAGTGTCTATATATATTTAAAGTAGAAGAAATATTTGTATCACTGAACAATTTTATCAGTAAAATTGAGAGACTCAAAATACATGATTTCAATTTATACCTCAAATAAAATGAACCAAAAGAAAACACAAAGAAGGAAATAGTGAAGATACAGGCAGAAAATAAAGAAATAGAGAACAGAGGAACAATAGACCTCATCCATAAATCAAAATGCTGGCTATTTCATGGGAAGGAAAAAACCTAATACAATAGGTAAGCTGCTAGCTACTTTGATCAAGAAGGGTGAGAGCACAAATAAAATGACAGCAAAGAAATAAAATTTCAAAAGCTTAAGAAATAGTTTGCCAATCTTAATGTAAATAAAATTTAAATTTTTTTAGGGAAACACAAATTATTAAATTTAATACTGTAGATACAGAACATGTAAAGAGAATCATTTATATACAAGAAATAGAGAAAATTATTATGGAATGGAGGTAAAAACAGAAAAAAAAATTCAAATACTTGCACAGCAAAATTCCCCAACCCTTCAAACATGAGACAGTCCCTATGCTATAAAACTATTCCAGAGCACTGAAAATGATGGAAGCTTTCCAATTCCTTCTTTGAAGCAATTATTATACTGAAACCAAAATCTGCTAAGATTTAGACTACAAGCTAATATCACTTATGAGCATTCATGCAAAAATCCTAAGTAAAATATTAGCAAACAGAATTCAATATCACATTGAGAAAATCATACAATCTGATCAAGGGGGATTTATTCTAGGAATGAAAAACTGGTTCAGTATTAGGAAATCCCTTAATATATCATGTTAACAGTTTTAAAGACAACAAAAAGCAGACAATTCACACAAATAAAGAAATGCACTTTAAACAAAAATTATTCAAATTGACTCATAATTAGAGAAGTGCAAATTATACAATACTATTATAAGATTTTCACCCACTGGATTGGCAAAAATTAAAAGTACGATACATTTTCTTAGCAAGGTGGTGAGGAGAGCAAGTACCTTGATATCCTGTGATCAGAATGCAAACTGGTACAACTCTTTTGGAGAAGAATTTGGAAATACCTTAAAAAGCACACATTAAAAAAAAGTACATATAGACTTATCTTTGGAGTAAGCTATCCCTCTTCTTCAATATTTACTCTAGTGAAACACCACCAACAATATGAAAATACATGTGCACAAGGATATAGACATATCTGCATATTTGTTATAATTCTGACACTTTGAACATATGTCCCCAACAATAACTTGAAATCAACCAGGATCTGGGGGAAAACCTAAATAAAATGTTTAATAGAACAAATTACTATTTGTACAACATCTCATTCACTAATTCAATGTTATAAAAGTAGCAAATGAATCTATCTATTAAAAAGTAAGTAACATAACCATACTGGGAGAATGAGGGAAGAAAATCAAGGCAAGTAACTTTGGATTTTTGACTACTTTTACCATATATTATAAGACTTATAGTATGTAAATAGAATTGTGCATAGATATTGTACTCAGATTAGTAAATCTATTTTTCACAGGGACATGAGTTTCCATGGGTTAAAAATTCCGAGACTATGGTAGGTGTATACTAGGATTGTGCAAAAATGTAAAAATAGCAGTATGTACACACAGAAACAAACACATATGCATTTCCTTGCTCTGACAGCTCAGATGCACTCAGTGCTGACATATCAGTAGCAATAAGTACAACTAAAACACACATCTTAGGTGCCAAAAATCATTCACTTATAACAGGAACCAGAGTTCCTTAGAGAAGTGGTTTATTCCAGGGAATGATAGATTTCAAAAGAAACTTCAAAGTGAACCCTAAAGGTCCTGCAATGACAGAATGTAAGGAAGTGTTCAAAAAAGGATATGTCAAGTTGGAAGGACAAAAGAACCAAGTTGAATAAAGTGCCAGTAGCTAATATGGAACAATTTGAACAACAATTTGAACAACATAAATAACGGTGGCATCTGATTATAATTCATAGAAGATAAATATCTACCAATTTTTCCCGTGCATTCTTACTGATATAAATAATTAGTGAATAAATGAAGAGAGTTCTTCATCACAGAATTCCGATTAGTAAACACAGTAAGAATAGTAGAGAAGAAAATCATAATTGCTGCAGGCAAGAATCACAGCTCAGAATGTGCAATGCATTTGAAAGAAGAAAAATAGATGGTTGAAAATTTTTAAATATCTCCAAAGCACAGTAGATGCTAAAATTAGAATAAAAATACAATCTATATCTTCCTTCCCATCCAGCAGAAGGACGGATAATCAGCCAAAACTTAAGATCACATATCATACTTGATGAAATTGCAGAGGCATTTCCATGAAAGGGACAACCCACTCTTGCCACTACCATTAAACATTACATTGCCATCCTCTGCTGTGAAAAATTAAGCAAAGAAAAGGAAGATGAAAAATAAGTTAGACTTTTACAAAATGGAGAAAATATTAACTGCAGAGGCTATTCTTCATTACATACAAAATCCAGGAAAATATACAAATTTTCCAAATATTCTAAAATACTATAAGAATTCTTTTAATAATTCAACAAAATTGCTAAAAATATATACCTGAAAAAAGTAAGCTTTTCAGAATCATAAACAGAAAATATAACCAAAAAATAGTCACAACAACTGACACTATAAAGTGCTTAGGTGTTAATATATCTAATAGAAGATGAACAAGACACTTGTTCATCTCAGGAAGAGAAATCTCAAGTTCATAGATGAGATCTCATGAAGAGAAATCTCAAGTTCATAGATGAGAAGAATCAGTAAAACAAATTCTAATTAGCCCATAAAGTAAATAAATGACAATCAAATTCCAACAGAGGCAGTATGAAACTTGATATCCTGACTCTAAAATGTACAGGTTTAAGATCATTTGGAAGATAATCAGAATAGTACTACTTCTATTGCCACATTTCAAAATAGACAATAAAGCTACAGATATTAAAACAGTGGTTATCAATGCAAGGACAGACTACAGTTCAATACAATAAAGTCTATAAAAACTCATATTTATAACCAAGATAAGTGGTAATGAAATCAGTGAGACTCTATTGTCTTTGTGATTTTTCTATAAATCAAACTATTGCAAATAGAAAGGTTACATACACTATCAGTAAATGCTGGACCTACTAGTTACGTACAAGAAAACAAAATTCAGTTCCTGTTTACATAAATTCCAAATAGTTTAAAGAAATCTAAGCTTAAAAAGGAAACCCGAAAAATAGGGCTTTCCTGGTGGCGCAGCGGTTGAGCGCTTGAGCGCTGCGCTGTGGAGCTGTGGGCCGCAAGCGATGAGGGTTCGACGCCCAGCGGGGGAGAATCCCACATGGTGCAGCAGACCTCTCCTGCCTCGCCTGCTGCTCCCCTCAGCAGTGTATTGCTGATCTGCCTGTTCTGCTCCCCACTCTGTCTCTGGTGAACCCTCTCACCGCCCCGCGCCTCTGGCCTGTACCCAAGCTGGTACACATAAATAAAAATAAAAATTCTTTAAAAAAAAAAAAAACCTGAAAAATATTATCCTACACCTCTAAAACACAACTTTCTAAACCAGTTACTTACTTAAAAAGACAAAAAAAAAAAACAGTAAATATTTTTCATTACATTATACCAGGAAAAACTTTTTCCCACCAGTATTCCTTACACCTCCTTTGAGCATTGCTTCCTCCTCTCCTAACCCCAGAAACCTCATTTATTTATTAATAACTACTAGTTCTTGTAAGTATTTGCCAAATGGTACAGGAAAGGATTTCCTAAAACAGAAGGAATACAGATTATAAGGAAATCTTAATAAATGAAATTATATTGAAACCAAATCTAAAATATGTGCATAACATAAAAACAAAGTAAGACAAATTACAACTACAAGTTATCTGCAAGCAAATCATTTACAGAACAATGATTAGTATTATTCGCTTAACTATTTCACATATTTTGGGGGGAAAGAATGACATAATAAACTGTGCAAACATCAATAATAAGAAGCCCAAAAGTCCACAGTCAGGGGAAGATGCTCAACACCATTAGCAACCACAGAAATGCAAACAAAGAAAACTTAAACTAAAAAAATTTTAAAAATTAAAAATAAAAACTGTCCAATTTGCAAAAATCAATTTGCAAAAATTAAAGATTAATAAAGCCAATTTTAAGGGCAAGGAAGTAGAGAGTAAAGTTCATGTACTACTTCAGCAGTCTGCCTTGATGCAATTACTTTGAAAAGCAATTTGGCAAGTAAAGCTGAAACGCAAAACATCCCTGCACATACACACAGAGGTATCTGGAAGCAGGGTACCCACTGGGAGCAACAGTGCTTATACAGCACGACTGGGCTAAGTGGAGGAAGATGCACACGGCTGCAGAGAATTCGTCTAGGGATTCTGACTGCCCCCAGACTCGACTGGTGACCCCAAAGGTTCTAACCAGATCAGTGTTAGAAAATTATCCTATCAAAGTATATACAAAGAATATGCATGCAATGAGGTTCCTAACAATGAAAAACTAGAAATAACTTAAACCTTGTCTACTTATAAGAAAGTGGATGCATTGTAATCTAAACATAGTAAAATACCATACAGTAGTAAAACTGGTAAACTAGAGCTATACTGTCATGTGACAAAATCCAAAACTTATGATGAATGAAAAATACATGTAAGTAGAATATATTTACACATACTCTACAATTGTAAACCAATTATAGAATTAAAATTAGTAAGTTATACGATATACTTGAGATAAAATATTCAAATGAAAAATGGTTTGCATACATACATAACCAAAATATAACATTGTTTATCTAACTATATTCATATAAATATGTAAATTATTTTCCACATCTAGACAATACATGATATATATACATACAGTGAAAGTCTGATGACATCAGAATACAGAATAATTTCAAAGTAGCAGTTACTTCTGGGCTACAAAAAAAATGGGCTACAAGAGAGGGGAAAGTAATTGAGAAAGAACTCACGTAATCAAGAGTGACTTCAATTATACCTTACTTATTTTTAAAGATAATATGAAGTGAATATGGAAAAATATTAAGATTAATCTAATGGGAAGTACATGGTAATAGTTATAATGATCTGATACATGAATAATAGATTTTATATAAATATCCATGATAAATATACTTTAAATAATTAAAAAATAAACTATGGCCTTACTTCATTTTACATTTGGAAATATTTGAACTGTAAATTCTATTTTGTCTCCTTGTGTGTACATATATATTCTTCAGCTCTACTTACGATCAATCATAGAAGTCATCAAAAATATTTCCAAAGAGCAAATGCAGAGATACTTTAGGAGTAGTTGTTTTTAAATGCCTAGAGAAACCCTTACCTGAGTTAAATAAGTAACTCAAATGGCATCTAGTATTTTGGACAATCAAATCTTCACCATCCTATTCTAAACATGTAAGTTCCAAGAAGAGAAACCCTCATCTCCATTTATGTTAGGGTTCATAGCGCCCACCTATATAGAGAGGAATTTTTGAAAATTAGACCCCAAATTTTTAAGACAAATATCAAGTCTCAGAGTAAGACTAAGAAATAAAATATGCATCAAGAAAACAGCAGCAAAAGAAAAAAGGCCATTTAATTTGTGCTCTCTTTAAGTTCTATTGCTTAACCTAGGTTGCCATCCAAAAGAAATGAAGTAAGAAGTCCAGTTTCATTATAGTTATACTCACAGCAATCCCAGCAGGAGCATGAATAAAATGAATCAAGAAGTCACAAATGAAATGCCTGTGTACCCTGGGAGTAATTGCTCAGTCAAAACGTTCCAAAGGCAGTTTGCCAAATGAAAGGACATAGTGGGAATCCAAAAGCTTAAATCAACATTTTACTACAATTATTGGCTTTTTTCCACACTTCCATCCTTCTACCTAAGTTATAGTTGAATTACCACATCTAAATTAGACATTAGTTTCCATGTATATTATGAAATAGTGTGACTGATGACAGTAATAGGAGAAAAGGCTTGCAAAATACATCCCTTACATATTAGAATGGGAACTGCGTGAGAACAAGTCCTACAATTACCATCTTGGTTAAATCTGAACCAATCACTCAGCCTCCTTGGATTCAGCTTTCATATTTGCAAAACGATTTTTTAAAACAATGTCTGATTAACTAGAGAGACTAAGCAATTTTTCATATATTCACTAGCATGTGTTTCCCTTTGCAAAATGCCTATTCATATATTTATCATTTTTCTATTGTTTTATTGATTTATAGGGTTATTTACATATTCTAAATGTGTCACCTCTGTTGGATAAATGCCAGTCTTTCCATGTACCTATAAATTGCCCATTATTTACCCATTTCTTCATTATGCCACTTCTTTTCTTCTTTAATATGTAGGAATGGTAAATGGATACTAATCATTTTTCTGTTAATGGGTTGCTTGCTTCCACTAATTGTACTTTAATTCTGCATTTTGTAATTAAATGTTTTACTTTTTAATTAGAGGCACATACACAATTTTATATAACTTAAATATCTGATAAATGTAACAGGCATAGCTATAACGGTAATGTCAATCATACCTGCCCTAGCTACCTTTTAGGACTGTCACATAAGTTGAATGATCCCACATATTCTGCAAACTGTAACATGTAAACTATGCTAAAGTCTCACAGAAAAGACAATTCTATTTCTAGAAAAGACATCTGAAAAATGACATTTGCAAGCAACCAAAATTTTCATTTAATAATAATCTGAAAGTTCTCAGAAATCACTTCTTACCTTAATTTATGGGTACTAATGGGGATCTGTTCTACTCAGGGATTCCCTATTGGAACTTCCTCTATAAAAATGTCAGTTCTAATGGATTACTCTCAGTTCCATTTTTTCACAAGATGAGAGGCTAGCTTTCAGAGGCCATGTAAAATTTCCTGTAGAAAAGACCAGTACTTTCTAGGCAGCCTTGCAGAGCACTTCAAAACTGACTCTTAGGACTTATTCATTAGTGAGATTTAGCAAAATTTCTGCTTTTTATTATGGTCTATTTCATCAGCCCCTCCCTTTAATGTACTCAGTAATATTTTATGCAGTTTTCTATATAATTTAAATCTTCCTCATTTACACAATTCCCTTTAACAATGTAACCCAGATTGACATAGACTAACAACTAGAACCACAGCAAATGAAGACTTCACATGTAATTTCCAGAAAGTCAAATTTTTAAACTTGGCTCCTTAACAGAACAATGTGTAGTAAGCAGTACAAAGGTCCCTGAAAGCTATTCATATGCTAATCCCCACAATCTGTGACTACATTACTTTACATGGCAAAGGACGCTTTACAGATATAGTGAAGATTAAGGACCTCAAGATGCGAAGATCATCCTAAATGATCCAAGTGGTAACAATCTAGTCACCAGAGCCCTTAATAGAGGGAGGAGGGGCAGAAGTGATGAGAAGGTGATGTAGGAAGGATGTGACGCACTGTCACTGGTTTTGAGGATGGAAGAATAGGCCACGAGTCAGGAAAAGTGGCAGCCTCTAGGAGCAAGATAAGGTAAGGAAATGGACTCTCCCGTGGAAATTCCAGAAAGAACACAACTTGCTAACACTGGAATTTTAGCCCAAGGAAACCCATATTGGACTTCTAACCTAAGCAACCATAAGATGGTAAATTTATGTTGCAGTGATTTGTTATAGCAGCAATTTTCAACTACTACACAGAGCACGCCTACCTAATTTGGTATAAATACTGAAAATGTAACCAGGCTGACTCCAAAGTCCAGTAAAGGTCGTGCCCCCTGGAGGAGGTTTGCCGATGAGAATGAATAGCCCCAAGGAAAATGCTAAGTTTGCAGTTTGGGGTGGAGAGTCTGATGAGAAATAAAAGGGACTGAAGGAGAAGGGGAATTCAGTCGCTGTGAGGTAGGAGAAAGGAAAAAGAGAGTCGTCATGATGTAGGAATAGAGAAATTAATGGCAGAAAATGTAGCCGCCAAGATTGAGAGTTTGGAAATGAGACACCAGAAGTTTTTGAGCCACCAGGATATAGAGTTTTGGATTGACCGTTCTTGGTTTAGTGACTCTGGAGGCTTTGCAAGTAGCCAAGCAACGGAAACTGCTCCCAGTTTTGTCTTTACTGCAGCCGAAGGAAGAAGGCAGAGGCCCTAAGCGGGCGCCTTCCTAAAATGCGTGAGTGCAGTCTGATGGGCCGTCTGGCCACTGTAGTTGCTGTTTGCAGTTTCGCTGGCCTGATGCTGTGCTGGGGCACCGTGGCAGTTTTGGGAACATTTCCAGTTGCGTCCTATGTCGTCCTCGTGAGTTGGAACCTGGCCTACACTCTGGCTGTTGTGCGTCTGCAGAAGAAGGAAGACTCCATCTTGGAAATGTGGCCTATTGTTTGGAAAAGGAGCTCCAACTCAGCAGTGGCGAGAAGATACCACCTTTGTTACTTTTCTGGGACTTAACGGACATTGCTTTAAGTAAGGTAAACGGCCATATGTTGACTTCAGTAATTTTTTGCTTGTTCCCTGTTTGTTAAATAAATTCCAATGTTGTAGTTTCCTAAGCCTGAGTGGTTTGCAAATGTGCGCACGGGTGCAGAACCAATATAGTAACCGGTAAGCAACTGGGGCACTGCCTTTGCCCAATTTTAAAAGGCTCCTTTTCCCAGTATCAAAACTAGTTAGAAGAGAATACCCTGAAACCCTGCTCCTGATGTGAAATCACAGTTCTACCACTTGTCAGCTGTGTCAAGTGAAAATTATTAACCAACATCTTAGGTTTTCTCATCTGCAAAATGGAGCTAACAACAGCACCAATCTCGTAAGATCGAAGGACTAGATGAGTGACCTCGTGTAAAGTATTTAAAATATTGTTTCTCACAGAGCAGAAACGAAACGCATCTTAACTTCTATTATTTCTTTTAATCAATAACCACTTTAGCTCCTTTTTCAGTCATCACAGAAAAACCACGAGATCAACAGCCTTCAAAACAGACAAGGAAATAAGACCTTGCAAAATGATGTGTATGTACATCTGCAAACAGTCTCCACAATGGACCCAGCTCCAGTAAGTGATCATGTGGTTCTCCAAGAGTCATCCTCGATAATGAGGAACAGATGGCCAAAGTCAAAGTGTCACCAAGATCTCCACTAAGTGAGAAACGCTAACCACAGGGCCTGACAGAAAAAGAGCCCATCAAAAAGTGAGAGCTGTCTTATTAAAAATAATAGATGTAGCAAAATTAGTTTCCACTGAAATATGCCATAATTGGTATTTGTCAGCTTATTTGGTATTTATACCACACTTTCATTTGCAAAAAGCCTGCTCATTTCTTCACAATTAAAATTTCTATTTCACTTGGCCCCTGACTCATCAACATTTATGTAAATTGATACATCCGGACTAAGCAATTATGATTCACATTATGAAACCCAAAGATACAATTGGTGATTTCCATAAAGAGTCCAAGTGGTGATTTCTGTAAAATGCAGGTCTAAAATAAAAAGGTATAAGCAGGGGCCTCCCTAGTGGCACAAAGGGTTGTTTCAGCACTATGAAGCTATCTGCAGTCACTACAGCACCAGTTCGATCCCAGGCCAGAGAGCTGACCTACATGGTGCAGCAGACCTCTCCTGTTTCCCTGCTGCTCCCCTCAGCAATGTATTTCAGTAGATCTGCCTGTTCTGCTCCGCACTCTGTCTCTGGTGAATCCTCTCACCCCCCACCCCACACAAACACCCCTGGCCTACACTCCAGCTCTTGTATGCATAAATAAATCTTCTTAAAAAGGTATAAATATTTGTTTTACAATTCCATATTCTATGATAGCAGTAACAAAACTCATAGAATAGCCACATGGCATTGGGAAAAGAGCTAATACAGAATCTTTTCATTCCATGGAGACTTTAAGTATAAACTTTTATAAAGTGTCATAATAAAAATAAGGGCTTGGGTTATTTTAAAAATCATTGAGTGAACGAACAAAATCTATTATAACATAGTTCCTACAATTTTTCCCACAGAAAAAGCAATAAACTTTAAGATTCCAAACCTACATAATCCTACCACTTAATTAAATGCTATTTAAAAAAAAAAATAGTGAAATATGTCCCAGCCACAGCAATGGACTGTTAGGCTCTCCAAAGAAAAACTTTCAATTGGTTACACAAAATGTATTGACCAAATCCAAATTATTTTTCTGCCCTTTCATTAGTTCAAGTTTTGAAGGCTGACAGAATAGTAAGAACCATAAAAACCAATTTTTACCTAAAAAGTCAACAATAATCAATACTCCTATTTCTTTGAAAGGTACTGAAAACCTTGGCTGTCACAAGAAGGCACCTGCAGGGCATTGCCCAAAGACACTCAGCTCCTTTTTCCCCAACCCAAAGCTGCAACAGCAGAGGTGCTCTCTGAAAGGCTGAGCTGAGCTGACCCTATTGTGAGCAGGTCTAAGCCATGCCTCAAGAATTCCCCTAAATCTCTGCATCCAGATTCAAGTACACCCTCCCTCCCGCAACTTTATATATCAGCTGAAATGGGTCTCCTTCATCTTATCCAACAGATAGTTGGAAGAGTTCCAAGTAATGTGCTTCGTGTGTGGCTGTGTCCTCAAATGCAGTGTGTGTGCATGTATGTGTACATACGCGCACACATGCAGACACATATGGGAGAGAGACTAAGAATCAGGAAACGGGACAGGGGTTACCAACACAAAAGCTCTCCAGGACCAGAAGTAGAATGTAATACATGAAACAGCTGGGTAATATTTAATACAAACAGTAGAGGTTATTGCAAAAAGGAAAATAAATCCACATTCCATCAAAAAGCATTCAAATGCAACTTCAGAAAACGGTGTTGGTCAAATCAAATACATTCACAGCTGGATTTCAGCAGAAGGGCCAGATTCAACCCTAATAATGCAATAGGCCTAACCAGTCATGTTTTATTTTATTCCCTCTAAGCACGGCAAAGGGCTCATCACAGGCTCCAGGCACTTAATTAGAAACTTCCACCCCAGGACCCCCAGGAATCACCAGGTCTTTGCCTAGGGACTGCAGATGTAGAAAAAAATTGTGGCTCAAGATTAAATACTTACCACTTGAGCTTCCAGGAGTAGAATACTGAGATGCATCAAGGAATTTTCTAGGAGTAGGAAGGTTTGTAACATCAATCAGAGGCACAGGAGATGCTTCTTTCATGTGGGAGCTGAAAGAAGAGTGGCTGCAGTTACTTATCACTTTCTCCAAAACCAGCTCAAGTCCCCACACCACAAGCCCGTCCCTCATCACTTTCATGAGACCACACTGTGACTTCAAACATCTCCCAAGTGTCTTTCCAGTGAAGTGGAACAAACAAGGGTATATTCTAAGGGTTTCAAGTGCTTAAGTTTTCTGTATTTTGTCTTTTCCTTTTGATATCAGATTTAAAAATACTAGTGTACGTAAGTTCTGGATCATGAATGACCATCTTACAATGAAACTATGAAATTATGCCATTCAATTTCAGTACTTGCCTTTGTTTATATATGAAATTAATTCATCAGCGAAGAAATATCAAATGACATCATAATAACTAATTAAAGGTTTAATACCAGTTAAGTCTAGTGTAACTTGAGTTTTTACCAAGTGAAGCTGTGGGGTTTTTTTTAACATATTCTGACAATGTACTATAGTTGGATTTCTTCAAAAGAGTCAAATTTCATGAAGAATCGTGACAATAAAGATTTACAGAATCTCGGGGCCTCCTCGGTGGCGCAGCGGTTAAGCGCTGCGCTGTGGAGCTGTCGGCAGCAGTGATGCAAGTTCGACGCCCGGCCGGGGAGAATCCCACATGGCGCGGCAGACCTCTCCTGCCTTGCCCGCTGCTCCCCTCAGCAGTGTGTTTCTGATCTGCCTGTTCTGCTCCCCGCTCCATCTCTGGTGAACCCTCTCGCCGCCCCACGCCTCTGGCCTGTACCCCAGCTTGTATGT
>PVIJ01001400.1:0-201898 GCA_004024925.1 Scalopus aquaticus
TGCTTAGAACTTGGCATAGCTGGTACATAGTTAATATTCAGCCAGAGAGGCAAAACAAGTTCCAGGGCAGACGCTGGCACTCAGGTTGCTGATGAAGCTGGCTCTGGAAGGCTGTGTGTCTCCTATGATGCTGGGGCTGAAGTTCCCCGTGCAGGCAGTCAGGAAGAGAGGATCACCAGCAGGCAGGAGTCCTTCTAATGATTTTCTTCTGTGGCATTTAACACTCACTACCACATGCCATAGTAGACATATTTATCATATTTATTATTTATTGGCTGTCTCCTCCCTTAGCATACGATGGCTGTGAAACAGGGACTTTTTTTCCTCTTTTTTCCAGGTGTGTCTGCCACATCACCAATAGTTCCTGGGACATTGGAAGTGCCCACTGAATAGTTTTTGAATGAATAAACAAATGAATGCATCCATTGATGCCTTTAGTAAGATAACTTTGTGAATATACAATGAGATAATTATACCTGTTGCATAAGTAAGAGCTATAAATTAAATGCAATTAGAGAGCTATGTAATATTCCAAGATTACCAGTGGCAGAAATTTAAATAATAGTTAATATATATTTATATATTGTTATAAAGTATGTAAATTTAAATTTGATGTATATTAAATTTAATAACTCTTAATCCTCATGGTAAAACCGTGGGATGGTTTCTAATAGTTCTGCTTAACCAGTTAGGAAACACTCTCTAAAATAATTTATGTATTTACCCCTAAACACACAGTTATAAAGTGTTTGATTTTGTTTTTTTTTCCTGTGTTTAGTTCTTTTTTTGTTAACCCCTGTTTTTGAATTGTCAGAGTGATGAGTTTTTTGTTTAAACTAGTTCAGCAGCTTCTGTGTGTGTGTGTGTGTGTGTGTGTGTCTAATCTACTGAGTTTAAATATAAAGAAAAAAGAAAGCAAGTTTTGATAGCAAATAAAAAAATTCAATGTCTAGACTGAGTTTTTATTTCTGTTGTTGTTAGAATTCTGACTTTTAAATTTCAGATTCAGAAGCCATTTTGCATTTCATTTCGATCAGAGCATCTTGAAATCACTAAAACATTCAACTGCCTTCCAGAATAATATTATCTGTTCTTTCTAACAAAGAAAACATGAAGCCCATTTTGAAAAGTTAGGTCAAGAGAAATATTAACATTCTTCTTAGGGAATCTATAAATAATTCACTAGTTTTAGTCTTTATAAAAATGACTCTGCCTTTATGGAAATTAAGTAACTACTGAAAGTCAAATTGATTCCTACATAGTTTACTGTAAGTTTATTTTTAGTAATTGTTTCATCTTCTAAAAAGCTCATGCCAAAAATGTGGAAAATGTATTTCCAATAAATTACATAGAAATAAGTTTTGTTTGGTTAATTTCCACATTTTGTATTTTCCAGAACAAATATGCCTAAACTTAGACTCTTGTAAATTGCTAAAAATCATCGAGGTTATTTGTTCGATCAAGTTTTAGTGCTTGTGGAAAATACCTTTGAAAACATTGACTACCTTTTCAGCAACACAGAGGAAGAGTGCCAGGCACAAAAACGTCTGCTCACTTAAAACAAATGACTTTGCTAAAGTGTAATCTAAATTATTTCCCTCAGAAATGTTCAGGTTGGCAAACTAAAGGAGTTTACAAAGCTTGGAAATTGGTTGGTCAAAGCAATAGATAATCAGAAAATAGACTAAAGGTAGTTCTGAGAAGAACATTCTGGAAAGCAGTTCAAGTAGAATAAGATATTGGTGTTTCAGAGAGGAGATGTAAAAATAAGTTCCATCAAGAAGACTGGGTCATGTACAAATCTATTTTTACCACGGAAGATTTTCCTTTTGTAAGTTCTTACTTGGTATCCCAATATATGAAACAGATAAGATAGAAGATGGGATTTTTCCCTCTCTCTCCCTCCCTTCCTTTTTCTGTCTAGAATAAATTGTTTTTTAAAAGGTTTTTTTTTTTAATTTTTGCTTATTTTTGTGTAGAAGAACTGGAGTATAGGCCAGAGGTATGGAGGTTGAGAGGATTCACCAGAGACAGAATGGGGAGCAGAACAGGCAGATTTACTGAACTACACTGCTAAAGGAAGCAGCGGGCAAGACAGGAGAGGTCTGCTGCACCATATGTGGGTTAGCTCCCTGGGCAGGGATCAAACTCAGGCTGAAGCAGGGATAGCTCTAAGACTTAACCCCTAGACCACCAGAGACGCCCTAGAATAAGTTGTTTTATATGTTCAAACTTCTAATATTCCTTTGATATTTATCATGCATTGATCTCAGGATTTATAGATAATAGGTATAGTCTTATACTTACTTCAGCTTCTAAATTTTGTTGCAGTATATTGTATTTCTACTTTAGATAGACAGTCTGAATTACTTGGGTAGGTAGTTATTTAAATACTTATCCTATTGCTTATCTTAAATTAACACACATGCACATGCATACACACACCTTGGGAAAAGACTGTAAGTTTCCTAATTAGTGTCCTACTCTAAGAGTTCAAAAACAGATATGGAAGCAGAAAGAAAAAAGCACTCTCGTCTGTGGTTCTTACCACAATAAATTAATATAGTGACATGATGATGTAAGTCCATTTTACATTCCAATATGTGAACTTCAGTGTATAACATTTCTGTTTGTAATTCAAATGTGTGTTTTAATTTATTATGAAAATGTTGAGATAGATTTTAAAATATATAAATGACTAAAAAAATAAATAAATGGAGAAAAGAGACAGATATTCATCTAGAAAAATTCCAAGTAGCAAATGAGATGAGAGAAATAGATTGTCAGATACCACAGTTATAGCCGCTACAAGAAAGACTCAGCAATTGAACACTAAAGGTAATAGAAAAAACTTGAAGGAGAAATACCTCCCCACAAATAGTCATTAAATACTTTGGTGATTTAAACATATGTCCTCAAATTCCTGGCATTCCTCTTGAGTGTGGCTCTAATTCCTGACTGTAAAGAACACAGTATGGAAGGAAAAATAGTCATTTCATGGTAAAGAAACCTGCCTCTTGTCCCAGGCACCATACACGAGGTCGCTGTCACCAACAGTAGGTTTAGTGGGTCCCCTGTACCCTAAGTAGAGTTTGATGAGGAGGATCTTCACCTCTAAGAGATTCTTCCCCCAATCATAACCTCAGTATAATGAGAAAACAGTTGACCAATCAAACTGAAGGACATCCTACAAAACCTCCATCCTACAAAACTGAGGGACAGTCAACAAAATCTTACTCTCCCAAACTATGAAGGTCACCAAAACAAGGACAGTCTGCTGAGAAGTGGCACAGAAGGAGGAGGCATGAAGAGGAAAGCCATGTGATACCCTGGGCTCATCTCATCAAATGGACATAAGTAAAAAACAGATGAAATCTTACAGCTGTGACTAAGGACACTGCATAAAATTCAAAGTCTTAGTTTTAATAAATGGACTATCTCATGTAAGGTGTTAACAGTATGAGGAAACATGGTTTATATAGGTAATAGAAAATTATTTAGCCTTAAAAAGGAGGGAAATTCTGACCAACCTGGAGGACATGATGCTGAGTGAAATAATGCAGTCGCAAGAAGACAAGTACTATATGATTCCACTCACACCAGGTACCTAGAGTAGTCAAATCCATGGAAACAGAAAGTACAATGGTTGGTTGCCTGGGGCTGGAGAAAGGTGGAGTTAATATACAATGGGGACATAGCTTTAGTTTTGCAAGGTGAAGAAAGTTCTGGAGCCTTGTTGTACTACATTGTGCATGTGGTTAGCCCTACTGCACTGTACACTTAAGATTGATGAAGATGATAAATTTTGCTTTTTTTTTAATCATAAAAAAATTTTAAAGTAAATTCTCTTCTCAAGGAAACAAACCAACTTAAAAGCTAACCTAATCCTAGAGAATAACCTAAAATCCTCTTGCTTTGTCCCCCTCCAAAGCTGCATATTGTACAAGACAGATAAATAAAGATCTTAGAGAACAATTACCCCATGTTGCCAGTAGGAAGAGTCGCACATCCTCTCCCTTGAGTTCCTGTTGAGTTTCTAGTATTCCAGAATAATAAGAATAGCAGAAAACTCTTTGTTTGGCTTCAGCTCTGCAGCTGCACGTTGTGTGCAATGCTTTGGGGATTTGTTATTCTCCACAACAAAGCTGACTTCACTTCTCGTCAACAGACGGGCGCACCTGCAGCACCTACGGTACTAATGTCTCCACCAGATATTTCCTGTTTTTCATCATTGCTCCATTGTCCTCTATTTCACCGCGATCAATGCAGCTTCCCATCTTTAATCCCATTATTAAGGACTGCTCCATTCAGTTTTTTTTTTTTTTAATGGAAGGTATGTTACTCAAAATGCTAGCAGCTTTCATCCCTTCTGGGTTAAAACCATGGGAATGCAGATACAACATAAAATAACCACTCACTGCTTAAATCTTCACGCAGAGATAACATGATCAGGGGATCAAAGTATTTGCAATGAAAAGTAGAAAATGCATTTCTGTTCTTGATCCAGATATTAGTGTTTCCAAATGGCCAAATATTTGGTGCCAGAGTTCTTTGAGCAACTTTGACCTCTCCTACAGGGTTGCTTTGATATTCTCCCAATTACTCCCATCAGAACTTGGGGAGACCCTGGAGCTTTCGTATCTTTAGCTTCCACAGCTAGTACGTCACCACTCCCATTACAGGGTCTGCCTCAGTTTCCTCTGTGTGTCCTTTGTGGCTATCACCACCGTTCCTGCATTTAGTCACCTTTAAGATAAAGACAACAGCTCCTCACTGTTGCCATCCTGTGTCCTCATCACCCTACCCAGAGCTATGCCAGTCTCCCCAGGGAGCCATAACAGTCTTCCTGAAGTTAAAATTTTGTCTTTTCAAATAATTTCTTAAAAATTCCAATGACTTTCCACCCTTCTTTTATTATTTTTTACTATTTATTTATTTTTAAAAAAGATTTATTTATTTATGCATACAAGCTGGGGTATAGGCCAGAGGTGGAGAGGGTGAGAGGATTCACCAGAGACAGAGTGGGGTGCAGAACAGCCAGACTGACTGAAGTACACTGCTGAGGGGAACAGCAGGTGAGGCAGGAGAGGTCTGCTGCGCCATGTGGGAATCTCCCTGGCTGGGTATTGAACTCGTGTTGCAGTGGCTCTGGATAGCTTCATAGTGCATCAACTTAACCTGTTGTGCCACCAGGGAGGCCCCCCGCCTTCTTTTATTTCAGCAAGACTGGAATACTAGGTGTGTATGTATGTATACGTGTATCATACCCTCATTTAAGCTGGTAATCTGGCAACCCTCAAATGTATTTTCTTTAAAACTTGTTCAGGGGCCCATTACTTCCCACCGTGCCACTGAGCTTCCCAGGACACGGATGAGGATGGGTGACAGGAAGCGCATCTAGTGAGCAAACATCCCCTGTCACATTTCAGATCAAGTGTAATTTCCATAAAGCCTAGTCTGTTTCCAGTAGTTGTGCAAAACGCGTTCTCTGCGTTCACTTCATCATTGAAACTTATAAAAGCATGTTAAGGAATTGCTCTCTGTGGTCTTCTTCCTGAATGATAATTTCCTTGAGGGAGGGCAGCACACTTAGTATTTCTGGCTTTAGGGTTTTCTATTCTACTCTGATGATAGAGTGGGGGGCTCAGTAGTGGGGGAGCTCAGATATTTTAAGACTCAGTATGGGATACAGGGTGTACATCAAGTTTTAAAGGGAAGGAGTTCTTTACTAAAAAAAAAAAAAAAAGACGTTTGAAAGGAAGCTTTATGAGCACTTTTAGAAAAGTACCATAAATAATGTGTACTTAAAGCATATACAATATACAGAAAATACTATATGCACATAGCAAAGATATATAGAGATATATGATTTTCCTGAAAATTCTTTTGGATCTCCTATGTGTTGTGTTTACAGATATTCTTGTTAATATTTAAAGTTCATTCAGGACACTCCCTCCTTCATTCTGTGCTGTGTGTTCCTAACAGTTTTCCTGGGCTTCCTCCCACTTGAGTCTACACTGGTTCTCTTCCTGGCTCCTTCTGGTGTCCCTGCATCCTTTCATAGGATGAAATTCATTATGATTCATTAAATTTGTTCATAAAAACAGCCCCATATCCCCCGGAGCAAGATCATTAAATGAATCTCTTTGGTTCAATTATGAATCATTTTCCTTGTATCCAAAGGCAGCTCCTGGGATGCACCCAGGGCCAGGAGGCCTCACAAGGCCGATTTGGGAATCCAGCAGCCAAAAAGCAGGGCCTGCACAGCAATTTCTGAATAAAAATATCACCGTGTGAGAGGAAGAGCCATATGGCAGTCTGGTGGTGCTCCACGCACGGCGTCACTGAATTTCCAGGGACTGCCTCGCACAGAAGGTAATTATATCCTTGCATGGGCGCTGGGACTGACGCGGAGAATCCTGGGAGCCAGCCGTGCAGCGCCGTAGATGGCAGAGAATCTGGTTCCTTATTATCTTATGAAGGGTTGGAGACACAGTCTGGAAGATAAAAATTTAGGTCTAAGACGTCTGTGCTGTAATTCCTATCCTTCCAAAAATTTAAGGGAATTCTGCCTACGACACGGAATTTTTATTCCTATTCCCATCTCTGGGCCTCTCTTTGCACAGTAGCTGAACGGGCTTGCCCCAGTTCTCAGAGGAGGTCATAGTAACAGCGATAATAATACATTTTTTAAGAACCACAAACACACACAATAGGCAGAAGACCGGGATCTCAAAATACCTTTCACAAGCAATTCTTAAGGAACCATTTGTAGGCCATTTCTACAACTTGCTTCCACTTAAAAAATATTGATGGCTCTGATAATATGTTCACACTTAGGGAGAAAGGTGTCATTTACCCCCTGGCAGTGTGTCACATTTCTGAACCAGGAGGTATATATTCATCTGATTTTGTACCTCGGCTGCCAGCGGGAAGGCAGATTGCAGTGCGGCGGTCACAGCAGGACCCGAAGGAGACACCGGCCAGAGTGGTGGAGCTGCGTGACCCTGCCCAGAGGAGAGGCGCTGACGGGCTTGGCAGGAATAGCCTCCAGAGGGGAAGGCTGCTGCTGTTCTCGCCAGGACCCCTTTGCGCTGGGTCCCTGCTCAATCTCAGGCTATGGTGACCCTGCCCAGGCCCAGCTCAGCAGTCCCGAGCGCCTCATCCGCATCCCGCCCACACCCCTTCCTCCCAGGCGGAGCACCCCAGGCGTAGCAATGGCTGACCTGGTGTGGGAAGGGCACACTGGTAGGGGTGGGGGGGGGAGTGGGTAATAATTTGGTCCAAGCTGTGGAAGCCTTTGAGTTCAGCAAAAGTGAAAATTCAGAATAAACTACCAAAACGTTTTCTTAAAAGATTGCTTCAGCTACACAGTAAATAACCCCTCTGTGGAGGAATTGCCCATGAAGTCTCATGGGACCTCAAGGGGTGTTTGGGTTAGTTTCATAGTTTTGACCCCCACAGATAAAAATAAATTAACCTAGATGTAATTTTTACAGAAATAAATGTGTTTCTTAGTATTCTTTAAAAAACATTTCTTGATATAGCATTGACATACAAAAATCGTGCATGCTTAAGGTGTAAAGTATGATATTTTGACATATGTTATATTATGAAATGATCACCACAATCAAGTTAATTAACACGTCCATCGCCCTTCGTGGTTGACACTGTGTGTATGGGGGTGTGTGAGAAGACTTAATTTAAGATCTACCATCTTAGTAAATTTCAAACACACAGACAGTATTATTAACTACAGTCATATTGCTATATATTAGATTCTCAGAATTTATCCCTCTTACAACTGAAAGTTTGTACCTTGAGTTACATCTCCCTCATTCCCAGTGCCTGACAGTTTCTACTTAAGTGAGTTAGACTGTTTTAGATTCCATACAAATGAGATCAGGCCGTCTTTCCATGTCTGGCTTATTTCACTTAGCATAACGTCCCCAAGGTTCATCCCTGTTGCTCCAAACTGTAAAATTTCCTTATTTTCAACCTTTAAGAGACTGTGATTGTGAAGTAAGAGGGCTGGAGGGTGGGGGAGAGGAATAATTATTGTTGGTTTGATTAACTTTTATAGAGATTGTTGGTATCATTCATTTGTCTGTTTGCATGTACTGCTTTGTAATGTGATTAATTTTTATACTTTGTATTTAGAAATAATTATAGAGTAAAGGAAGCTATAAAAATAGTTTTGGAGTGTCTCAGGTACCTTCCCCCCACACTCCCCAGTGATGTCATCTTACATAATGCAGTTCAAATTTAAAGTGAGCACATTGACAGGCCCACTTTGGGACTATACCGCCAGATTTAATTTAGCCTCACCATTTTCCACACGTGTGTGTGGGGGGTGGGGGGCACATATGTGTGTGTTCCCCTAAGTTTTCTTTGAATAGATTTCTGAAACCACCCCCACAATCGAATCCAGAGCATTTTCATGGCTAAGCACTTGCATTCCTGTTCCCTTCCCCTCTTTGTCCCTGGAAGCCACTAACCTGCTTTGCATCTCTGAGGACATTTTGAGATTGTTCATAATGGTATCACATCGGATGGTACCTTTTGAGGCTGGCATTTTTCACCAAGTTCAGTGCTCACGAGGACCATCTAGTTTGCTGTATCACTAGTTTGCTCCTTCTTATTGCTAAACAGCTTTCCATTCTACATACCAACCACCCTTTGTGTAATCTTTCACCCACTGAAAGAAATTTGGGTTATTTTCAGCATATGTTGCTATTATGAAGAAAGTTGCTATGAGCATTTGCAGAGAGCTTTTCTGGGTATGTAAATTTTGATTATCTTTGGTTGAAAATTCTTTGAGATTCAGATACTGGATTAATTTGAGTCAAATAGCATATCTACCATGTAGCTGGTATATTATGTTAGGAATTCTTGAATTCACACAGTCAAAGAATTGACTTAAACTTGTATACACATCGAAAGTGGCACTTTGCTAAAAACATTCACAATTTGAAAAAGGGCATCCATTTTAGTAAAGGTGTAGCCATAATTACACATCCTTTCCCTCTTCAAATAAAAACTTAATAGTAGTCCTATTGATCGCCAAATGCAATCCTGTTGGATAAAATTAGATCTTAATATTAACACATGTTGAACTCTTTGGTCATTTAGGTAGTAATTCTGACCCTGATAGAGAGTTGTAAATGGAGAGATTCACCGATTTAGTGAACGCAGGCAAGCTGCCACCTTGTCCCCTCCCTCCCAGAGGCTGTGAGCTCTCGGCCCAGACAGAATGGTGGAGTGTAAAAAGATCTTAGGATCTGGAACCTGTCCATCAGTGTTTGAACTCAGTCTCTGGTACCTCTTTGATCTTTGAACTTAATAGTATTTTTATTATTCAACATTAATTTTACCATTCCAAAATATGTTGTGAGATTTTAAAGTGCAAGAAAACAAAAGACCAAAGAATAGAGTTTTTTCAAGAATCCAGAGACAGACACTATTAACATTTGAAAGTCTCATCCTCCCAGACTTCTTTCTCTATACCAGTACATAATTATCTAATCACCTTATTTTTTTCCTTTATTACTTGTCCCTCAGAAATATGAGCTTATTTTTTTTTACTTAATCACATCTTGTGAATATTTTTCTTTGTTATAAAATAACATTGCATATGAGCACCAGGAGACTTAATAATAATTGTGAATATGTGAAGGGATGGGCAAGAAATAATAAGCAAATAACCTCCACCTTGCTGAGACTAAAAGAAGAGGATATTGAGTTAAAATGTAATCGGATAGATGATCACACAATTTTGGCAAAGAATTCTCTGAGGCTATGATTATGTTTAAGATACAAGAAACAATGGATCAAAATTTTGAAAAGTGAGGGTGTTTTAAAAATTTTATGTGGAACTAAAGGGAGCCATACAACCTTTGTTGGGAAGTGATTGTGATGATGGATAATTTATCATAATTGATCAGGATGAAATAGTCGGTCTTGGATGTTTCTAATGCAATTCAGCCCGGGGGCCAGAGAGGGAATCGGACAGCCTTTCAAGATCCCTCCAAACCTGTGATTAGTCTGAATAATTGATGCTCTAAATTGTAATTATTCTTCCCCTTCAGGGTAGACTGTGCATAAAGACAGCTGTGGAGAAATGTACGTCACTGAGATGGGGGATTTTCCGACTTGGATCGCAGGGAGCCTTTGTTCATGTCACGATTCTGTGACCCCAAAACCAGCCTATAGCAGTCACTGATCAATAATGATTTCCTTGTTTTTTGCTTTTTCTTAAAAAAAAAAAACCTAGAAAAACATGTATTTCCACCCTCAATTGGATTCCCATTGGTGATTTACATAAAACAATATGAGAATTTTGAAGTCTTTAGTGATTATTGCCTTAATCTAGTAAATTAATAAAAACAGTATCTGGAGAGAACTGTTTTCCATGGACATGCACTTGGTGAATGCGAACAAGGCTAGGAATTGATGAAGGAGAAATGAAGCTGACCTGGAATTGGCCAGCCTGGCCTGGACTAGCACAGAAGTCGCTCTGACAGTCACCCCCATGCTGAGCACCCAGCTTCAAGCCTCTCCTGCCATAGTACAGTCTCAAATTTGGTGTTCCTGATCATTTTCTTCAATCTTCACTCTATTTATAGTTGAGAACCCGCCATTTCCCTTCGGTTGAAATACATTAGTTGCTATGGAAACAAGATGTCCCAGTGTGTGGATGGGGTCTGATGACATCCACAATTGCAGAGCACAGGGGTGGAAGCCGAGTGTGGTGTCTGGAAGAAGACCTGAAGGACCAGAATGAGAATGGTGACACAGTATGCACGCAGTCCTAAAGAGGGGACACCATGTTCCTGGGGCTGAGGCTCTAGAAAGCAGAACAGAAACACAGCCACAGTGAGATATAGGTTTGGTCAGTGACTTCAAACCTGCCAAGATTTCTGGTGCCTCCCTTTTTCAGAAAATGAACATAGGCCTATAGCTCCTACTGGTGCTAGCTGTATGTATAGCCTTGATAAGTAGTGTGATTATTTTATTTCAACTGAATTTTTCTTTTTGATTTTTTTATTTCACAGTGATATGGGGTCTGCTATCACTCCTCCAGTGGCATATGTGTTTTGAGTTTCTCCTAATTTTCTTTTAAGATTTATTTATTTATACATACAAGCTGGGGTACAGTCCAGAGGCGTGGGGTGGCGAGAGGGTTCACCAGAGACAGAGTGGGGAACAGAACAGGCAGATCAGAAATACACTGCTGAGGGGAGCAGCGTGCAAGGCAGGAGAGGTCTGCCGCACCATGTGGGATTCTCCCTGGCTGGGCGTCGAACTCGCATCGCTGCTGCCGACAGCTCCACAGCGCAGCGCTTAACCACTGTGCCACCAGGAGGCCCAGTTTCTCCTTATATTTGAAGACAATTTTGCCTGGGATATTGGACTTCTCTCTTACTCAGTCTTTCTCGGGAAAAATTACTCAGTCAGGAAAATAAATCATCAGTGGTAGATGGTGGAAGTCAATAGAAAGTCAGATGGTCTCTAACTCAGAACCTGCAGAACCAGAGCAGATGTCCAAGCCCTTCCACAAGATCTCTTATTTCTCCCAGTAGAAGTTCTTGCTGGAGTTGGGCAGTAACCTTCTGGCCAGCACTGACCCCAATGCCTCCACCCCAGGGCTCCATCCTCTGACCTCAGATTCATTTACTGGTAAGTGTATCCCCTATCAGCTTCACACAGATGAATACAAGCAGATGAGCAAACAATATCCAATTGGACAAGGCACTTTGTGAAAACCTAGCTGGGTGACTCCCATCCACACGGATCGGATCGCCTTTTCCTGGAGAGACTATTTTTCTAAACTAAGCAGTGCACGCTAAGTTATCTCATTCATTATTTTTATCTTGTGATGTTGGTTTTATGGGCTATTCAGTGTACTGTTTCATATACTTTTTGTGACTCACTGTTTGCCAATGTGTAATAAAACTTCTGATTCATTATTATTCTTCTGCCTTATTTTTGAATTTGAATTTAGGATTTTTCTGCAGAATAGATGGCAAAGATAGTTCCTTTTAATTCTTAGTATGGATATAAATTCCAAAGAGACATGTGGTTATTGCTGACTTAAAGAAAAAAAATTTCCCTGGAAACATGAAGAACAAAACCATGACTTTCTGTGCTGCTTATGGGGAAGGGAATGCAAGGAGGGGCATAGAAAAAGGGGGTGGGGAGAAAGAAGGGTGACATCTATGTAACATCCATGTCGAGAAGAATACAAAGGACAAAGTTATGTAAACTATTCCATTTAATGTGTATAACCCCTTTCTAAAGAAGGCACTATCACTAGCCCTATTTCTTAAAGTGGAGGAACTGAGTCTTGAAGATTTGTTCAAACAGCTAGCAGGTTGAAGACCAGGGCCAGATTTCTCGCCTTCCCATGTCCTTCTCTCTGCCCCTGTCTCCCATGTGGAACTACAATTCTGCAGGAATCACAGCTTCTAGAGGCAAATGACCCAGAGCAGTGCCCTCCCTGCTATCTTCACGCATTGTTCATCCTCAGTCTGTTCATTTTTGGCCTCTGTTCAATTCCTAAAGTTTGAGGGTTAACCCCCACATTGCTATGAGCAAATTCAGATTAAAGTAGCCTCAGCTAGCATCACTTCTGTCTTTTCTTCAACTTCTTGCTTTATAGGATACCTGTCTGGGCACCAGAGTGATATGTCAACAAGCAGAAGAAAGGAAGTTTCATAAATCTAATCAGTGAATGACGTTCAGCAATGGAACCTTGGTTTTCCTGTGGTATTCAGATACAATTTAGAGTTCGAGGTAGTTCCTATAATCTGGATAAGGACTTTGTTAGCTGAGAGTCTCAGAGATAAAAGTAAAATATGTAAGGCATGTCTTCAGTCAGTAGGAGAAAGCACACACTCTTCCTATCAATATAAATGAGGAAGTCAATATATTAGATCTAGGGTTCTGTTCCTGGAGTCCAGGTATTGTGATTTGGGTATGAAATCAGTGTCTGGTTGAAGTGCAGCTTGTGGAAATGTGATTAAGATCAAGACTTCATTGTTTCGGTTAATGACATAGGAAGAAGCAAGATAATAAATTGCTCTATGGATAAAAGATAGACTTAGAACTGATCTGTAATGGTCCCACTTTATTGAGATTATTTATTTGCACTCAGAGGTGTGTAATGAAAATGCCATTTCTATACAAATAGTATAAGTAAATTAACCTGTTATATTGTCAACTTAAATAATCTTAACTACAGCTATTTTTTTCCTTTTCTAAAAAAATACTTAAAACATATATATTTCAAACTATTGCTACCTCAATCAAGGTAAAACAATAAAAAATCAGATTAGTCCTCTTTTTGACCATTTGAATAGGGAGATTTGGGGGACAGGGCTGTTTAAAAGGATATACACCCTCTTGATAGAGGAGCAGGTTTGGAAGATTAGCCACATTTTTAGATTTTCTTAAAGTAATTGTCAGGGTAGTTAGGCACCCATCTCACCCCCAGGGATAAGACCTCACCAGCAATGAAAACATAGGACTGGATGGAAAGGAGAGCCACGGATTTGCTTCAGGAAAAAAAGAAATAAGACCAACTTTAAAGCTCACCACTACTTTTTGATAATGAAAGGCACTAAGTGTTAATGAATAATTAAAAGGAATGCTTATCTGGAATCAATCCAGCTTAGAAAATGAAAAGCATTATAGATGTAACAAAGTCTCATGTATTTTAACAAGGGCAGTGAAAGGAGGGGCAGGGCCCTTGGAAGAAGGATGGTGATTCTGGAATTGCACAAGACAGCACTGCACCATGCACGAGACCTTGTGCTAAATGTGCCCTGTTTTTCCTGCCACCTCTTCTCCCTGAGCACTGAATTGCTCCTTCAGGGGGCCAGTCTTTACTTCAATCTTTGACAAAAAATGTCCAGGGTGAGTTCCTACATTACAAAAACAAAATGTGGGAGTGATAGCGGGCAAAAGAGGAGATTTAAAATTTGGCCAAAGACAATGCTCAAATTGCTTACCAGTCACTGTCTTGGTTCTGCACTGAGCGCACAATTGTAAGACTACTCAGGCTTAGGGGACAATAACAATGGGATTTATTTAGCAAACAGGAAAAAGCGAAGAATTACTTAAGTCAACATATGGCCGTTTACCTTATTTAAAACAATGTCCAGTCCTTTAAGTCCCAGAAAAGTAACAAAGATGGCGTCTTCCCGCCACTGCTGATGTGGAGCTCCTCTTCCAAACAATAGGCCACGATTCCAAAATGACATCTTCCTGCTTCTGCAGACGTGCAAAAATCAGACTGCAGGCCAGGTTCCAACTCACGAGGACAACACAAAATACAACTGGAGATGCTCCCGAAACTGCCATGGTGCACCAGCACAGCACCAGGCCAACAACACTGCAAATAGCAACTGCAGCACCCAGAAGGCCCAACAGACTGCGCTCATGCATTTTAGGAAGGCGCCCGCTTCAGGCCTCTGCCTTCTTCCTTCGGTTGCAGTAAAGACAAAAGTGGGAGCAGTTTCCGTCGCTCGGCTACTTGCAAAGCCTCCAAAGTCGCTGCCCCAAAGTCACTGAAGATTCCAAAAACATTTCTTCTTTTCCTACATCATGGTGACTGCTTCTTCTTCTTTTTCTTCGTCTTCTTCAGTACCCTTTTATTTCTCATCAGAAACCCTGCCCCAAAATGCAAACTTAGCAGTTTACCTGGGGCTATTCATGATCAACAGCAAACCCCTCCCAGGGGGCACTACCTTTACCTGACTTTGGACTCAGCCCGGTTACATTCCCCACTTTTAGTTTTAATCACCATATCTATGGTGAATATTGGATAAGCTCTTTGCATTGGCATAATCATAAACAACACTGTATTTGACACAGCATGTAGTTACAGCAGATAAAGTTACAGTACTTTTAAACAGTCAGATATATAACAACCAGTACAGGCCAGTAACATTAACATTTGTAAAAGAGAAAAACCAGGTTACTTTGTACCAGATATTTTAGAATCGCTTTGCACTTTAAGGTGACCAGCGCAAGGAGAGAAAGCTTGGGCTGGTCAACTACGCAGTAGGACAAAGATTTGGTGTGAGGACGTTACTTTTTAATCAGTGTTTAGTCAGCATGACAGAGTGGTGAAGAGCAGAGTTTGGATATAGCAAGAACTGGATTCAAGTTGAACATTCACAGAAGACCCTGGTTGCTAAACAGGGCCCCAAGCCCCTCAGATTAATTTCTGCACCTGACATGATACATGGGGAAGAGGTGGGCAATACTCATGGAGTGGAAATCCCGTAGAGATTAAACACATAGCAGGTGGACATTGTGACTTGTAATGCTCAGTAAATGAAAGCTATCTTCATTGTTCTAATTTCTAAGGCCTAGTAGAATTGTAGACAATTCTACTTTATATGGAGCCAAAAGATATTTACAAGAACATTGGAGATGAAATTATCCAGCACCCTTCTTAAATTTTTCCACGATGAACCTGGAGCAGAGGGCAGGTCCAACTTCCATGAGTGATCAGTCATCTCCTACGCCAGGGACTTGATGAAATGCTCTGCTCTCAATGACTACAGATTCTTAACTCATCCTGAACCATGGAACCCCCACTTTTACTCTGCATTGGCACCGTGAGTTCCATAGGCTGCACAGCAGGGCGGAATAAGTGTTTGCTGGGGTGAGAGTGACTGTGGCCCCTGGAATCTGAGGTTGAGAAGCTTGGCTCTAGCGGAGGGCCATGGTGGAGAGAGCAAATGAAAATACAAACATTGCACAGGATATACTCATTAAAATATTGTTCATTGTCTGTCAGGACAAAACAATGAACAAAAATTCAGCTAGGTATTCTGTGTTTTACCTGGCCATCCAACTCTTGGCCATCTCATTACTTTGTTTTGTTAACCAGGGAAACTGGCATAACTTACCTTTCTGGAGAATAGGCAGTAGGTTAGCCAGTGTGAGGGTTGTGTGTCTATAAACTCATCCAAAGCTGTTAACACAGTACAAAGTGGATTTATCATCAAGCTTTTTCTTTTCTTTTTTTTTTTTTGAAGATTTATTTACTTATGCATACAAGAGCTGGGGTGTAAGCCAGAGGTGCGGGGGGAGGTGAGAGGATTCACCAGAGACAGAGTGGGGAGCAAAACAGGCGGAGTGACTGAAATACACTGCTGAGGGGAGCAGCGGGTGAGACAGTAGAGGTCTGCTGCACTATGTGGGAATCTCCCTGGCCGGGGATTGAACTTGTGCTGCTGTGGCTGCTGATAGCTTCATAGGCAGAAACTTAGTCCCTTGGGCCATCAGGGAGACCCTCATCAAGCTTTTTCAAATGAAGAAACTCAGGCACCCACACTACAAGTAAGAGAATTGCATCCAGTAGTTTTGTCTCAAAGCCTGATGATTTCATCTCAGGGACTGATGATGGAGTTGGATAAAAGTTGAGTCAGGAGCAGATCCAATCCAAGCTGATTTACAATTATTCCTAGTCTCTGCTGGTGTCTGGAGAATGATCTAGAATGAGTTCATGAGACAGATTAGATCTTCCAGTCATCATTGTCGCAGCTGGTTTTGTGAAAGTGCTAGTGTTTTGCAAGAAAACAAGTCTATGTATGGGATGAGTCATTCTCAAAATAGTCTACTCGAGCGTGGCTTAGGCAGGAATTATTGAGTGCAAAGGCTTGAGGTAAATTCCTCAAGCACTTTCCAAATATGGTCAGTTCAGGAAAATCCAAAGCATTTTGTTGCCAATGCCTTATTCACAGTAAAGCTGAAAGTCATGTGCATTTAGAAAGTAATGTAATCTTCCTATCCCAGAATCACTCACATTAAACCATCAGTATCTTACTCAGTTGCCATTCCTGTATGTTCAGAACTTTTTTACTGCAACACATGCAGAAAGTTTTCGTATTTATTTTATGGTGTAAAATATTTACTTTAATCTGCTAAAGAAACAAATATATCATTTTTCTTTCTATCTTTTCATTGGAACTGCAGAGTAAAAGCTGCAGAATCACATTATTAGATTTGCTGGGACTGCCCCAGATATTTCAAGGGTGGCCTTGCGGAAATGGGGTACTGTCTCCAACCACAGCCCAAGTGGAAGTAGATATAACACTCTCCTGGACCCCAGTGTAAAACGTCCTACATATGGCTTTGGTTTTCGTCTTTGGTAATTCCACTCTCCTGACATCTTCTCCAACATCTGTACCAAAACACCTCCTCCTTGAAGTTTAATTAATTAATTAATTAATTAATTTTTTAAAAGAATTTTTATTTATTTATGTATACAAGCTGAGGTACAGGCCAGAAGTGCGGGGTGGCGAGAGGGTTCACCAGAGACAGAGTAGGGAGCAGAACAGGCAGATCAGAAATACACTGCTGAGGAGAGCAGTGGGCGAGGCAGGAGAGGTCTGCCGCGCTATGTGGGATTCTCCCCGGCCGGGCGTCGAACGGGCATCGCCCGCGGCCAACAGCTCCACAGCGCAGCGCTCAACCGCTGCGCCACCGGGGAGGCCCTGGAAGTTTAATTTAAATCTTAGTAATTTTCATACCAATTGAATCACAGATTTCTAATAATGACCCTTGGAATTCATTTGATATTGTGCATATTTTTTCTGTGTTTTAATGACTAAATGATTTAAAATAATTTATAGGTTAGACTGATGGTTTTACAGAGTGGAATTACACACATTTTTACTGATTGTTCAAGTTATCTGTTAATATGTGCACATTTTAGAATGTGCACATTTAGAAATGTTGCAATATTTAAATAATACTAATATTTAAAGAATACTAATTGTTTAATATGATGAATGGCAATTGAAAGTTATAAAGGGCACCACCAACAAGGCCTACCTCACTTACTGCAGTTCTATCCTCTCAGTTAACAAGTATGTCAAATACAAGGAAAATTATTGTGGACTTGTCAGAAGATGCAATGTTGAGTCTGCATTAGACTCTGAATTAGTTGAGTCTGAATTAGACTAAGCTGAAGATGAATATGCTTCCAAATCTTTTTACTGTGGAAAATTGGTATTTCAAGGAAGATTTATAAAACAGAATTTTGTTGGGGAAAATGCTGGGTGCTCTATCTTCTCTTGGGAACACAAAAGACAATTAAACATATTAAATATTCTGAGAAAGTCCATAGCAGCACTGTGCAATAGAAATGCAGTGGGAACCATGAATGTCATTGAAAACTTTCTTGTAATCACCATGAAAAAAGTGGGAAAAGGTAACAGGTAAAGTAACTTTAATAATATATGTAATATAATATCTTTACACCTTGTACTATCAAAAAATTAGAAAGGAAGAAAGTAATGAAACCTCATTAAATATATGTGTATATATGTATATAATATATATGCGTATATATACGTATAATATCTCATCACTAGTGCTTTGGTGGTGGGTATGGTGACGTACATCTGAGGAGGTATGAACATATTCCTTTAAGTCATATACTGTGTTGTAAACCAATAATACCTCAATATTAAGAATATATATAGTCATGAACTATTATACATTCTTTTCTTTCATATTGACACTAAGAAATCTGGTGTCCATTTTTATACTTATGCACATCTGGATTCTCACTGGCCACAATTCACAGGCACCATAACCAGCTGTGCCAGCCTATTAGACTATTAGCTCCTTTATCAAAGAGACCTGTTTTATACTGGTTAGCATCGAGCACTTCATGCAGATTTGACCTTAGCAATCTCTGCCATTCCCAACACAAACATACACTTCGGGGCCTCCCTGGTGGCGCAGCGGTTGAGCTCTGCGCTGTGGAGCTGTCGGCAGCACGCGATGAGAGTTCAACGCCCAGCCAGGGAGAATCCCACATGGTGCCGCAGACCTCTCCTGCCTCGCCCGCTGCTCCCCTCAGCAGTGTATTTCTGATCTGCCTGTTCTGCTCCCCACTCTGTCTCTGGTGAACCCTCTCGCCGCCCCATGCCTCTGGCCTATACCCCAGCTTGTATGTATAAATAAATAAATCTTAAAAAAAAAGAAAAAAAACCACTCTATTAAAAAAACAAAAACAAACAAAAAACAAACATACACTTCGATTTGAACTACTAAAGTCTCCCCAAACTAGCTGAACACCAAGGTCATTTTTAGGAAGGACACAAAATGCCAGACAAATGTACCTTCTAGTCTACCTGACACCATTTTATGTCTCCTTCTCTTTAAGCCAAGAAACCTGGTATTCTCAAGCCCCTTTGATCATCTCAAGGCCCCAGGGGGCATTTCCTCTTTCCATCCTATTTCTCTGTTTCTGTAGTTCTCTGCTGGGTGACCATGAGCAGCAAAAGGAGGACCACACCTCTGCTCATGCAGCATCTCATATTTTGCATTTCCATGGCAACAATGACTAAGTCTTAAGTGGAGGGGCACCCAGTGAAGTGAGCACTCTGGAGGAGCAAGTGGGAAAGTGTTTTATGTGGATACCCTCCAGGGGCCGCCGCTTCTCCAGTTGGGAGGCTGATGGACTCCATCCCCTAATAGTCAGACAGTAGTGGGGGAAGGCTGTGCACCGTCAACTTTCTCAGTCAGAGTATACTACTAGGAAGATGCCCCCCAAAGCAATGAGCTGCTTTTTGAGTGGAATTACTCCAGGGCAACACACACACAAACACAAGAAGAAATCAGAAACGCCCACTTGAGAGATCCGGAGATCTGAGAGCTTACTGATACACACAGAGGAAAACCTCATGGGTTGGTCTGTCCGGAAAGAATCTGAGGTTTCTTTTTAAAAAATAACCTTTGACCCAGAAGAAATACAATGAGGCTGCTAAAGCAGCAGATGTGGAAAAGGAAGCAGCTGAGGAAATTGATTTCAAACCTAGATGCTCAGCTTCTATGGTGGCAGGTGGGAGGGCTAGAGGGGATCACTGAATAATAAGATTACTCAAAGCTGCTAATGATCTGGATTCAGTCATTTTCTGCTTAAAAAGCCACTTCGACCTTTCTGAATCAAATATATTCTTGATGGAAGGTCGTTCCCATGCATAAACTACTGAAAACTCAATTTATCAGAGAAACCCTGATAGATTCCTGAACCCAGCAGGAGGGTGATGTTGCTATTATTAATTAAGTAAATTGTCTGTGTTATAGGGTGCTATTCGTACATGCGTAGAAGGCATAAATTACGCAATAACACTTCCAGCATGGTTAATGAACTTGCCCTGAGGCTAATAAAAAAAGTGCTTAGCTAGATCCTTTTATTTATTTTTTTTCCTTTATGCATAACAGCATTTTACTTAATGGTATTAATCAAGCTGAAGGGCCATCTGTATTAAACCTTAAGGAATTTCTTTCGGCTATGTGCAGGCAGAAAATAAAGCCCCTGGGGTATTAGTCAGGGTTAGGATGCAAGAGATTCCCTGTGATATACATTTCTTTTTCAGGGTTCCCTTTACCTAAGATGAATCTGAATGGGAAAGACTATTCACATGACTCGGGGTGTTTGCTCTTTCATACAGATCAGAACCTATGAGAATGTCACCACAGTGAACACAACTTGCTCATTCAAATAAACGGGTTTGATGTCAGATCCTAAGAGTATGACTTCTACTTGGACTGGGAACTAATTATGCTACCTTTGAAGTCACTTAGCTTGTGTCAACCTTGTAAAATGAGTATACGGGCAGTGAGTATGCCCAGTTTTGCTTAGAATTAAATAAGGTGGCAGATGCAAACCTCCAGGCTCCAGCTGGGAGCTCTCCAAGGTAAAATGTGTCAGTCACAAACAGTGTAGCGCTTACTTATTGCCACCAAATTGTATAACCAGGTAGTTCAAACACTGGCAAACACCTCATCAAAAATATGTTATAATAAATGGCACATAAGCATATGAAAGGATGCTCCTCACTAATTGTTAGAGAAATGCAAATCAAAACCATACATTACCACCTCACACTCATTATGGTGTCTACCATTAATAAAAAGGAGAAAATTAAAATGTTGGTGAGGATCTGGAGAAATTAGAAGCTTGCGCACCATTGGTGAGAATGTAAAATGGTATATTTGCTATGGAAAACGGCATGATGTTTTCTCAAAAAATTAACCAGAATTGTCATATGATTCAGCAATTCCACTTTTGGATATTTATCCAAAAGAATTGAAAGCAAACAAATATTTGATCAGCTATATTCATAGCAGCATTATTTGCAATAGCCAGAAAACAGAAGTGACCCAGGCGTCCAGTGGGTGCCAGAGGCGTGAGGGTGCGGAAAGTGGAGAGCTGGTGCTTAGTGATACAGAACTTAAGTTGGGGATGATAGAAAAGTTCTGGAGATTTTTGTGGGGAGGATTGCACAACACTTAATGTGCTTAATGTCCTTGAACTGAACATTTAAAAGTAGTTGAGATGGTAAATGTTACCTTATGTGTACTTTGCTGGAATTGGAAAATACACAATATAAAAGTCATGTTTTAAAGATGGAAGTGTTGGTAAGCTACCTTTTGTTGTTTGTTTTCTCAGTGATAATCCATTACTTCACTCACTTTTTTTTCCATTTATCTGTAATAAAAATTGTATGAGCTCTGATATTAGATACTCTGGTAGATAAAGGGTTAAGAAATACTTGCAGCCCAGTGTCTAATCTCCTCAATCTTAAAGTCTAGAAAGAAGGATAAAGGTGGAAAAGGATAAGCACAGGCTCATATGACAAGTGTAACTCATACAAGAGGCATTTGTAAAATCTGAAATAGTAAAAAGATTAAAAGAAAACCAAAGAGATGGGAATAGGTAAAGAAACAGAAAGAAAGTGAAGCACATTTTATGTAAGATCGATAGATGACTACAAGCATCTCATTTTCCTGTGTTTTTTTTTTTTTTTAAAGACTGGATTTATGTTATCATTTCTGCCATTTGGCTTACAATTTTCTATTAAAAGAGGATCACTGAATTGCTAAAAAAAATGCTAAAGGGAATTTAACTGACTCCCTATGGTATTTGCACATGAAAAAATTGAACTCTATAAAGTAGAAAGGTAAGGTAATGGTAAACTTCATACAATTAAATCAGAAGTGACCGTTTTCCTTACATTTTACTACCTTTTCCAAGGCAGCAGATTTTTATTTGTTACCAATAATGCAGTACTTATTGGTGTCACAGGATCTCACATATCATAGCACTGTCATAAAGTTTTCAAATTATATTTGATGTCAGTAATGCTCCCATTTTCCAAGGTGGTAGGTAAGTTTTCTTACTTCAGAGGGACCAAAGGAGATCAATCCATTAGGAAAGATAACTGTGATCTGTGTGGCTGCCACAAAGATGGTGCCACTTACTTGAAAATGGATTTGTTCATCCATTTATTTAAGGTTCATTTAACAAATAGACACAAGCTTGGGGTTCGATACTGCTCAATGCAGGGGGGAAATAGTGAAAGGACAGACGTGAGGACCTTCTTATCTGGTGAAAGTGTTCCCTTTCCAATTGGCTACATACATGAATGCAGGACCTAGGAAAGGGGCCAAATCTTCCTCTTCATTGAATGAAGATTCCCACCACCCCCCGCATTGAGCAAAGACTGAACAGACAAGGCAAGAGAGAAGGAACCCCAAAATTAATCATGAGGGCTTCCCTGAAGCTTAGAAACAGAAGCAGGACGGGAAAGAGCTTTTACGGGATGCTTTAAGACATAATTAAAATAAATTTTGTGTGATAATCTGAGTGACACATCTTCATAAAAATTGAAAAACATTGAATTTACTTATTTTAAAGCATAGAAGACACTATAAGGGTGTATAACTTTTTATATAAAGACATTTATTTCCATATTTCAAAGGCTAATAAGGTAGAGTGTAGTGTATTGAACAGACTGCAACATTCAGAATGAAGGTCACTTTGTTTAATAGGTAATTTCTAAGATTTTCCAGTCACAAATACCACCCGGGAAGGCTTAACTTTGCTTCATGTCTTTCATATAGATTCCTGCTTATCCCACCCACATACTGTGAACTATAATCTTGGGGATAGGCGCTCATCGTGGGACCTGGGATCTATGTTTCTTATAAAAAAGAAATGAAAGGAAAGGAAAAGAAACTACTCCAGCTGAAATTCTGAAGAAAATCCAATTTCAGAAATGATCCATCTAGATCATAAGGCTGTTATCAAGTACAGCTACTTCACCTGGCTTAGTCAGAGGAGAAACACCCTCTTAAATGTTGAATTTGCAGAGCCGAGCAGGCAGTGACCATGGACAGGCATGTTAGGGGAGAGCAAAGCACCCATACCTTCATTTTGACTAATGTTTTAGTAAATCCCAGCTTTTCTTCATTTACACCAGTGGAAGGCAGATGCTAATGCTGAGGAACGATCAGCATAAACTAAACAAAGCTAGCATTTCCTAGGATTTTAAGCAGAGCCATCTTAACAGAAAATAGCTGCGATGGGAAATTTTTCCCCTGAAGAGTGTCTTCATATATGAAGAACATCATCTGTGTTGCCATATTCTTGAACTTTCAACATCAGCTGTTTTGCTACTTTTGTTTGAAGTCTTGAGAAAACAGAATAAAGAACAAACAAAGCTATAGATAAGACCCTCCTCCTGACCAAACCTGAGTCAGGGTCCTCTGATCCCTCATCCGCACTAGCCCCCGACCTTGGCCCTGACCTTGGCCTGCCAGTCCAGTGTCTGCAAGAATCCTGCTGGTTCAGATTAGTGAGAATCATCAGATCAGTGAGAATCGCCTGCCCTCGATATCACCGTCACCTCCTTTCAGCAGGAAGCCTCTGAGTCGGTTTGGTCTAGCAGAGCCCCCTGGGCCTGACACTCCTCAGTACGGGAGGCCTGAGGGCCGGCTGCTCAGAGCTGAGAGCTACACCCAGAGCAAGAGCAGCAGTCCTGCTGCGACAGAGCCCATGGGAGAGTGTCCATACCTCCCAGTCAAAGACCATCCAGACACCCCTTGGTCCAACATGTTGCGGGAGGGACAAAGCTCCTGGGGGCAACATAGGGCTCTCAGCAGAGGGCGCTGGAGAGGTTGGTAGCATTGGACTTGCTTTAGGGTTTCTCGTGGTTGAAGAAAGTAGGAATTAGGGTGCTGTGGGGAAGTGTGATGATCCTATGACCGGGTACCTTCATGTGTAAGTAGCAGTCTCTCCTAATAGCCAGTATAATGGGATATTTGGTCATTTTTTGTTTGTCTTTTGTCTGTATTTAGAGTTAATTACCCTGACATCTTGTTTTTGTCTTAATCCATCCTGGAACAGAGTGGTCCTGACAGATGTTGACTTCTGTGCAATTGCTCATATTCTCAGGGAGAGCAGCAGGGTCTGATTGATTAAGCCCAGGACTAGGTCTAGGATGCAGGGGCTGGCTTGCTTTCTCAGGAGGAAGGAGAGGGCTTCACAATCGCAGGATCTTGGGAGCACCTTCCCCACCTTACGATTTGGGGGAGTGACAAAGAAAGTGAAAGCATGAAAAAAACCCAGAGAATGCAACATCAGCATTTCCCCTTCACTTTTTTTTTTTTTTTTTTTTAGATGTCTCCTCTTATGCAGGGAATCCACAAATAAAACACCAGAGCAAAAGTGGTGCTATGGAGAATTGTCATCCAGGGAAATGAATGTCATCTGCTACTTGCAGCTCACACAGAGGGCTCTGTTAATTCATTTAATTTAATTAATGGAGTAGGTTTGTAGTCAAGCAGCACCGGCGTGAGGATTCCTATGGTTTGTTAGTGGATTGATTTGCTATCAAGACTCTCACATCCTTCTTAAGAAGTCACAGCAGTGTGATAAAATCACTGTCTGTCTTTTATGTAATTTTCCATTTGACTCTAAGTCACTGATTTGTCTCCATCCACTCCGACCCAGCTGGTTCTTGTTGAAGTTGGATTTTAGCATCCTTGCCTCTTGGCTTAGTCTGACAGGGATTCTGCTAACCCTTTTGGATCAAAGGACCATCATGCTTCCGAGAGCATTTCAGACGTGGTTTTTGCAGACGAGATTTTTAAAGTTCCTACAGCTACCATGGTTACTGCCCCTTTCTTCAGGGGCTGGTTCCACACATTGGCAGGGGGTGGGAATCTGGCTGCAGACACCAAATTGCAGTTTCCTCCCTTGAATGTGAGCTCCTTTTCATCCTGACCCAGACCCTTTGATTGTAAAGTCCCTGCACCCTGCACTCTGTCTCGGCACAACGGGCACTTGGCTGGATGTCTGCTCTCAGCCCTCCTAAGACACAAAGCACAGGGATGTCCCCTTGTCCCAGAACTCATTGGGATTGTGAGAAATCCCCACGCGCAGCCTCTGCCTGTCTCCTTCCAAACGCCCTGGACTCTCTAGGATGAACTCAGCGAGATGAAAGCGCAGCAAGGGCAGCCTGGCACAGAGCAGGCTGCGGCCTTCTGGGCCGTGTCCCATCCGCCTTCCGGGCCCCCTTTTCCCCTGGGAAAAGCCCTGATGGGGAATGTGCAATGTGTGGGTGTTTTCAAATCAAGACTTTCAACCGATTTCTTTGATGGCTCCATTAGTTATGCTCATTCTGATCTAGCATTTGAAGTGTGAAGACAGTAAGCACATGATGGCCATAATGGTGCTATTGTGACCACATTTCTTTAGGCCAATAGAGGCCTGTGGACTGCTGGGAGAATGCCAGCAACAGCGCTCAGCTCCTCCTTGTCTGGTGTCCAAGAGACATGAAAGTACAAGGTTAGGAGCACTTAGGAGCCATCCTCAACCCAACTGGAAGATTTCTTTGCAGTTTAGGAATCAGATCTGGGCAGTTTTGGAACCTAATAGAGGTCTGCAGGGTATATAAGGCCATTGTCATTGAAATGAGATCCTTTCAGGCACTTCTCATTGATCTGAGCCCTTGCAGCCTGGGCGCTCTCCCTGCTAACATCAATGTCGTCAACGCAGCGATGCTCATGGTCCCTGCTCTGCTGGAATTACATGTAATTTGTCAACAGCTGACACTGTTAATAAAGAATTTGCACATTTTGTGGAATGTCTGCGTATTGCTTTAAGTGCATGCCAATGGGTTAAATTCAATGTTGGGCAAAAGATTTTGGAACTTTTGAGTTCTGGGGCAAATTGGCTCTTAAATGAAAACATATGGGTGGCAGAGATCCCAGGTGCTTTAAATCAGCAGAGATTTGGTTAATCCCAGGGATTTTGGTACATTTGAAATAAACAAAGTTCATTAAATCAGGGTCAACCTCATACCTGGTGTTAGCTGATTAATTAATCTTAGCGATTTCCTGAGACTACAGCCATGTGTAATTCAGTTTGTGTCTACAGCCATCCCTTTCGCGTGAGCTATTTGACTTACACTCTTTTTAAAATGCCTTGAATATTATAACTCTCCATATTGACTGTCTAAGTCCTTTCATTGGGAAGTACAATGCAGATCCAGCAAATGGGGGGAGGGAAAGCTTTCATTTTAAATATCGGGAATAATTGTGCTTCTAAAAATCCATATTTACAAAGATACATAATCCATTCTACTATGTTGGATGTTTATTTTATGACATAATAATGCATTCCTGGAGACACAAGTACATGTCTGTTACATATATACATCACTGAGTGGAAACCTTGCAATTATCGGGTATTATGCAACCATCCCAGGCTAGGTAGGTTTATCATCAGTTCTAACAGGTTAAAATAGAATTTTGGAGCCCTTGGCATCATCTTCACGGGTTTTAATAGTAAGCAGGGAAAACAAGCCAGCAGGGAGACAGCAACTTGGGAGCCACCCTCCACCCCTACAGTGTGACACCGCCTTTTTGTCCCCTCCCTCCTAGGCTCAGGTGTGCAAACTTGCACATGCGCACACACACATGCTCCAGGTGAACACAATCAGGCTCTCCATAGGTGAAAGCCACAGAGGCCAGTGGTGTAAAAAGTCTGATTAATTCATTTATCGAACATTGAGTAACTGGTGTTATCAGATTAAGGAAGTGTGAGGTAAGAAAAAGTGGAAGCAGAGACATACATCTTATTCTTCCATCACATCTTGTTCCCTGTTTCTCTAACATGTTTGTGTTTCCTTTATTGGATTATAATTACAGTAAATTTTATTCCTGTACCACCACTGTTTGAAAGTATCTCAATGGATAGCATTTCTAAAGGAGATCCTTGATATTTAAAGTTGGGGGACACAGGCTCATATGTTAACCGAAAATCTACTCTTAGTAGCTGGATCCTATAAAATACATAAATATTTCATGTCAAAAATTTCAGAATGCCCAAAATGTCTCCTAAATTTGAAATATATTCTATAACTGCAGTACTCCACTATTTTTCTTTCATTACCAGTAGCTTCTGTGTTACTAATACAAATTTTAAAATAGGATTTAAGGTAAAGAATTTAAATACTGATAATCATGCATGGTCTTTAGCAGCTTGTTCTTAAGCAATAGAAAAGAACTGCTGTCTCATGACAGTGCCTGGCAAGGAAATTATCACAGTAAATCTCAGCAAAAATGAATCTAAATGAAAAAACATATAAAATAATCTTTATATATGGCAAAAGAATCACACTAATACTTTATGAAAATTCTTTACAGCAAGCTTTACGGAAGTATTTTTAATTATAAAAAATAATTAGCAGATTATCCAAAATTTAATAATAGACTTACATATCACCACCTACAAGAATTTGAGTTAATATTTTAATCAGAAAGAAAATGTCATAATTATTTTTATAACATAAAATCTATGTTACACCAGAAATATAATCATTTTAAGCCATTACATTTTATAGCTTGATTTCTCTTTAGGACAGAATCGTTGAACTTTCATATAAGTAAATTTTGGGAGAAAAAAAGAAAGCATGTTTCCATCAGTCCCATGATTCTTATGTTTATGATTTGAGAAAAACAGGGCTTCCCTGGTGGCGCAGTGGTTAAGCGCTGCTCTGTGGAGCTGTCGGCAGCAGTAACGCGAGTTTGACACCCGCTTTGACGCTGGACCTGGGAGATTCCCACATGGTGCGGCAGATCTCTCCTGCCTCGCCCGCTGCTCCCCTCAGCAGTGTATTTCTGATCTGCCTGTTCTGCTCCCCACTCTGTCTCTGGTGAACCCTCTCGCCTCCCCATGCCTCTGGCCTGTACCCCAGTTTCTATGTATAAAATAAATAAATCTTAAAAAAATAAAATAAAAATAAATGATTTGAGAAAAACAAAATCTTCCTTTCTCCTAACCTATTTTTTGCTCCAAACTTTACACTGACCCCTTCACTTTACTGGTGCTTTTAGAAAAGCAAAGAGAAGAGAGGAAGAAGGAATATGTAGCTGGTAGGGACTTTAGAGATCATCTATTCCAACACCTTCAGGGCATCCAGAGAACTTGCAGCTGCAGGAGGTAATGAGCTTTGGGAATTCAGGGGCAAGAGAGTGAGGGCAGGCGCTTTCTCCCCTCATCAAAGCTGCACATCCCAGGGACCTGAGCTGGGTAATCCAGCTGTGTGCAGTGGACAAAGGGCTTCATGTGACTGCTCAGTTGCTGAGCATAACACAGACTCATAGAATTTTTGAAAGGGATGGGACATTAAATGGCATATGGCGTCCCTCTCTAAAGAGAGGAAAAGATGACACAAAAACTCTCCTTTCTTGGGTTTGTGTGAACTCGGGAAAGGGGTATAAAGATAAAACCACCAGACAGCTGAAAATAGCCTTCTCCCAGCCTCACTGAGCCTTCAAACATCCCCACACTGTGTCCCCAATGCTGAAACTAGGCACGAGCAGTGATGGAGGGTCTTGCCTTGTGCCGCCCTGTGCTTCCATCCTCCATCCACCCGCAGCCCTCAGGCACCCCCTCCCAGGGGCAGGCAGAGCCCTGGAAGGACACTTAGACATGAGGGTAATTCAATGGGGTTGTTGATTCTTCTGAGGCCAGGTCAAAATTCTCAGTAAATAGAGAAAGCAGAATCATTTCCTGAATTTCCATTTTTATTTTATTTTACTTTTTTCCTCCTGTCCCCAGAGGCAAACCTTAGTATGATTTCTGGTTTTCATTTCCTCGTGGTTGTTTCTGTCTCTAGGAAATGCTTATAAGGCCGAGTTTTCAAACTAATCGTCACTGAAGGGCTTCCTGCTACCGTGGGGGAGTTGAAGCCCCTGAGGCCAGGCCCCACCCGCCCTTCTGCCCTCTCTCAGATCCTGAAATTGATCCTCATGCTCCTGACTTCCCTCTCCTGTCTGGTGATCCTTGCATGTCCTCATATTTAAAACGGAGCCAGGCAACTGTGCGGGCAATCAGCCTCTACCTTTGAATGGGAGCAGGTGCTGGCTTTTACCTTGGGGAGCCCCTAAACATAATGAGGAGGAACTTCCTGTGGTTCCAGTGCCCACACAAGCTGCCCAGATTCTCCCCAGACCATACATTTGGAATTTTTGTTCTGATTTCAGAAGGACACTCCTTTGTTGGTGTCTGAGAAGGGAAACTTTTCCTGAAGGCTCAGGCCTGAGCTGGGCGGTGGGTTGGGGGGGCTGACAAGTCGGTCCCTGCGCCTCTCACCCTCCCTCTTTTCTACTTTCCTGGCCTCTCTGAGCTCAGGATTTCCAGCGGGTTCTTCTAGCAGAGGACTCCAGCTCCGCTGTGTTCCCCATGTAACTTCTAGGTCAGTAGTTCTTGAGCTTACCTGCACATTGGGCTGACAGGTCAGTAACAAAACTGTTATTTGGGCACGAGCCCTGAGATGCTGAAGTTCTGGGTCTGGTACCTGCCTTACTAGACAGCCCTTGCACTTCTCTCTCTGAATCCCCAGGCATCTCTGGTCTGCTAATGAAGTAACTCTTTTGGTCTCACTCTGATGTTGTGATTTATACACTTAAATAAAATATTTATAATAGTTTAAGGTTCTGGGGCTGGAGAGGAGACACGTGCATTTACTTGGTTCATGAATACCTTGAACAAAAAGTCGAAAACCTAATTCCAGTCTCCATGCACATCTTAATTTGCAGAACTCCTTTGCACTCAATAATTATAACAAATAGAAGAAACCAGCAAACAAATGCCGTAACTATTCCCTCTCATCTACTTATGTGTCGCTCCTACATTTAATGTCACCCGTTCTGCTTCTCTGTTAATTTATTATTTATTTCTCACCACCATTCCTTCCACCATTTCTAACCTCAGAAATCTCACTTTGTTAATTAATGACTGCTACTCTTTTAAACATATTACTTGTTGAATTGTCCACTATGTAAATGTCCAAATTCTCGTCTATATCATTCTAATTGCATGAAGCTAGAGAGTGATCAACTTCATTCTTTCGCCTACGGCCTTCCAGTTTTTCCAGCATCATTTGTTAAAGTGACTCTCCTTCCCGATTGTATGGTAATGGCTGCTTTATTATAAAGTAAGTATTGATGTGTGTGTGAAATTATTTCTGGGTTTTTGTTTTTTCTCCACCTATTAATGCGTCTACTTTTATGCCAATACCATTTTGTTTTAATTACATGTTGCTTTATAGTATGAATTTCCAGTTTTAAAGGTTCAACATCTTATCTTAGGGATTGAGTTCTTTCAAAATGTGATGTGCCTGTCTGCCTTTCAAAGTCCAAAATCTGTTTCTCATCCTACCCATGCAATTTTTTTTTTTGTTCAAGCTGGGGTACAGGCCAGGGGGGCGGGGGGGCGGCGCGAGGGTTCACCAGAGACAGAGCAGGGAGCAGAACAGGCAGATCAGAAATAAACTGCTGAGGGGAGCAGCGGGCGAGGCAGGAGAGGTCTGCCGCACCATGTGCGAGTCTCCCCGGCCAGGCGTCGAACTCGCGTCGCCACTGTCAACAGCTCCACAGCGCAGCGCTCAATCGCTGCGCCACCAGGGAGGGCCCTACCCATGCAAATTTTTTACAGCTTCCCAATAGGAACCCCTTTCCTCTGGTCTCCCTCTACTCAGTCCATCTCACTGCTGCCTGGAGCTACTGAACCCCACTGCCCCTTTGAAGAACCTAATCCTACCCTTCATTCAAGTCTCCACCCTAGGTAAATCATCTCTTGTATAAAGTTGGTATTTATTTTATGTACAGTCTAGTATTGTATATGGGAAATATGAAGGAGCAATACTCTAAAGACACTTGAGACTGACTTGTTCAACCCCTTAGCTTCAGCCATTGTGCTATGAAATAGAAAAGTCACACACTGAACTTGAAAAAGTAATTAGATTTTTTCTGTTTCTTGAGCACATAAAATATTGCAGACCCTTATTAAATGTTTGATTAGAAAAGAAAAAAAATGAATGGATGGATAAATGAATGAATTCATGGTACTCTGATTAATTAATTAAATTCAGTCCTTGTCTCTAGGAATTTGCAATATGAAAGGGAAGATAAACGCTTTGCAATTTTTTGTAATACAAAACAGAATGTCCATAATATCATAAATAATCTGGGAGATAACAGGAGAGAAAGACTAATTATGACCACCTCAGAAAAGACTTCATAAAGTGACAAAATTTGAGTCCATTTTGAAAGAAGTTAAAATATGGCGACAATCCCGAAGAACATTCGAGAAGAATATTCTGGAAAGATATAAGTGCCAGACTGGAATAAAGAGGTGGAGGACTAGAAGTCCCTAAAATGTGTCTGTTTCTTGTTTTCTGCCCTCACTTTCGTGTCACTGCCAGTGCATGGGAATGGCTACAGAGTGTGTGACTTTTTGGACAAGTACCTAAGGGTGATAGAACTTTTAGGATGCCATGGAAATGTTTAAACACTAATTTTCATTTAAAATAAGAAAAAGATAGTAAGAATGAATTCATCTTGGATTATATTCATGTCTATACCAACTTGGTCATCATATAATAATTTTTAATATCAATGTGGAGGAAGGGACCCAGAAAGGGAAGTGCCTGAGCAGTGGGAGGCAGGCACTCTGGGCCTCTTATGAATGCTGTGGTGGTGATTCAGGCCTGCAAACTGAGGAAAGATGCTGCTTTCATGGAATTTATATTTGAGTGCAAAAAGCTATGACACATGATTTAATTAGAAACTATGCAAAAGCATTAGATAGATGCATGATTTCTGTAATGAGTAGGGTATGGTTCTAGAGTTTCAAAGTACTATCTTACATCCTTTGCGGTAGGGCATGGCCTTGCACCCGAAAATTACAAATAGGTTGACACTTACCAACCATGTTCAATTATCTGTTCTGCTGGGGGGATGTAACTCTTGACAACTTTGGCAAACTCATCAAATCTGTGTTGTGTCTGCATGTGATGGTGCGCCAAACTTACTGAGATTGTTATGCTTAAAAAGGCACATTATAGTTAGGAAGTATTTGTGAACAAAAATACTTGCTGCCATGTAACGAGGGACTCAGGATCACAAAAACATTCTGGAGGTGGACGGTGGATGTTTGCACAGCAGTATGAACATATTTAATGCCACTGGAGAGGACACATAAAAAGGGCAAAAATGGTGAAAATGGCAAAAATGGTATAAACCAGATTTTAGGAAATCCAGTCTGAATGTCTATTTCACTTCCATTGTGTCCCTCAGTTGGCTTATACAACATCAGGGCTTTTCTTTATCCAGAGATACCTCTAGAGAGGGAAAGTTGTCTTTTGCATAAAAGTGCCAGTGCTTCCAAATTAAGAAAAACACTGCTAAGATCAGAGGCTCTATTTTTATTCCTCACATTCTAGCTGTCACGATGCCGGGTCTCTGCTGTCAAAACAAGGAGATGTGCAGCAAGTCTGGTCAAAATACAACCCCAGCCAGAGAATTCCAGCTGCGGTTCCATGACGCCTTTCCTCTGTGGCGATCTACCAGTTATCCTTCCCAGGGGAGGAGATTCAGAGGGCATTTTTATTGTGGTTAAATATCTGTAACATAAAATTTACCATTTTTTTTAAAGTGTGTCATTTTGTGGCATTCAGCACACTCACATTATTTTACAACCATCATCGCCATCATCTCCAGAACTTTCTCGTCTTAGCAAACAGAAACTCTGCTCCATTAAACAATACTGCATCCTCTTCCCCCTGCCTCTGGCATCCACCATTGTACTTTTTGTCTCTGAATTGGACGACTCATAGTAGCTGTTATAAATGAAATTGCACCATATTTGTCCTTCTGTGATTGGCTTACTTCACTGGACATAATGTCCTCAAGATTCACCATGTCATCGAGTGTGTCAGAATTCCTTCCTTTTTAAGGCTGAATATTACCTTGTATGAATATAACACATTTTGCTGATCTTTTCATCTGTGGATGAACGTGTGGGAAGTTTTCACCTCTTGTTATTGTGAATACCCCTGCAATGAACATGGTTGTACAAATATTTCTTCAAGACTCTGCTTTCAGTTCTTTTGGATGTTTCCCCAGAAGTGAGATCCCTAGGTCCTTTGGTAATTGTATTTTTTTTAAAGGGATTCCCATACTGTCCCTGGCAATGATGAGAGTTGGTGCAGAGAGAGGGATTACTCCATTGTTCATAGTTTTGCAAACACAGTCTACACAGTTGGGGTGCTATTACAGTCTCTAGATGTAATTTGCATGAATTCAATAAATGTTTATTTAGAAGCAACTGAGCACTGGGCATTTCGGAAAATATAAATATCAGCATGCATTGCTCAGTATGGGAAATAAAGCCATTTTGAGTCTGCAAATGCTTGGGGGTACTGAGTGAGGGAGGCATGGTCTAAAGGTGATGAGTGGACTCAGGGGGTCTGGTGTGTGTGGCAACAGGGGTGACAAAGGGGGCACTGGGAGGGAGATAGCAATCAGAGCCCCAAGATGTGGTCAGGATGAGAGTGTAGAAGACAAGAATCGGGAAGATCAGACGTAGGTACCGATTAAGGTGGGAGGAACTGTGTGTGGAGAAGTTGCTTTATCTGTGAGAAATAAGACAGAAGTTCAGAGTTAGAGCACTTCTGACTCTAAAACATTCTCCGGTAATGTTTGTCTAGGGCAAAAAGGCATAGAATAATAAGCACTTGAATAGAAAGGAATTGTAATGCTAAAGGACAAACTGTCTTTTATTTGCTCTAGTCAAAAAATGACCACCCTAAATGGGCAATGTTAATGCAGACACTGCAAAGGAAAGAATGCACTTGCCTACCCATCAAGAACAAGAATTCAGACTTCCAGAACCTGAGAGTGGGAGTCCAAACCATGAAGATTCTTTATGAGAAAACTAGAATTGCAGCCATGCTTCATCTACTAGACTAGGGAACAGATTCCGTATACTTGGTTAAGCCATGCTACTTAAGAAATCTGAGTTAGGAAAACCCAAATGTTAGGGCAAGTTCATATTCAAATATTCTTGGAGAAGGGTTTTCTTCCCTTTTCCTTACCTTCTCTCTTACTCCCGCCTCCTCTTCCTCCCGTCCCATCTCTCTCCAGCCCTCTCTTTCCCCCTCCTTTCAGTTTACCTTTATTAGGGTAGAATTCTTCAGTTGGGTGGAATTCTTAGGACTCAAAAGTCTTCAGGGCTGTACTATGTCAGTGTTTATAATATCTAATGCTGCTCTTCCAACATGGGGTCAGAATGGTGGGGGAAATGAGAGACAGCAAAATTTAAGGGACTCTGAGGTGAGAGAAGGGGGACTCCTGGCTGTCCCCATGAAGTGAATTCTCAATAGACTAATGGGTGGTCAATGGGAAACAGTGAAGAACACGATTTCATGTGTTATGTGTCCTCATGATGGTCCGATAATGAGGTTTCTGACTGATAATGGTCTCATTTATACCTTCTCCCAGATGCTTAGCAATGTTTTGAAAAAGTTCTTATGATGGAGCAGTTTGAGACATTCCTGGCCAATGAATCAAGGAATGAAGTGATAGTCTAGGGACTGACAGAATCTCCTACACCCAGTCATGACTGCTGCAGACAAACATGTTGTTTGAGTGGGAGAAAAGTTTAAAGCTCCTTTAATCCTGCTACCCGTCTGAGAGATGTAATTCTCCACCATGTTGGCAGATGGAAGAGGTTAAGTTAATTGCTCGGGATCAAGCAGCTACCTACAGGAAGGGCACCTGCTGAAACCCGGGACTTCTCTCAACCAGTGTCTTTCCAATATGCAACCACTCATCGACTCACGATGGAGGCCACACAGTCCAGGTCCTCCTGCAAGTCGGTTAGCTCACATCACTTGAAGAAATGAATTAAATACCATCAGGGTCTAACCATCATTTGAAAGAAAATCACCATTCAGAGTTTGGGGTTCTCTTGGTGGCCATGAATATATCTCATTGCAGATTATATTGGGTGATAATTTTCTTCTTGCATGTGCAATGATTCCTCCTCGGTTCTCTTTATGATCTGGTTAATATTAAATTGTTATTACAGTGGGGCTTCTTCCACTTCATTTTATTTTACTACCACAGTTATAGGCTCAATGTTGTAGTTACATTTAATTACAATCAAGGTCTATTTTGGTCACTTGCTAGCTTCCTCTATCTTTGAAAATTGGCTTCTTTATCTAGGACAAAGCTAGAACAGGCTGGTGCACAGACAGCAACCTTTATGTCATATTCCCAAAGAAGGCAGATTTCTGCTATTTAACCGGATCATGATACACAGACCTGTTAATGGGGAAGTGATTATCTTCATAAGGTCATCTTCCCTTGTTATTTTTTTCCTATTCCCTAGTAGTTGTTATATCAATGTCATTGGATTAACCATGTGTCTAGTTTTTGTGAACTTGATGCTTTAATATTTGCCCTGCATGCATACACTGGGCCTGCCTTGTCTAGACAACCCAATGACACATAGAGTCACCTTGATTTGGACTCTTGCCTTCTCATCACCACCCCTCTTGGGGAGGGATCCTACTCCTTGTACATGCTTTTCAAATACACGCTAACCAATCCTGGGCCTATTTCTAACCCCCACCCTTATTGGGCTTTCACATTCTGGGCCATCATATCCCTGCCCTAATCACCCAGGGCCAAGTACTAAACAGCAGAGACAGATCCTGTGCCCCAGAACCTGCTGATGCTATCGAAACCAGACGCACCTAACTCTACTTACCCTGCCTTGCTCATCCCTTCCCACAGAAATCACAATAAAGTTTCTTGCACAGTTTCCCCCATTCTGCCTCCTGATGTACCCTGATGCTTCCCCTCATGTGGCCCTGCAGCCTGTGTTGGGACCTCAGGTCTTTAGCTGATCGTTATCTGGACATGGGCATCTCTGGGTACCTCAGTAAATGAGCCAATTAATCAATGTCCTCTGTGCTCAATCCTATCCAGGTTTCAGGGGCTGCAGAAGAGACAGCAGCTAGTGTCAGGCTGTCATGGGTTTTGAATCAACATCAGGAAGACCAAATTAACACATGTGAAGTGATAAAATTATACCCAAAGACAATGAAGTGGCAAATCACATGAACATTTATCAAAATACTGCCTGATGGCACAGATGAAAATCATGTAAGGATTCATTCGGGGCAACTACACCTAAGACCACAAAAAAATGAGTAGAATCTAGACTGGCAAATTTCTAGAGATGGACTGAATATGGTATACTTTTCTTACAAACTATCTACCCAAGTAGAGGGGAAAAGTGTGGAGGAAAGAAGAGGAGAGGGAGAGAGTCACTTATCCAGGGTCTTGTTTATCTAGCTAAGAACTTTAATGTTGTCCTTTCAACCATAGAGCCCACTGAAGTCTTTCAAGGACACTTGTTGACAACAAACATATACCTTCTATTGGAGTTGTATTAGCATCATAAAGTATTGGACTGAGTCAGCTAGACTTGGCAATGAATTGGGAGGTGGGAGGAATGCAGGTTCTTTTTGTGAAGGTCTCACCTAGAAAACTGTAGTGTTGCTCTTAGTGCTTTTTTCCCAAAAGTACAGACTTTGCTATAGTGTTATCGATAAACTCTTGGCTCCATACAGACATATTTGGGCTGCCGTTGTGGTAAAATTTTCCACATACTGTCCATTGTTTTCTTCAGAAAGCACTCACACTGAATCCGTTCTTAACTCTGAGAGGCTCCTTTATTGGGGTGGGTTAATATGGGGGCAACTCCCAGCTCATGATCCCCCTTTCTATTTGAAACTTGATAAACAGGGGCTATTACTAGTTAAATTCAACACTTTCTTTTACTCTTCCAAGAAAGTTACAAGAAAAGAAAAACAATGAGCTTGAAGTTTACTAGTCACACAGAAATGCATGTTTCTGTCTACAGAGATTTGCTGTTAGAGGTGTAAGCTGACATTAGAGCTGGAAGCCTCTGGGTACAATGTGAAGCCCAAGCATATTGACAGAAAAGAGTGATGTGTAGAGAGAGGCTGGTGCTGATGATTGTCTGGCTCGAGTGGCATATGCACCTTTGTTCTACAGAACTCAAGTCATGAAAGAGAAAACTTCCTCCGAGGATTTCACTTTCTCCAAATATAGATCTTGTTTCAAACAGGTCTTTATAGAAGCACGCAAAAGGAATTTTTACCATCAAGGCAAAAGAATAAGGATTTAGCTCTGTTAGCAATAATGGGAGCTATGCACTGAATTGCTCAATAGAGATTTATCCCACAAGGAACAAATATGTCACCATCAAATGAACTCACTGTGCTCAAGGGATAGCCCCAGTCCCTTCACTGACTTTGTAACTGTGTGTGAACGTGAGGTTGTCCTGTCAGCATTCCCCTTGGTGTTAGTGCAGTCACAGCCATAGTCCCTTGTTTTCCGGAATCCTATTCAGGTTGATGACCAACTCCAAACATCCTGCAAATATGAATGTCTGTGACACTCACCATGACATGAACATAACATGAGTTCAGCTCTTTCTCCCCTTACCTTTGGATGACAGACCTCCATTTAGCCATCACCTAGGAACTACCTGAATTTGGGTTCACCCTACCACCTTGAACCCTGGGATCTGTTCAGAGAGGAAACCAGGAGACTGTAACTTGTCAGATATCATCTCTACTTCAGTGTTCATGAATATCGTAAAGGCAACTTGTCTCTACTTATTAACGTTTCAAGATCATTTTTAGTTGAGAAATAAATTCCTCCAAAATGGAGGAAATGATTCTTTGTAAAGGACATGGTCTTATGGGAAACAATGATAAAAAAGAACATTGGGGCCTCCCCGGTGGCGCAGCGGTTAAGCGTTGCGCTGTGGAGCTGTCGGCAGCGGCAACGCGAGTTCAACGCCCAGCCGGGGAGAATCCCACATGGTGCGGCAGACCTCTCCTGCCTCGCCCACTGCTCCCCTCAGCAGTGTATTTCTGATCTGCCTGTTCTGCTACCCACTCTGTCTCTGGTGAACCCTCTCGCCACCCCATACCTCTGGCCTGTACCCCAGCTTGTATGTATAAATAAAAATAAAATCTTTAAAAAAAAGTAAAGAACAATGTAAACTCAACAAAATCAGTGGGAATAAAAAGAATCTACATGCCCAAACTGAAAATCCCTACTCCCCAAGTTGCTGATCAATCGCTCTAACTGCCAGGATAACTGGGAACTCTGGTTAACCAACTTGTCTGCTGACTGACTTTGGTTTGCCATCCTATCATTGCCCCTGCTGAGTGACCAGATGGCAAGGCCACTTCTGGTCCTGGAGAGTTGTTTATAGGACTGAGAGAGGCTCAGCAGACAGGCCAAGGTGTGAAGTCCCACTTGTCCCAGGTGCTGATAAGCAGCACTGAGGAACTAGCTAAATTTGTGACACTGAGCAATAGAAGAAATCCTGTTTTTAGCAATTCTGGGGAGAATTGCTGGACCAAAGGCAGAAAACTTCCAGTCACTGCTACTCAATTTGTGGCCCACGGAGCACTATACTTATGCTTTTATGGTGTGTGTGTGTGTGTGTGTGTGTGTGTGTGTGTGTAATGCAAATTCCCAGGCCCACTTCCACTGCTCAACCAAGACTTGTCTTTTGAGAAGGCCCTGGGTCACTTAGTTGCTCATTAAAGCATGAACCACACTACTTAAATCCAGTGGGCTCTTAAACATTTTGATCCCAGACCCCTCTGTGCTCTTAAAACTCAAGTAGTTTTCCAAGAGTCTTTTTTGTGTGGCTTATGTCTATATATATTTATCAAATCAGAAATTTTAACTGTGAAAATTTTAAGGTATTTGTTACTTTATTAAGAAATAAGCATAAAGAACCCATTCCATATTATTAAGTATTCTCATGAAAATTCTCCATTTTCCACAAAAATAGTGAGAAAAGTGGTGTTGTTTTTACAGATTTCTTTCATGTCTGCCTTAATACAAGACAACTGAATTTTTCTATCTGCTTCTATATTCACTATGTTAAAACAGTCTCATTACATATCTTTTAGAATATTCCATCACACAGTCACAGGGAATACAATTGTAAAAGGAAAAAAAAAAAAAGAAAAAGGGTTTTAGAATAATCATAAAAGCAGTTTTCCTCACAAACCTCCTGAGCGTGTTTTGGGGATGCCTGGGGCTCCCAGAATCACCTGGAGAAACACCATTCCCTTCCCAGTCCCCAGCGATGAACTCTGTCATCTTTTGAAGCAAGTCATGACGCAGCAGACACAGTACCAGATTATGCTTTCTCTGAGTCTCCCCACTGATCCAGCCCTTTAACATCCATTATCAGGGGGACAGAAGAGAAAACAGACTCACAAACTCAAATGACTTGTCAAATAATGACAAGCTGGAATTCAGATGGAGAACTTTGAAGCTCAGTAGTACCTCCATACCTGTGAGACTTATTTGCAAAGTTGAAAAAGTTCTATGATGTATCTGCTAAGACTTGTTATTCATAGTCTTTAAAATTTCTACTGGCTAGTCAATTTAAAGTGTCAGACTCTACCCTCTGCGAATTCTGAACAGGGAGAAAAGCCCAGGCCTGCAAGGACTCTGCAGAGAAGAGATCACATTTTTTTTTTAAAGATTTATTTGTTTATACATACAAGCTGGGGTACAGGCCAGAGTTGTGGGGCGGCGAGAGGGTTCACCAGAGACAGAGTAGGGAGAAGAACAGGCAGATCAGAAGTACACTGCTGAGGGGAGCAGCGGGCGAGGCAGGAGAGGAGAATCCCATGTGGGATTCTCCCCGGCTGGGCCTTGAACTTGCATCTAGGCGTCGAACTCGCATCTGGGCATCGAATTTGCATCACTGCTGCCACCAGCTCCACAGTGCAGCGCTTGACCGCTGCGCCACCAGGGAGGCCCAAGAGATCACATTTTTTAATTGCCTGGAAGCTCATGTGAGACTGAGTGAGGACCAGCCCCAGAGGGAGCCCACGCCTCCTCCTCAGTTATTCCTGGAGGGTGGAGACCACTTGGCCACAGTTTGGCTGGTAAAGAGAACAAATATGATGGAAAATCGACTTTGGTCATGGAATTAGAGAGCATAATGTCTCAGTTTCAGGAAAATTGGGGAAAGTGGGATGTTGTTGGTTTGAAGCAAGGTTGTTCCGTTTATTATTCCAAAGCCAAGTCTGGAATTGATAGGGAGACCCCATCAGGAGACATGACAGCTAAGAAGGGATCTTCAATGTTTTATCAGGTTCTGGTCAACCTAGGATGTAATGTGTTTCCTCCAGCGAGGGCAAGCAGGCCTGTCTGCGGCTGGTTCCTCTTTTCTGCCTTGATGGGGCCGAGTTTAGTCACAGTTAATATCGTTAATGCCTTTGCTACAATTATTTCGACTGAAGAGTTTGCTGCCTTTTCACTCTCAGTAAGTCTGCTTTGCTGAAGTGGAGTGATAAACTCACCCTATATATTGGTGCATTAGATTATTCTAAGGAGAACCTAAGAAGTTTTTTAATATGTAAAGTTAAATGGATGATAGAGGAATCATTTAAAAATCATCAGAACTTGAGCTCTGCTGTATGTTAAATCAAATGCCCAATAGAGAAATTCATCCTAAAGCCCCATACCCAGAGAATATTGCAATGATTATTATGTTTGCAGTGCAACTAAAATTTAGGTTTATTATAGGTTACTAATAAACACTTAAGCAAATGATGTCACCCCTTTTTTTTTTTTAGCAATTTACTTTTATGGTATTTTAACAGCAATTTACCTTTCATACAACACATACTGTCTCCACCACAAGGTCTCCTGAAAAATGGGGCAGCTGTCTGAGTCATAAAAGATAAATATATCCTGAAACAGCTATTGTTTCAAGTCCCTGAATCATTTCAAAAGACATTTCCAGTACAAATAGATGATGTAACTCTGTGTGCTCTCAATAATACACCTGCAAAGTAAGTCTTGTGATTTCCCAGGATCATATTAAGTCTGCAAACAGACAGTCGCTCGCAAACAATATTGTAAATGAGATCCCCACAGTCCACATTCTATGAAAAGAACATTAGCCTGTGTTTAGACCTAAAAGCAATACTGATTTCCTTAAGAGAGCGTACCTTATTTTATTTCATCAAAGCTTTTATTATTGCAAACTTCACACACATAAAATGCACTAGTAAAAATTCTTTTGGTATACCAGCAATCTATATCACACTAAACTGATAAAATAGATTAAAAGTTAAACATTTATAACTCAAGGAACTGCTGAAGAGACTATGCTGATAAAAACATCTGTAACCATAAAGCCCAGAGTCTTCAAATCTAAATTTGCATGTTGTGCTTACTTAATTTCTGTGCAGAGTAACTTGTTGGATCCTGATAAGGCAATGATTCAACTGCAGGAAAAATTATTCCCTTGAGGATCTTCCTGTGCAAATACTAGAGAGAAAAATACTCTTTCAATACCCAAGTGTGAATCCCATGGCTATTAAATGGAGTCATGTATACCATGCAATGGATAATGGAGTCCAGAACAGAGGGCCAAAACAACAGTTCTCACTCCTGTGTTATGTCAGCAGTATTCTTCAGTTTCTAATTTCTTAACTTGTGAAAAAAGAATAAAACTTGGTTTACTCAAATAAATGACCAATAGAGGTTGTAAGTATTTTTGTTAATAGGAATGCAGATTTATGACTTGATGGTCATAAATCCGGTGGGTGGTCTCTGATGTCAGCTTGTCCTCCTTCCTTCCCCAGCCCCATCCACCCCCCCACATTGCAAGTATCTATCAATGATTAGCCACCCTCTGGTCGTCTGTGTGTCCTCCACAGTGCTTAGCATAGTAAGGAGCAAATTCTCAACACAGCAGTTCCTTGAATAATGTTGTTTTGTTCAATATCATCTCCTAATAATGTTGATGAGAAAAAAGGATCCACTAACTTTGATGAAGATAGTGATGTGATTTGGGGAGACCTGCTTTCATTCTTTTGCTTAAAATTTCCATGAACCTATGGGCAGCAAGGATGCTAAGTGAGGACTTATCTACAATAAGCTGCTGAAAATTACATGATTTTTTTTACCCAGTTCTATTATATATTTATGATTTCACTTCCAAGTGACTAATTCAAGATATTCAAGTTTTGAAACTACCAAACTTGCCAAAGTTCTTAATTAGAGATAATGTAAATCTTCCACATATGAATTTCCAGATGGCTGCATTAGAGGGTCTCTGGTCTCAGAAGGAGAAAGAAACTTTGAGCAGAAAAACAAACAAACAAACAAAAAACAATGAGCCAGAAAAGCCAGTTTTAGTTTTGTTCTGGCACCACATATTTGTGTATCTCAAGTTCTCTTGATTGTAATTCATTATTAATCATTTCAGGATGGAAATATTTATTGTAGGGAGTGTAAAGAGGATGAAATAAGATAACAAGTGTGAAACTGTTTTCAAAAGTTCAACATAGGCTACACATGTGTGTAACATCCTTATTATTTGCATAAAGAAGCATTTTCATACTGTTGAATTATGCATGAATTATAGGAAATGCATCTGATATAACAAATCTTATCCAGAGGTTAGAAATGACAGTCAAATCACTCTCCTAGATTTGTTTCCAGAAAGAAATACTTTGCAAATATTAGTCCACTAAATAATAACCTGCCACATTAGTACAGTAACACAAGAACATTAAAGTGAATCAATCTCTAGTGCAAAGATAATGAAGATCATCCTGAATCTTCATAGTAAGATATCATGGTAAGTTACTGGAATCATATGTAGGAATGTATATAGCACATTATTAAATGCCTTTTATGCACTCTTTCACCCCATTGTGAAAACAACATTGAAATGCGTAAGATATTATTTGGAGTTATGTTGTTTTCCCTTAGTCTCATTAATCAGAAAGTGTCAATCTAAGAATGGCATTTGGTACAGTAATTCTTGATTAACCGGAGAGTACCTCTTTAATATAATTGGCTTTTCTCCATCTTGCTCCATAACTGAGAAAAGACTTTTAAAAAAAAGCCCCCTGTGTGCTGTAGGTTGGGGTGATTTCAAATCAACTGCCAGCAATTTGAGTTTTGGCATTATCCATGCATTCATGAATTCTGGAGATTCAAAGAAATCATGGAACACTGTAGGGCTGGCTACAGTGGCCAGCATGGCCAAAAGGAATGTGACCACTTGGGCATATTGTCTTCTCACCTCTGGTTATTAGAAAAAGAAACAAAACACCAAATCTGCGAGCACCTTGATCTTGGACTTCCAGGCTCCGGAATTGTGAGAAATGAACGTCTGCTGTTTACGCTGCCTGGTTTGTGTGCTCTGCCCAGCCCAGACAAAGATTATTGGTTATTAACCAATATTCACAGATCAACCTGCTAATTATTAATCTTTATGAGGTGAGAATAAAATTATTATTTAATCTTCCAGTTTCAAAAAATTAAAAAGTCTGGACAGTGTTGGAGACAAAGAAAAAATAGTTTTATATGCACATAGCTTTCCTATAAGCTCTCACAGTAAAAGTGATTTGATACACCATTTAAACCTTTTTAATATATTGACTTGATTTTTATCAGGTCCTTATTTTTCATAGATTTTAATTTAGTGCAAAGGAGATGTGAGTGAACACATTTTCAATAAAATTTCTTTCTTTGACTATTGAGATATAATGAAGACACATAGTGTTTATTTTACTGGCCTTCTAGAAACACCCCAAAAGACCTCATTATAGACACATTTTAATAACTTTCTGTGATTCCAACTAATCAATAGCACTTTTTAATATATGAATTCACATATTGTGTGCAAAGTTGAAAGATACATACCTGTGTTTTGAATCAAGGAACAATTTGGATGCCTTCTGTCTCTATATAAGCTCCAGAATCAAAAGCTGGGTCTCCATGAAAAAAATCAGAGTAATAAAGGGACAATTTTCAGAAAAATAGAGGTGATGACCACAGACTGTCATTTATTAGAAAGAAATACCTATTTTTTTTTTAAAACATATGCTTTCAAAAGCAAAATACTTTCACCTAAAATATACAGGGAAGCTTTTGTTACTTCATTAGATGTTTCTATTTGGATCTCTCCAGAATTGCAGCAGGCCTTGGATAGCAAGGCATCAGGAGGCAGCAGTCACAGAGGGCTGAACTGCAGGCTCAACTGTGGGCTGGGGTCTGCATGGCATGGGTCACATGCGGGCACCCTGCTTGTGCAGTGGGCCTCCTGGGAGAGTTACTGGGGTGCTGTTTTCTCATCTGGGTTACTTACCTTCTAGTGAAGGCCCCAGGACGAATGGGGCACATGCAGTGTCTGACACAGGGTCGGTGGGTGTTAGTATGAGAGTGATGGGGATGGCAATGCTGATCCATTGTGGTTGCCACTACCGTAGGGGTCACAGACAAGGAAAGGGAGGGAGCACAGGACTTTAGAGAAGAGTAAATGGTTCTTAGGGAAGATGATGAGGCCCTGAGAGAACAGATGGGAGGTGTGACAGTGTGACAAAGTCCATGTGTGATGTCAACATCTGATCTCTTCCTGTGATAAGAGACAGCCTCCCTAGTTGGTGAAACTCCTGCAGAGGGAATGGTGACCCCTGAATTCCTCTTGTCTTGAAGGATCTGTCTTTAGGCAGATGAGGGGAGTCAGGGAAATCCTCTTCCGGTATCATTTATTATCCAAGTGCCTCAAAATCATCAAAATGCCAAAACAACAGTTTTGGAGGTGGTATGATTTGGACCTTCTCATTTACTCATCTCCTCTGTTCTTTCCTCTCACTAATGACTATTGGAAGGAATTAATTGAAGAACAATTTGTCTCTAAAATAAATACCTTAAAGTTATCATTCCACCAAATGATATTAAGTCCATAGCATTTAAACTTCTCATACATACAAGTTGAAACATATTGAGGAAAAATAAATCCTAACAACTAAATAATAATCCAAAGTAAAATTTATTTACAATGTTTTATACTTTTAGAACCAATATAAGCTAAAATAAAAAGAGCAATATAATTCTCTCCTGTGTTCGTTCTATGAATGGATGATAAATAAAAGTATTTTATATATTTTAAAAATAAATGGAAAAATCTCTTCATAAAAGAAAATCCACTTTCAGACTGAAATCTTTTTATGCCTATTTTGTCCCCAGCTTGTTCAATTTTGCTTGACAGCTGATCATTTGTTAGGATTTGTAATGGGAATGTAGAGAGCTCCATCAGTACTACGGTAAAGGCCTACACTACGGAAATAATAGGACCTTTAATCACTACTTGTGTAGAGATGGAGAGAATTTTCTGCTAGTATTTGAAATAGAGACTATGGAAAATCCCTAGAGGAGAACAAGCATTTTTGGGATATTAGCTAAGTATTTCACCGATGACCTTTAGTCGGTACAGCATTTCCTGCAAAAACAAGAAGCTTGTTGCATGTGATAAATAGAGACTCTTTCTACACAGGTATACCTGTATTGTAGCAATTATTCCATGATGCATTACTCCATGCTTGTTAAGGTTACTAAGATAACAGTACTTTGTTATTTAGTATGGATTTTCCTAATTGCAAACCACCTTATGATTTATTATACAGTCCATGATTAGATGAGGCTGAACCAATCGATATTCTATTAATTACTAGCTGCTGTTTTACATGCATTCTAAAAATATCTGACTTCAGAAAGTTGTTATCTTAGCCAGCAGCTGAAATTATACACATTTTTCATAAATACAAAAGGTTCATTTCATCTAAAAAGGAAGCCATTACGCCAAGAAAAATTGAATGCAATTTATATGGGAGCAGACAGATTACTCTGTGTTAAAGAGAAAATCACTCAATTTGTTGATCATATCCTGCTCTTGAATCACAAGGAAAGAAGCTGGGAGACCAGCATTAACTAGCAGTAGATAGTATTTCATAAAATGAGCAGGGCCCACTTTTCTGAAGATGTCATCATTCAAATGAATACCAAAATCTCCTGACCAATAAAACCCAAATCCTAACACCATGGGATTCACGGTCACCAGTGTCAATACGTCATGTAGAATTGGATGTGTCCATCCAGGTGGTTATTCTGATTATCCTCTTACTAGGGAGAAGCAATTTGAGCTTTTGTATTTCTAACATAAATTGATGTCAAAACAAATTATCGTCCCTAATGAGGCCAACAAAAGTGATGGAGATAAAGGCACTGGTTGCTGCTAACTAATATTTGACTTGCACACAATTAAGTGAGCATCAGGCTGTACAAAGGAGCAGGTGAGCAGCTCTGTGTCTTTGAAGCCTCTGCATGAGGTGATGGAGGTTGGGATGCATGACATCCCTGAACTTGAATACTCCAATAAGAGAGAAAGTACATTTGGGGAGTCCATATGATCCTCAAAGCAGAGACTAAAGAAAAGTAAAATGGTGAGAGAAAAATAATTCTCTCTCTCTCTCTCTCTGTGTCTCTCTGTTTCTCTTTCTCTACATACGTGTGTGTGTGTGTATACATATATATAATAAGATTCTTTTTATATCTCAAATTTTCACCCAGTAATTAGGAAATATACTTTCTTGTTTAGTACAAATTTTTCAGTAGGGATTTAAGCCATATCTATACTTTCCAGTGAAGGAGCAGGATTGGGAAGGGGGAATGTTACCTAGAAAATAGACATACCTGCTGAGATTTGGCAGAACCATTGAAGTAGACAAGTCATTATTGTTCCTTAACCAGTAACTCATTAAATTAACCCAGGATCAGCTATAGAATTTGTGGGTCTCCATGTGTCCAGAGGCTGGAATGAAAGCATAGATGACTGCAGGTGGCACTATAATCTGAATGTCTGTGTTCCCCAGAATTCCTGTGTTGAATATAACCCCCAATTTGATGGTGTTAGGGGGATGGTCATAGAGTGGAGCCCTCATGAATGGGATTGGGACCTTTGTAAAAGACTTCAGAGAGCTCCCTGTCCCTTCCACCATGTGAAGATCCAGCTAGAAGACATTTTTTATAGACCAAGAATTCAGCCCTCAGCAGACACCAATACCTTGTTAACTGAACTGAGAGTCTCTGGAAATGATAGGTAAATGTCTGTTGTTTATGAGCCTATGTCTTATAAGTTCTGGTTTATTATCAATGATATTTTGTCGTGGCAGCCTGAACAGACTCAGATGGCAAAGCAGAGAGTGTAAAAACTTCTAGGACCTGGTGAGGCAGGTTGCTTAGAAAGTGGCTAAAGCGATTTGCACCAGCCCATGTGAGGTTGCTATTTTTTTATATTTTTGAAGAAGCTGGAAATGTAGATTTTTACATGAAATTCTATTATTTTAAAAACTATGTGAACCCAATAAAATAAAACTGTTATTTCAGGTGACCTAATAATACTTGAACCATTTTTTTTTTTTTTGGTTCTGGTTTTGCAATAGTTCAACCATTATTATTATAGAATTACCCCAGAGGTAAAACAAGAAAGACGTAAAATGTTTTATTATATAATGATAGGATACACTAACTACAGAAAAATCTATCTTCCTAATCAAGGAAATATTTTGATTATCATTATGGCTTTGCATCATCCTTCCCTGGAAAATAGTATGTAGCCAATTCATCACAGACCCTAGGACTCCAAGTTCAGAAGGGCCCTGCACTGGGATAATAACCTGCGTTGCTCTCTTGAAATTAGTCATAAATCTTGAGTAAAAGGCCCTCTTTTTTTTTTTTTTTTAAATTTGCACTGGGGCCAAAAATTCTGTAGCTTGTCCTGGGTTAATTTTATGGGATTATCAATTAAGGAACAAGCAGGAGTATAGCTTAGAATGCTGGGGAATATGATAAAGGAGAACCCATCAGAGAACTTCCAACCTCTCACTGTAGGACAAGGACTGTCCCTGAGATTCCCAGAGGACATGAGAGGAGTTCTGACTCCCACATATACTAGTTTTGACCCCCTCATGGGGTTTCATGAGAAGGACATCTATGTTAGGAGATTTGAAGGAGGGCCAGTGGGGTCCTAGGGCATGACCTCAAGGCCTAGAGGATTCCAAGCAGGGTGGAAGTATGTGTTCCACCTATCATAGGGACAGAATAATGAAAAGTAAGTGACGCCTGTGTTTTTAGTGGTTCATTACACAGCAAAAGCTAACCTAGAGTGATACTGTAATAATTGAAGGAATGTCCTATAAAAGTAAAACTAAGGTTAAATGGTTACATTGGTCACAAAAGAGAGACAAAACCCTAACTTTCTCCAACTCATATTTATAGATGCAAACTCTCTGACACAGAAACAGATAACCTTAAACTGAGCTCTAAGACCAGCTAGACCCAGGAGTCTAGAAATACAGAGGGGGTTACCTAGAGGTGAGGGGCTCACCAATAGGAAATCCAAGTCCAGTTATTTGAAAAAAAAAAAGCCTCTTTACACTTCTTCATGTATGAACTGCCATGTAACTAACCAATGACCTCAAGCCAAGTTCACATTTCTTTGTTCCTAACCTACTCCTTAGCCAATAACATTTCTTTTTATCTCAACTCTGGACCTCAAAACTTACATAACTCCAATCCTTTTCTAAATTCAAGTGGTATATTTGAATTTATCTCCTACCTCTTTCCCAACTGATTAGCCATAAAGCTTCTGTCTTGTCTCAAAAACAATCTGTACTATGCACATTGGGTAGAGCGTCTATTTCCTTGGTATAAATTGAGAGATTTATCCCCTCCATGTCTTTGGTGTTTTTGTGACCACAATCTGGTGTCCTGGGCAGTAACCAGCCCTGTTCTGTGTGTCCCAGGGCTGCTCTTACGCTGAGCACAGCTCCAGAGAGACAAACATGGAAGACTACTTCCAAGCCTTCTGTTTATCACCAGAAGAAATCATCTCTGTGATACCAGCAAAGAGGCAGAAAAGTATAGGAAACATGTGAAAGTGTGGCCAAAAGAAGGAGGGGATCAGGGAATTGTTTGGGCGTGACTTCAGGTAGACAGAATCTTTGTAACCCTCTGCAACACAAGACAGCATTTGTATCCTTCTCACATTGTCTTCCAGAGGGATGTCTGACGTGACATTGAACCCAAATTTCTGACAAAGCAGATGCCTATGCTTTCTGTTCCATTTTTCAATTTTAAAGTTCACTTGGTTTTTGTTTGTTTAATTTTACTCAGATAATTTTATCCCAGTGCAGTTAATTTTTATTAACTTATATCTTATACATCATTGTGTGTTCTCTGTAAAATTCCCACCACCAATTTACTCGAGAACCATCACCATAGTCCCTTGTGTTCCTCTCTTCCTTGTTTTGGTCCCTTTCTCCCCCCTCCCTCACAGAGTGTGTATGTAGAGCATTTCAGAAGAAAAAAAGGTAAACTTGAATATGCATTTTTTTGAAATTTGTGGATGGGGATCAAGAAATAGAATCTTCAACAATTTGTTGAATTATTCAATAATTTTTAAGATTTAAGTAATGGCAGATTTTTTTTTTATTTTGGATGAGAGGCTCTGCTTTTCAGATTTCATAGCTTTGCTCTAAAATAGTCCTTTTCAGTTTTAATTTCCTTAGGAAAAGAAAAAAAATCAAACCTTTAAATTATGCTTGCCTAACAGATTGAGTTATGGTTATGAGAGCCAAACAGAACCATCATTTTCTATGAGAAAGTGCTTTTTTAAAGAATATTCTAGGCATTGCCATTCTTCAAACTTCTTGTCCTCAGAACCTTGATATCATCATTTAAATAAAGCACTAACGAGCATGCCAATTTTAAACTTAAAGAGATGGTGGTAAATGATTCTTTTCAAAAGTTTTGTGGTCTGTCGGTTAACTTGAGCTCTGTAACTTCTCTGGCAGAGACACCTAACGTTCTGCTACAGAGACCTATACCAGCTAAAGTGCAGAATTTTCTTAAGAAAGTTCCCCAAAGTCTAGAGGTATCCCTGGTTCACCCCCTCATGGAGCATCATTCATGCTATGGAACTTGTGGGAGGCCAGACAGACTCAAGTTTGCAAATTCTCCCAGAGATCCAAGCGGGCTCTCTCTTCACTGACTTCCCAGGCTTGGGCCTGTTTTATGGGAATATCTGACTCCTTCCCCATGCTGAGGCCAAAAAAAGTGAGACCAAGCCTAAGGAGCGTCTAGAGAAGTTTACCAGGCAGTCAGTCATCAAGGAGAGGGAAAACTTGAGATCAGCTTTAAAAATCTCATAAGCTCTGGTGGTTAATATATGAAAAAATCTGGCAGAAATGAGAAGAAATTGGGAAGCCACAATTGTCCTGGCTGATGAAGGGTGGTGTATGACTGACAGCTTCCTGGGTAAGCAATTGGGTTGCTTTGTTCCCAAAAGTGATCTGCTGACAATCTGAGATTAAAGCAGCTGTGCTCTTAGAATTCTGTGCTTCCCTGTACTTTTATTTATAAATGAGGGCAAAATAAAGATATTTTTAGAATACACAAAAACCGAGAAAAGAAAGGTAGGTAAGAAGGAATGAAGAAAGGAAAGAAAGAAGGGAGTGGGTAAGATGAAGATGGGAGGGAAGAAAAAAGAAGCAAAGATAAAGAAAAGAAAAAATAAATCAAGCAACCCATTGCTGGTCTCCATATTGCCCCTCCCCCAACTTTAGTAGTGAGCATCGCCTGATAAAATGCAATGTGCAGAAGACATGTTCTTTCCAATCTGTTATCAGAAAACATTTTGCAAACAATTGTATAAGCATTCAAAGAAAAGGAGTGGGCTCAATATTTCTTCCACTCTGTACAGCAACAATGGGAACTAATATTTATAAAGGGGGGACTTGGCAAACATGAAACATTGCTCATTAATCTAGAGATATTGTGGAATAGATAATAACAAATTATTTAGAAAGGTTATTCAGTGTTATTTACCTTACCCAATAATGTATGAGCAGGAGACAGGTGATTAAATGAGAAGGTGCCCCATTGAAAACAGATAAAAGGAACATTGTATTGTTTACTCACACATAATTATCTTGTAAAAGTCTTCACTACAGGATATTATTGTGACAAATTGTTTCAACCAAGGATTAAGGATTTATAATAATAACAACATGTGTAGTCACAATGTTCAAAGCAAATTATAAACCCTAGCAAGCTGCAGTATGAGACTGCTAAAGAAACTGGAAGAGGTGGAGGAAGCTTCCCAGACAATTCAAGGCTGAGAGCCCAGTTTTTCCCAAACACTCTTAACTTTTATGTACAGAACAGGTCTTTTGCTTTTCTGTGTTTTATTTTTTTCTATCCTGGATTGTTCCCATTATTTTCTTCATTCTGTGAAAACAAAATTCCATTCAGACTCAATTTTCCCTAAATTTTTGGCTAAATTAATTAGGTCATGGGAGATTACAGAGAGATTATACAGTAGAGGATTAAGATGGTCAAATATAGTTGTTTAGTCACAAAATCACATAATTTAATCTTCTAAATACTTTAGTGGTGGTAGGTAACCAGATTGATAGTCTAAAATGACAAAATGACTCTGATTATTAATAAATTACTACATCTTTTCTTCATATGTGGATATAGCCGTTAAAACTGGTATGCTTATCTCAAGAACATCTGGATCTAAATTCTTTTAGGGACGTGACGAGCCATTAGCCTGTACTGGCTGACAATTGGAGCAAACATTTTCCTCCAGTAGTCTGGCTATAAATAATGGCAAAGCAATAGAACTTTAGTCAATCCAGTTGCTAAGTTTCCATAAATATATACATATATGTGTGTGTGTGTGTGTGTGTGTATACATGTATATATATATACACACACACACATTATATATATGTGTGTGTATATATTTTTTTTTCTAAAGATTTATTTTATTTCTACAAACAAGCTGGGGTGCAGGCCAGAGGTATGGGGCAGTGAGAGGGTTCACCACAGAGTGGGGAGCAGAAAAAGCAGATCAACGGAAATACACTGCTGAGGGGAGCAGTGGTTGAGGCAGGAAAGGTCTGCCGCGGTCTGCAGCGCCATGTGGCAATCTCCCCAGCCGGGCATTGAACTCACATTGCAGCCACCGACAGCTCCACAGTGCTGCGCTTAACCTATTGTGCCACCAGGGAGGCCCCTATATATATGTGTGTGTGTGTGTGTATATATTGCTACACACATATATATATATAAAATTTCAACCCTTCCGGAATGGAAATAGCTTTGTATAGGTAGAATTATACCTAATATCAGGTAATAAAGTACCTTATTCAGAAAACTTGAATATTATATTAGGGAAATTTAATATACATTTATAGATGTATTTTCTATTGAGCATAAATTTTCATGAATTTATCCTCCAAATTTAGTTTTAACATTAACCAAATAAATACTATTCATTTTTATTATGAGTTTATAATATCTTTGCCTTACTCCTTGAATTTGTTGTTGCTTTCCTTTGTTAAGTTGAATATAAACTAAAACTAAATAGTTAAAGAAATAACCAGAGGAACATAGAAACTAATTTGGGTATTGAAGAATAGGTTGAATTGGACAGACACTGAGCAAGTTTTATGGAAATCTTGATGAAGGAAACAATATGAAAAACAAAGAATAAATATGACTTGTTCAAAGGCTGACAAACAGACTATGTGGTGGTGTACTAGTCAGTCTGGCTGTGTAACATTACTACAACATTTGGCATATTGAAACAATGCACATTTGTTTCCTCAATTATTATTTTTTTTTGTGTGTGTGTGACTCAGGAACCTGTTTGTGGCTTAGTTGGCTAAGGGTCCTCACAAGACTGAATCAGAAATTGACTAGAACTGGGGTCTCATTTGCAGTCTCCATTGAAGAGGGACCCGCTTCCAAGATCTACCTGACATATTAGACAGAATTCAGTTCCTCCAGGGTCGGTGAGCTGAGGGTCTTAGTACCCGCAGGCTGTCAGCTGTACCAAATGGCCCATTAGGGCACGTAAATGAGGAAAACACAGAAGTCTCATCTCAGAAGTAAACTTCCCCCAACACGCACACAACATTACTGTAGTCAATTGGTTAGAAGCAAGTTACTGAAAAAGAAGGGATTATTCAGGGCCATAAATACTGGTGGCAGGCTATCATCAGGGCTTCTTAGAGGTTTCCCACCATAGGTGGATATTTGTTTTATCATTCTAGTTCCATGTACTATATTTCTCAGAGTTCTTCCACACCCATAAACCAAAATGGCAAAGAGACATCTGACACGCGATTGTGAATAAGAATTCAAGAGATCAGGGCAGGACATGAAATGTTGCATGTCATGGACAGTGTTTCTTAGCTGTTGGATGGACATGAGCAGTAAGTGGGTATACAGCTCTGCTAGCTCCCATGAGGCTTCTGCTTTAGCTTTTCTGACTTTTGGATCAGGTATGTATTGATCCCAATGTTACGGGAACATCAGGTGAGCCAAGGTTTGGAGGTAGTGAGAGATAAAGGTGGACTCATCTCTCCTCACAGGTTTCAGCCTGGCCTCAGGTCCTGCTCAGCTTTGCTGCCACTCTTGCATGTTCATCGTCCTGTCCCAGCTATTTGCTGTGGGTATTTCAGACTCCAGCTCCAAATGCAGAAATAAGAGCGTCGTCTCGGTGATTTAACTAGCTTGTGCATAGTGTAACCTCAACTCCCTCAAATACATCCCTTACAAACATGTGTGCATGTATTAGGGCATCTGCTTCTCTGATCAGACTCTGGGGGTAATGGCTCTACCAGCCTGGCTACAACAAAGCACAGTGACATGAATTTCAGAACTTTGAAGAGCTTTTTCGCTGCAGATTAGAGAATTTGACTAAACTACTAGGAAGGATACTGGAAGGTTATTTCCCTTCCTCATTCAGAAAGCTACAATGTTATGTTTCTCTTATATCCAAGGGAGGCTGTGAAACATTTTTATAGCTTCTGAAATAAAGAGGGGAAAGGTTTGGGAATAATTGTCATTGGTGCCATGGCCTGAAAAGCCTCAGAAGCTCTTAGAGCTAGGAAAAACACCATGGTTCTAGATGGTTGCTCTGTCCTAGCCTTTTGAAACATCTTCACTCTATAAATGAGGCTGAAGCCCATGCCCCTGAGCTCCGCTGCCACACCCACCCTGTCCAAACAATCTGTTAATTCTGGAACTGGAAGTACATTTCACCTAAACCTGTTCCAAATATTTAAATCTTAGTATTTGTATGATACAGTGTATGTGGAATAGGAAGAATAAACTTAGGGTCAATTCTGAATAAGCAAAAAAGTCCAGAAAAATCTATCATGGTATGGATATCACAGACCTGGAAAGGTTGGCAGCCACCTTCTCATGTCCTGCCTCTTTGGAGTAATCTATTTTATTGGGGAGGAAGACTGACCATCACTAAATTGTGGGATTTTTATATTCAGTTTAGCCTGAATTGGATGGCAATAACCTAAGTCCAGTGCAGCTTCATTCAAAGGGATTCCTACACTGGGGATCAGTAATGGTTGGGGGATTGCCTTGCTGAGGGGGTTGAGGGTACAATTTCACTTGTAGGGTTGTCTGACCTATCCATTGGAGAAGGATATCCTGTAATGGGGGCTTACATGGGATTTTGCCTGGCAATGTCATATTAGACCTCTGACTTCTCACATTTGCTGAACAATTTCCCGTGATTCCCCTAAATAAACAAGACACCAGATCAGCTGATCAGATCCCTGAAAGAAGTAATGTGCCCTGAATAGGAAGGCTGCTCTATCTGGATGCCTTCCTTCCTGGGACTCATCACTAGGCTGTACCAGGAATCTTGGGAAATGTCCAGAAAGGACCATCATTTCAACCTACATGGATAACAGATGGTGAGAATGAACATTGCCAATTATGAAGTGGGTTTGGAGACTCTAGGTGAATTCCAGGCTTCTGACATTCACTGGTTATGTCTGTAAACACAGTGTTCCTCTGTCAATAAACTTCTGGAAGAAAGCACTCAAATAACAATTCCATTTGTAATTATCATCCCTATCACCCTTTTTTGCTCTTGATGCTGTTAATCTGACCTCAGTTCAGGGGAGGAAATGCCTAACTGACATGAGGGACTTTGTAAATAAAGACCACAATTTGCCTCTTTCTCTGTGATGCTGTATGCTATAAATGGTATGTTTGTGTCTTCCCCAAGTTCAAATGTTGAATAGTTAACCTCCAATATGACTATTTGAATGAAAGAAGTAACTGCGGTTAAATAAGGCCATGAAGGTCATGAAGGTGGTACACTGATTGGGTGAGACTAGCTCCTTGTAAGAAGAGAGGTCATAGTGCCCACTCTCTGTGTACAAAGATGAGGTTGTGCACAGTCAGAACAAGGAGGCGTTGTATGCAACCCTAGGGGAGCTCTCACCAGAACCTGGCTGTGCCAGCACCTTGATCTGGGACATCCAACCTCCAGAACTATGAGGAAGTACAGTCTGTATGCCCCCAGTCTGTGGTATTTGTTATGACATCCCTGTGTAGGGACACCACTTATGTAGTTTGTGATTAAACACATATATTTGTCATTTTTGCTGACTTCATCTCTCTGACACAGACTGTGAGTCCCAAGGAGACAGAGCCTGAAACGCTCAGCACAGTGCCTCCTATACAGTACATGTTTAATAAATCTTTTTTAAAATTTTGTTCAAGGTTTAAGGAAGATCCATGATGGCATCAGAGGAAGTTCCTTGCTTCACTCCCCAGAGAATTAGCTAAGATAACGAGTGGAGTTCTGCTCTCAGAGAGACCCATCACTAGCAGTGAAACTGGGACACCTTTTGATATCAGAGACTAGGCAGACTCCACCACGAGGAGGGACATGGGGAAGATTTATGCTTCACTGAAAAAAAGATGGGTGGATAGAGATGCTTGGAGATTATGGTTGTGAACTAACTGCATCTCACACTCAGCTGGTGGTGCCAGAGAAGAAAGAGCCAAACTTGCCAAGATGTATATCCTTGACATATGGAAAATATGGTCAGAGGATCTGAGGTGCTTTCAGTGAGTCAGGGCTTAGTGAAAGGAACAAGGGCAGTGTATTGGGCTGCACCCTCTCCCCCAGCCCTCAGAACTGGTACTGACTGACCTTGTAAGGCCCACTGAAAATGAGCAGGGATGGCAGAGTTGAATCTGGAACCTCAGAAATGACAGCTATTTGTGGCACCACAAAAATGAGCTGACATATCGCTCCACACAGAGCATTCACACTAGTGGTTTGATTCTTCCAAGCCCTTCCCCACCCCCAATTCAGTAGCTGCAAGACCAGTGGAAGCCTGAAAGGTCCAACATAAAAATTTATACCAAAAAATCACAGCACCACCTGCTGGAAAGGTAAAAGTAGTTCAGATCTCTAGGATCTAAAACAACAAGACGGGAGACAAAAGAAAAACAAAAACAACACATGGAAACTTTAGAATTTAAGGGAATTTGACACCATAATAAGAGAACAATTCTCCAGAATACAACCATAATGATGTGAAAGATTTTATCTTTCTATCAGAGTTCAAAATTGCCATGATAAAGAAATTCAAAGAAATGGAAGAAAATGAAGGAAAGCAAGTCAAAGTAATATAAGAGAACTCTGAAAATCTAATCAGGGATATTCAACAAAATTCAGAAAAACAAATGCATGTCATAAGAAATGCAATTAATGAGCAGAAAACACAAAACAAGACTTTACATAAGAAAATAAGAGATTTGCAGGATGTAAAATAGTTCAATAGATGAGAAAAAAAAAAATCTACAGGAAGCTATGGAAGCAGACTAGACCAAACTGAGGATAGAATCATTGACCTTGAAGATAATAATGTATAAGAAAGGGAACTCAGTTTGAAGGAGTGAGAGAAATACCAAAGAAGGGATGAAAGAAAGAGATAAAGAAACAAAACAATTAAAGAAAGAAAAATGAAGAAACACTTAGGAATCCAACTCCATTAGCAAAGACAACATAAGAATGTTGATATATTTATCCCTTCATCATTTTATAATGTCCATTTTTGTCTCTTATTACCTCTTTTTTTTTTTAAAGATTTATTTATTTAAGCTGGGGTACAGGCCAGAGGCATGGAGTGGCGAGAAGGCCCACCAGAGACAGAGCGGGGAGCAGAACAGGCAGATCAGAAATACACTGCTGAGGGGAGCAGCGGGCGAGGCAGGAGAGGTCTGCCACGCCATGTGGGAATCTCCCTGGCTGGGCATTGAACTTGCATCACCACTGCCGACAGCTCCACAGCGCAGCACCTAACCGCTGCACCACCAGGGAGCCCTCTTATTACCTCTTTTTAGTTAGAATTCTATTTTATCTAATATGAATATGACTGTCCCTACCTTTGTGATAGTGATGGGGGCTGGGGGTCACCACAGAAGGGGTGAGGTGTGGGTGTGGGGGGAGAGAGAGAGAGAGAGAGAGAGAGAGAGAGAGAGAGAGAGAGAGAGAGAGAGAGAGAGGAAGAGATAACATATTCAAAGAAATAACAGAGGAAGACTTCCCTAATATAGGGAAGGAATAAATATACAAGTTTGTGAAGTTAAAAGAGCAGTTACTTATCTAAATGTAATGAATCCTACATCAAGACTTGTGAAACAAACAAAAGCTCAAGACAAAGGATATTGAAAGTGGCTAGGGTAAAAAAGTAGGCAACATATAAAAACACTCACCAGTCAAAAGGCATAGAGTGGCTAGTTGAATTAGAAAGCAAAGCATAATTTTCCACTGGGTGCAGGGAGACACATTTGAGCTCCAAAGTAAATTGTTGGAAAATAATTCCTCAAGCAAATGGATGCTCCCAGTTACCCCCCTCCCCAGTCCCCATCACTACCACAAAAGTAGAGACAGTCATACTTATACTAGATAAAATAGAAAGATGTAAAAGAAGTAATAAGAGACAGAGATGGATATTATAAAATGATGAAGGGATCAATATATCAGGAAGATATAACACAGCAATATATGCTGCAAACAAAGGAGCATCAAAATATATAAGACAACTACCACTGAATCTGAAAATAGACTTTGGCAGCAGCACAATAATGATTGGGAACATCAACAACCTTCTTTTACCAATGTACACACCAATTAACATTGTAAAAATGACCATCTTACCAAAAGCAATATGCAGATTCAATGCAATCCCTAAGACTATTTTCAATGGCCCTCTTCAAAGAAATAGAGATCAGTCCATTTACATTTAGGGTGATATTGATAGAAAAATCCATGCTTATGTGGACAGTTAAACTATGGCAAAAGAACCAAGGATATGCATGGGAGAAAGGAAAATCTCTTCAACAAACACTGTTGGGAAAATTGGACAGTCACATGCAAAAGAAAGAAAGTAAAGCACTATCTACACTGTATCAAAAATTAATTCAAAATGAACTAAAGACTTGGATGTAGAACCTGAAACTATAAGATACATAGGAGGAAACATAAGCAAAACATTCTACAACATTGGCTTCAGTGATATCTTTGTGAATTCACTTCCAACAGCAAGAAAAACAAAGAAGTGTATAAACAAATGGAACATCAAACTAAAAAGCTTCTGCACAGAGAAACTAACATTAAAACAAAATTACATCCCACTGAATAGGAGAAAAGTTTGTACAACATACATCTAACAAGGGCCTGATAGCCAAGATTTACAAAGAATCCATAAAAGCAAAAATAAGAAAACAAATAATCGAGGAAAAAATGGGCAGAACTAAATAGACACTTCTCCAAAGAAAACATACAGATGGCCAACAGGAACATGAAAAAATACTCATCATCAATTATGATTAGGGAAATGCAATCAAAGCCACAGTGTGATAACATCTCACATCTGTGAGAATGTCCCATGTCAAAGGGATGAGAAACAACTGTTGGTGAGGATGTTTTAAAAAAGGAACTCTTGTTCCTTTGTCAAAGAGTAGTTGTTCATATATATGCGGCTTTAATTCTGGGTATTCTATCCGATTCCATTTGTCTATGTGTCTGTTTTTCTTCCAGTACCAAGCTGCTTTAATTGTTATGGCTTTGTAGTATAGTTTGAAATCAGGGAGTAAAATTCCTCCATTTTCTTTCTTTTTAGTCAGGAGGGCTTTAGCTATATAGGGGTTTTTGTGGTTCCATATGAATTTCATCAATATCTGATCTATATCTTTGAAGAATGTCATTAAGATTTTTATTGGAATAACGTTGAATCTGTAAATTGCTTTTGGTAGGATTGCCCATTTGGATAATGTTAATCCTTCCAATCCATGAGCAGGGGATGTCGTTCCATTTTCTTGTGTCTTCTTCTATTTGTTTCAACAGTGTTTTATAGTTTTCTTTGTATAAATCCTTTACATCTTTTGTTAGATTTATTCCCAAATATTTAATTTTTTTTGGTTTCGATTTTGAAGGGGATGGATCTCTTAATTTCTTCTTCTTCAGATTGGGTGTTTGCATATAGGAAGGCTATTGATTTTTGTGCATTGATTTTGTATCCTGCTACTGTACTGAACTGGTCTATTATTTTGAGTAGTTTTTCTATGGAGTTTTTAGGGTTTTGTATATATATTATCATATCGTCTGCAAATAGAGACAGTTTAGTTTCTTCTTTTCCTGTTTGGATTCCTTGAATGTCTTCCTCTTGTCTTATTGCTCTAGCTAGGACTTCCAGTATTATATTGAAAAGTAATGGTGAGAGTGGACATCCTTGCCTTGTTCCTGATCTTAGTGGAAAGGTCTTCAGCTTCTCACTGTTGAGGATAATATTGGCTGTGGGTTTGTTGTATATGGATTTTATTATGTTGAGGTATGTTCCTTCTATCCCAAGGATTTCAAGGGCTTTTATCATAAATGGGTGTTGTATTTTGTCAAATGCTTTCTCAGCGTCTTTTGATATGATCATATGGTCTTTATTTTTCTTTTTGTTGATGTGATGGATTACATTGATTGATTTTCAGATGTTGAACCATCCTTGTGTCCCTGGAATAAATCCCACTTGGTCGTGGTGTATTATATTTTGGATGCATTGTTGGATCCTGTTGGCTAAGATTTTGTTAAATATTTTTGCATCAGTGTTCATTAGATAGAATGGTTTGTAGTTTTTTTTTTTTGTGTTGCCTTTGTCTGGTTTTAGTATTAGAGTAATATTTGCTTCATAGAATGTGTTTGGTAGTACGCCTTCCTTCTCTACTTTTTGAAAGAGTTTGTGTAATATAAGGACTATTTCGTTTTTGAATCTTTGGTAGAATTCATTTGTGAAACCATCTGGTCCTGGGCTTTTGTTTTTGGGGAGGTTTTTGATTACTGTTTCAATTTCACTGCTTGTGATTGGTCTGTTTAGGTGTTCAATATCTTCTTCATCTAGTTTTGGATGATTGTATGGTTCTAGGAATTTGTCTATTTCCTCTAGATTGTTGAACTTGTTTCCATATAGCTGTTCATAGTAATCTCCGATTATTCTTTTGATTTTTGCTGTGTCTGTCGTAATTTCTCATCTTTCATTTATGATCCTATTTATTTGTGTTTTCTCCTGTTTTTTTCTTTGTAAGCCTGGCTAGTGGTTTGTCTATTTTGTTTATTTTTTCAAAGAACCAGCTTTTGGTTTTGTTGATCTTCTGGATTGTTTTTATGTCCATTTCGTATATTTCTGTTTTGATTTTTATTATTTCCTTTCTTAAACTGGCTTTTGGGTGGTTTTTTTTTTTGTTGTTCATTTTCTAGTTCTTTGAGATGTGAGATTAGATTGTTTCTTTGAGTTATTTCTTGTTTCTTGATGTGAGCCTGTAATGCTATATATTTTCCTCTTATTACTGCTTTTGCTGTGTCCCAGACATTCTGGAACATTGTGTTCTCGTTGTCATTCATTTCTAAATATTTTTTAGTTTCTTCTTTGATTTCTTCGTTGATCCATTGGTCTTCCAGTAATGTGGGCTTCAGTCTCCATGACTTAAGAGGGTTTCTTTTTTTCTTTTTATGGTTTATTTCCAGTTTGACTCCTTTACGATCGGAGAAGAAGGCTGGTACGATTTTGATCTTAGTGTATCTGTTGAGGTTTGTTGTGTGGCCTAATATGTGATCGATCCTGGAGTATGTTCCGTGTGCACTTGAGAAAAATGTGTATTCAATTTTTGGGCGGTAAAGTGACCGATAGATATCTGTTAATCTTATGTGGTCTAGGTCCTTATTTAGAGCTTTGGTGTCCTTGGTTATTTTTCGTCTTGTTGCTCTGTCCAATAGTGAGAGTGGGGTACTGAAGTCTCCTACTGTGTATGTATTTTCTTTAATGTCTGTTTTCAGGGACAATACTAATTGTCTGATATATTGTGGTGCTCCTTCATTTGGGGAATATATGTTGCAGTGGAACAAGGGCAGTCTATTCAATAAATGGTGTTGGGAAAACTGGACAGCTCCATGCAAAAAAATGAAACTAGAATACTACCTCACACCCTGCAGAAAAGCCAACTCAAAATGGATAAAAGACCTGGATGTAAGACCTGAAGCCATAAAATTTATAGAAGAAAATATAGGTAAAACTCTACACGACATACATCTCAACAAAATCTTTAAAGACACATCCCCCAAAGCAAAGGAAGTGAAGGGCAAGATAAACAGATGGGATTTTATCAAAATAAAAAGCTTCTGTACAGCAAAAGAAACATTAACCAAAACTAACAGACACCCTACCAACTGGGAAAAGGTCTTGGCACACAATACAACCAATAAAGGACTGATAACAAAAATTTACAAGGAACTCACACAACTCAACAAAAACAAAGCCAACAATCCAGTCAAAAAATGGGCAGAAAAGATAAAAAGTCACTTCTCCAAAGAAGAAAAGCAAATGGCCAACAGGTACATGAAAAAAATGTTCAACGTCACATATAATCAAGGAAATTCAAATAAAAACCACAATGAGATACTACCTCACACCTGTGAGGATGGCACACATTAAAAATACAGGCAACAGCAAATGCTGGAAAGGATGTGGAGAAAAAGGAACTCTTCTACACTGCTGATGGGAATGCAAACTTGTCCAACCACTGTGGAAAGCTGTATGGTGATTCCTCAAACTGCTAAAAATGGAGCTTCCATACAACCCAGCAGTACCACTTTTGGGAATCTATTCAAAGGACACAAAAACACTAATCCAAAAGGATACGTGCACCTGTATGTTCACTGCAGTACTGTTTACAATAGCAAAGGTATGAAAGCAACCCAGATGTCCAAAAATATATGATTGGATCAAGAAGATGAGGTACATATACAGAATGGAATACTATTTATCATTCAAAGAAGATAAATACATGTAATTTGCAGTGACATGGATGGAATTAAAGGGGATCATACTCAGCAAAATAAGCCAGAAAGAAAGAGAAAAATATCAAATATCAAATGGTTTCACTTATAACAGGACTATAGGGAAACCAAATAGGAGAGAAACACTCAGAAGGGAGGGGAAGTGGGGGATAAGGGCACATAATGGAGTAGAAAAGGACACAAGGGACCACGGAGATGGATCACGGGTGAATTGGTGGTGGGTTACCCAAGGGGAATACAAAATGTAAAAGATATAAATAACAATAAAAAATATATATTTTTAAAAAAACATTTCAACATATAAAAGAAAAAAAGGAACTCTTGTACACTGTTGGTGGGAATGAAGACCAGCACAGCCCCTATGGAAAACAATATGGAGGTTTTTCAAATTATTAGAAATAGATTTACCATATGGTCCATTATCTCCACTACTGGTATCTATTCAAAGAATGTAAAAACATGATTTGGAGCCATATATGCACTCCTATGTTCATTTCAGTACCATTACAATAGCCATGTTATGAAAGCAACCTAAGTGTCCATGGATGGGTAAGTGAATTAGGAATATGTAGCATATAATATATAAACAATGATATACTACTTAGCTATATGTGTGTGTGTGTGTGTGTGTGTGTGTAGCTATATAGCTACATATATACTATACCTATATACTATACATACTATACATACTATATATGTATAGTAAACTATACATATACTATACATACTATATACATATATAGTATATATAGCTATGTGTGTGTGTGTGTGTGTACACACACACATACACATATAAAGAGCTCTTGCCATTTGTGACAGTATGGGTGGAACTGGAGAGGATGATGCTAAGTGAAATAAGTCAGAAGGAAAAAGACAAATACCTTAAGGTTTCAATTATATGTGGAATACAGAGAAAAAAGCAAAAGAGCATACAAAACCAAACTTAAAACAAACCCTGGAAGTCTGAGTATAACATTGAGGCTGAGGGTTGTTGGGTGGAGAGCAGGTTGTGTAGGGAGTCCAGCAGTAGGCTGTCTAGGTGGTGAGTGTGGTATGATAATGCACATTAACAGAGGTGTGATTGTATATCTCTGCATCATATACAGTCTTGTAAAACAATGTTTCCCCAATTAAAAAAAAAAGAAGAAAATTGGGCTTGATTTTCCTAGAGGAAAAGGGAGACAAATGAGCATCTACCCAATGTATTTCACCACTTAGTGCTTCATTTTTATAAATGGATAACTCAAAAGAGAAAGTTGGTGAATAATTTGCCTCAACTTGCTCAACACTGAGTGACAAGTCAGGATGGATTGTAGGTCTCCTGTGTCCTCATCACTAGGGCAGCCTGTCTAGTGGAAGGAACTGATTTTAGAGTCACAGGAAAACTGTGACCACAGAGCCCCCACAAGAGCCAGGCGCTGTGATGATTGTTTCCGCAGCCATCGCACTGTGGAGTCGGTCGCATTCCCATCTCACAGAATGAGACAAAGATTGGAAGTCCTACAGGTGGTGTGGGCACGTCTGGCTCATACCCCTCATGGCCCCAATGAGACCTGTGTTATGCTTAATCCTTGTCCAGACCCTCCCTCCCTCCCACAGGGAAGGGGGGGTTTCCCTTATCTCTAAGATGGAGGGATCCTGAGAGAAATCATTATGAACAGAACTTGCTCGGTATCCCCACTTTCTTTCCTAGCTCATGCCCTCTGTCCTATAACGTATTCCCACAACTTGCCCCTCTTGAACAAATTCACATAAAATCACTGAAGTTTATTCATTTCTTCAGGTTTTCATTTCCTTATGAAGGCCCCGGTGTCACGTAAAACTTATATTAAATGTATATGTGTTTCTCTTGTTAGTCTGTTTTTTGTTACAGGAGTCCCAGATGAGAACTTAGACAGGTGAAGGAAAGACAGGTTCCCTTCCCTACAAGTCACCTTCGTCTCCTTGGCTCTGTGCCATCTCTAAATGTTTCTTTGTTGATAAGATGGTGCAAGAAGTTCCTGCTTTTCAAGGTTATTGTGGGAAAAAATTAAATACTTCATGTGAGATTTTTAGTGCAGTTAAGTCTCTTCCCAGAAATGTTGGTTCTTACCCATCAGTTTTCATCAGCTGATTTGTAAAAACCGGCATTGGAGGTTAACATATTTCAGATGACAAAGGCTCAGCCAATTAGTTCTTGCTCATAGGAAAACTTCCTCTGCCATTTTAGGGTCTGATATAATCAGGGCTTGAGCATTAACTGATAATAGGTGAACAGGACAAATGCAAATGTGTGTGTGTGTGTGTGTGTGTCTGTGAGCATGTGCGTGCATGTACACAAGCATGAGAATTCAGTAATGAGAAAAAGATTTGTATACAACTTAACCCAATAAAAAAGGCAAGGCTTAGGGCTTCAATGGGAAAATTCTGAAGGTTCTATTGGACTTTTCCATACTAATGGGCAGCTGAATTTTCACTTCCAGGTGTCGTGTCTGCTTTCCTTTAAATAACAAACTCCCTGGGAAGGAGTGAATGGCAGCTGTATTTGGGGGAAGTTCTGCTTAGGTTTAGATGATGTTTCTTTCTGTAGTTGTTCAGCTGTTTTCTTTTAAAGTCATTTTAATCCCCTTGTCCTCACACTGGAGCTGCCCCACAATCACCTGGAGAGCTTGTGAAAGGACACACATTGCTGGTCCCACCCCCGAGTTTCTGACTCAGTGGGTCTGGGGTGGGGACAGCAGAACAGCATTTCTACCCTTTGAGAATCACTGACCAGGTGATAACCTTTTACATTGCCCAGAGATACAGCTCCTGAAATTAATAATTAATCTTTGCGGTGTCTTCGGGGGAGCTGCTGTGTCATGTGAAGTGGAAAGCACAGGAAGCCTGACTTCCTGGATGCCAGCCCTTGGTGTGGCCCCCTCTTCTAAAAGGCCCCAAAACCAGTCTGTGTGAAGGCATGCTGATGTGAGATTAGCAAAGTTTCCTGAAACAAATCTAATACTGAATTCATTGCACAGACAACTAGAGTTGTTTAGAGTACTTTAGAGTACTTACCACCAAGACTTACAAATCATAAAGCAAACTCAGAAATACTACAACTAAGGGAAAAAATTTGTGCGCAGAGGACAAGTTTTACACAGGAATATGGGGTGATGATGGAATTGAAGAGAACAGAATCCCCAAACCACACCAGCAGGCTTACCCCATGCATAATTATGTTTCAGGAATTATCATTCATCCCATCCTGCCGGGTCTCAGGGTCTGATTGTGCAGACACAGTAAATGAAAGAGACGTCTGAAGTTATGTTCAGAGAAGTGAGAGCTCACCTTTGAAAAGAAATTCTTTTCATTTACAATAGTTCACACCAGTGTAAAGAGTTTATTCAAATACATTTCATTACATCATCCCTAAAGCATTTCTGTACAGCAAGCAAAGCCGTGCGACCGTGAGTGATTTTGTGCTCTAAACAAAGCTATTTCCTGTTACCACCATTCAGAACTGCGTGTGACCCCAAGACCCAGTCCCACATCCAGAGTAGGTTCAGCTTAATAAGGGGGATGGGGGAGGAGTTGAGAAGGGGTGGGTACAAGTTCAGGATGCCTTTGGAGAATGTCTCCCTCTTTTTATTTTTGTTTTTCTGAGTTCAGTGCTTTGTGATAAGTACAGTGATAAGCAGCAAAGAAATTGTTCTTACACACAATACCCAATTACACCCTGAGTGGAACTAAATTCCCTTCAACAGTAAACATTGACTCAGCAGGGCCACTGCTGGCCAATACTCAGGGATGTTAGATTTATTGATCCCTAGATTTTGTGCCTGCCATTTGCCAGCGACATCATCACACCTTTTCACAAGGAGAGGTGCTGAGGTGACCTCCAGTAGGCTCATTGTGGTAAACACATAACCAAGTTGAAGAAACTGTATTAGCTCCTTCTAAACTCCAGCCAAGAAAAGTCACATTCTCAACAGAAATTATATAAGAAACTGGGATTTGGTGTGCACTGATTAATAGACTACTCTTCAGATATATCATCTTAGTAAAAATTGTTTCTGAAAAAGATTCTATTATATTGCTTGGGAAAAGGGTTAGATAGCAAATGTTTCTCAGCCTTGGGTCAGACAGAGTTGACATATTTTGAGGGGGTGAGAAGTGAGTTGCAAAAGGCCATCCCTGCTTCGGCAATCTGGGGCTCTCCACTTACACATGTTCTTCAGCCTTTGTAACTTCTTCCTTCCCTTTGCCTCACAGATCCTGCGTCAGGCCCAACTGAGATGGCCTAGATCAGGAAGGTTCGATGCAAAACTATGTCTGGCATTTTATTGTATTATCTATCTAGAGATTATACAATTTGAGCATCCAAATCTTGAACTAGCCTTACAAATGAAACAAGATTGAGCAAAAGAGAGTGGCATGCTAGTGTGCTGACCCGTTGAATGGTGTCCTTCTGGAAAAGATTCCTGATTCTCCTCGAGTCCCCCACCCATGTAAACGCAAGTAGAAGGGAGGGGTGACCTCCGGTTGGGTGATCCCTTCACTAACAAAGGAAAGAAATTGGTAAAAAAAATCTCATATAGAGTATGCTATTTTTCAAAGGGATTTACTTGGCTATAATTCTTTATGTCATGTAATAATGGGGTGATGCTGACTGGAATTTAAAGAGAAACATCTGTTTGGGTAAGAAAAGTGCTCCAATGACGAGCTTAACCATAAAAACCGTGGCAGCAGAAAATGTCCCTGGGACCAGCATTAAGCTGTTCTTCAGGATCTGTTCTGAGCTGTACCCTCAGGGAGGTTATGCAGTCTATCGAAGCCTCAGGTTAGCATATAAAGAAACTTACCACTCAGAGTTATGATAAAGCTAAATAATTTAGCATCTATAAAGTCCTAGGAGATGAAAGTCACCATAGAAATGCAAATTATCATTTTATTAGGAGACACCATCAATAGAAGCAAAGGAAAGTGCCCTCTTTGATGGATGTCCAGTTCGATTGACTGAGAGCGGTATGCCTCTCTCTCAGAAATTTGCAATCCTTAACTGCCACAGATAATTGCCTGTCCTTCCACTTTGTTTCATCTGTTCTACTTAAGAATTATTTTTGCTAGTTTCTCTTAGGGGCTACCCCTTCATTCCATTGTGGCAGCCCTCAGAAAGCTGAACAAAATAAGTCACCATAAATCCCCAAAGAGAAGCAATGCATCTTCATTACAGTAATTATGTTTTATGTGCAGGCTTTTTCATAAAAAGAAATAGGTATCAAAGTTTTAATTTAAGTTCAAAAGACAGTAAAGTGCTAGTGGCAACGGCTTTATCAGAAGCCCATTGTTAAATGGAGAGCTTGTCGTTTCACTTAGCAACTGCTTCACCGGGCCTCCCTCCCTGGTTTAAAAAAAAAATGGTAGTGCTCTGTTTAATGACTGTAAACAAGATCAGAACCTCAAAATATAGATTCCCCCCCCCCCCAACTCAGATGCAGGCAGTTAGCCTCCTCTTGTACGTAGTTCGTTAGTTTTTGGGGTGAAGCCTCATTCCTCTCTGGGCTTTCATTTGGGAACCCAGGTGGGAGACCTTGTTCTTCACCAGCTTGTTCCTCTCAGATGGCTTGATGGACCCACAGTTTCTGCCGTAGCTCCCAATTGGGCTACAGCCAGTTACTGAAACTGGCAATATCTCAGTGCTTGTCTGTCTTAGGAGTGTGGGTGAACGGGAAGGGATCACACAACACTTGAGACTCACAATTTTCACACAGTCCTTGCTAATGAACACATTTTCTTTAACCAAAATCTGGAAGATGACTTGAAAAAGAAATTTTGTGATAATTTCCTGAATAGGCAGTCTAGAATAGGCAGACTTTGTAGGCAGGCTTTTCCTGTAATAGGCAGATAACTTCCTAATAATAGGCAGTCTAGGAAAAAGAAATAGTTGGGGTTTTTTTGGTTTACTTTTACTTATTTAACTAATAGGAGAAATGTTTAGATTTAGGACTATTTGGGAAGTAAGTTAAGTCCCATATGTGAAGAATCTTAAGAGGAAAACAAAAGGATAAGGGTAACCTTGACAAGCAAAAGGAATAATGCAAATTGGTTTGATCTGCTTGGGTTGCTACAAAATAGCACCACAGACGGAATGACTTAAATATGACAGACATTTATTTCCCACAGTTTCCTATAGTTCTGGCAGCCAGAGGCCCAGGTGCCAGCATGGCTAAGCTCTGGCGAGGACCTGGCCACCTTCTCCTTTTGTCCTCACTTGCTAATGAACTCGGTAGGGTCTCTTTTTAAAGGTACTAATTCTGTTCATGAAGCTCCAGCCTCATGATCTACTAACCTTGCAAGAAATTCTGGGGTACACAGACATTCAATCCATAGCACAGTTGCTAGCACCCTGCATAAATACTTGCTATTTTAAGTATCTATTTAGTTTTCGTCTTGGGAGTCAGAGTGGGCTTTAAAGGAATGGCATGCGTTCCGTGCCAACTAATGAACTTGGTACAAGAGGAGGCTGACTGCCTACATCCAAGTTGGGCGGTGGGGGGGGGGAATCTATATTTTGAGGGTCTGATTTTGTTTCCAGACATTGAATAGGACACTGCCATTTTTTTTTTTTAAACTAGGGAGGGAGGCCCAGTGAAGCAGTTGCTAAGTGAAAAGACAAGCTCTCCATTTAACAATGGGCTTCTTGGCTTTGCCTCCAGACTCCATCTCAGTACCTGGACAGGTGAGAAATTTTCTGAGCCTTGGTTTCCTCCCTGCAAGACCTTTATGGTCTTATATATAAAACCACAGTGTGATATCTGGCATCAAGTAGATATTTAATAAATGCTACTTCTCTCCCCCATTTCTGTCAGCACTTAGAGAAGGAAAAAATGCAGAGACATTGTTGAATGGTCTCTGTGAATTATTTTAATGAGGGAGATTTGGAAATTGAATGCCTTACATTTGTCACAGCTTCTATCAATCTGTAGCAACTGAGCACATTTATTCCAGACATTTCTGAAGGTGGAGGTTTATGGTCATCAAGAGGAATAGTTATTAAAGTAATTGCCAGATAGGGTATTTCATTAGGAAAGCTAGTTATGGAACACATGCCATTTATAATAGGTAATGAAAGATGGAGGACCAAGGAAGTTGAGTTCTGATCTTTGCTTATTTCTTGAAATACTAAACATACCTTTTACCTGGGTTCTTCATATCCAATGTATACAAATATACCTAAAAAGACCTTATATCTGTTTATCTTTACATTTTCAAAATACTTTGCTATATATGGTTTTATTTTACCCTAACAATGCCAATTTGATTTAGAAGGGGAGGTTTTATTCTTCCATGTTTGGGATGGAGAAGCTTAGATTAAGGAAGGTTAATTGATTTTCAAGAACCGATCAGCAAGAGGAGCAGAGCTGACCTCACATCTGCCAAGCCTCATTCCACCGTTAGTGTTCTTTGCATTGTGTCCTGGATTCTTGATTTAGAAAACTAGCATCAGGAGGAGGCTGTATTTTACTCATGGCAAATTGTTCATTTCCATTGTGATGACTCTTCTAGCAGAATTTGAACAGAATTGTCATTGGTTTAACGTGATGCATATTTGCATCTCTGAGTACACATATATGTGTATGCATTTTATCTGCTGTTTCTTGCTAACATTTTGAAATATATCATAATTAAAATGAGGACAATGAAATCATTAAGATGGATGTTAAGAAAGGACATAACTTTGATTCTTGTTTAAAACAGATGGAATTATTAGAAGGGATCTGGGCTAACAGGTCTACAATTCAAGAATGATGATTCATTTCTGTGTTTTAATTTGGAGACATTACTTCTGCTTGTGAGAAATTGCAAATGAGAATCCGAAGTGCTGAGCTTTGACCACATGTGTGGTTAAGTAGACCACTTTTTAGGGTCTACTAGTTTAGGGTTGGATTTCTAAAGCCATTTGTCTTTTGGATCCTACACTATGTGGTCCATTTAAGTACTATGTGAAAAGTTTTTCCTACATCATCTCATTTATATTCATCTTTCTTAGAATCCTATAAAGAGAAATTAGCATCATTTTACTGACAAAAATATCAAGACTTGGATGGATCGGTAGCTGTTTTAGGATCAGAGCAGGTAATTTGGAACTGGATTATGATCCAGACCTGTCTTCATAGTCCCTTTTCTCCTAGACAACACTCTCCTTATTGTCAGCCTAAAGTGGGGTCTCCTGAGACTGTTGAGAGTGGGGGGTATGGGGGGTGGTAGAGAGGAACGACTATCCCTCCACCCTCCTAACTGTCACAGCTGCATCTATGAAATAAACTAACAAAAGTAAGATTAATGGCAGGAACGTGTACATATTTATTCACCTTTTAAATTGCCTGCATGGGAGCATCACAAGGCAAAACCCAGGAATACCCAGAAGGGCAGTGAGATATGAGAGCTTCTATACACTCTGAGCAGGGCAAAGAGAGAAGACACGGCCGCTTAGAGGAGAGTAAATGGTCTTTAGGGAAGATGACTGGGCCCTTGGAGAACAGATGGGTGGTGTGACAGTGTGACAAAGTCTGTCTGGGCATCAGGATACTGTCTGGTCCCTCCTCTGTGACAAGAGTCAATCTCCCTATTTGACGGAACTCCTGGGAGTTAGTGACCCCTGAGTCCCTTTGGAGGATCTGTCTTTAGGCAGATGAGGGGAGTCAGGGAAAGTCTTTCCCTGCTTCCACTCTTTTCCAAGTTCCTTTAACTCAAAGTTATCAAACGTATATATAAAATAGCAACACATTTGGGGTGGCATGTTCTAGACTCCTTCAGCTTCCAGATGCATGAAAGGCTAACCACTTTATCAACCAGGAGCTGCCACCACACGGTCGTGCTGGCTGCACACCACCAGCTATTCCAAAGATGGTCTGAAAGAACAGATGCCCATTCCCAGAGGGTGCCGGCGTCTGACTGGCTCGTCTCACACAATTGCCGAGCATCACGTTGGATCTGAGCACTTGTGTAAATCCATCACACTGTGTCCTCAGCAACTTCACGGCCCTCTGTGCCCAGATCACAGAGTTCAGGATGGACGTCAGCTTGTGATACCCCAGCATGGCACAGTTCCAGTGGCAGGTCTGTGACTAGAGACGATGGATGTCCCTTATTGGGGCCGAAAATGAAGTCGTCAGGACATGGAATGTAGTTGCCTGTGTGGAAAGTGAAAATTGTCTCCAAATAAACAGATTTTCCTGCCAGAATTATTAATAAGCTGGGGGTTGCTTTTTTTTTCTTTTTCTTTCTTTTTTTTTAAAGAAGCTGGCAATGGCAGGAGGCAGCTGCCACCAAGGCAGGGACACAGAAGGTGGGGGAGTCAGGGCCCTCTGGGGGAAGGAGCAGCCACAGAGCTGACTGAAGCACATTGGTGCCTTCCCCTCGCCCTAGCCTATGGCACTGCCTCCACGGACTGTTGGCAGCAACCTGGGAGAAGACACTCCCACACGGGTCTGCCCGGATGTGGGCAGAGCAAGAGGAAGATGGGAATGCTTTCGGGCCAGATGGTCCAGGAGGGACCCACCTGTCACTATAGAAATAACAAGCTCCTCTGTGGGTTCTGCTGTAGCAGGAATTGTACAGTGTTTGTGTGTGTGTGTGTGTGTGTGTGTGTGTGTGTGTGTGTGTGTGTGTTCGTGTTCTATTTACTTGGCACAGTCGCAGTGGATGGATGAAGAAGCAGAGGTTTAGGCAGTTTATGAACTGGCCAGGAGCAGCTTGCTGGCGGCAAAACAGGGAATTGAAACGAGTTCACCGCACACGTGTGTAAAGCCAGACTAACAACCAAGACAGTGCTCATCTTTCTCCAGTTTGAGCAAGAATACTTAAACAACTACTAATCGATGAATGTGGTGCTCTTTATTCAAATTTTGTTAGTAGGACCAGGTAATAAGATTTAAAAGACAGGAAAACTTTTTTTTTCTATTATTACAACCACCTTTTCCCCCTTATTTAGGATTCAACAATTTTACCTTAGTTAATAAAAAATCTCATGCTGTGATGTTGAAATTCAAACCATTTGAATCACCCTCTGCAGCTCCAAGTTCCTCCACAGCATGGCTCACTGAGCTTTCCCTCCATCCAAAGAAAGAACACGCGTCTGCGAGAAGCCAGATCACAGATAGCAGGTTTAGATCTAGTACTAAGTCTCAGCCTGGATTCCAGGCCCGTTCTCCACACATATTACCTTTAGACATAGAGACGGTAGTTTGATATCAGAGTGTTCACACAAACTGGGCCGTAGGTCCTCAGCCCTACCCGAAGGCACACCCCCGCCCCCACATGAGGAAGTGAAGTTAACCATTCACTTGGCTATCACCTGGGAGCCTTGTTAACAAGGATTCTCACAGTCATCCATAGCCTGAACTCCGAGTGAACCAGCCTCCCTCCCCAGCACCAGGCTGTCCTCCCCGGGAATAGCAGCCCTGCCCTCTCCACCTGCAGGTGACCAGGGCCAGACAGACTCTGAGAGGCGCCTGTCTCAGGAAGCTCAAGCTGCTGTAAGAGGATATCATATGCCAGGGGCTTGCAAACAGCAGTTTTGGAGGTTGGAAGTCCAAGATCAAGGTTGGGCAGACTTGGTGTCTGGTGAGGATCTGCTTCCGGGTTCATCGACACCAATTTCTTGCTGTGTTCTCACCTGGTCAAAGGGGTGAAGTGAGCTCTCCAGGGTCTCTTTAATAAGAATACAAATCCCATCAGGAGGCTCCACTCTGGTGACATCATCACCTCCTAAAAGCTCTACCTCCTAATCCCCTTGGGGAAAAGGAATCAGCATGTGAATTCGGAAGACACGAATATTTAGTTGAAAGCTCTTGAGGAGATTGACTCTACACGGAGGAGGAAAGGGGTGCAACCATTATTGCAGTCTGTGGGGTGAGTGTCTAGTCCACCGTAGGTTTCTGGTAATGGTGCTTCTGGAAAATGCGAAGATTCCTTGCACAGAGGATAAAAACTCAAGTTCAGGAGGCAAAAACTCCATAGCCTGGTTGCCACACTCCTCAGTCCTCTGTCCTACCTGGGGTTACTGGGAGTTGCCGAAAACAAACAGCCACCCTACTTACCGTCCTCCAATCCAAGACAGATTCACACACCTCAGGCTTCTCTCATGCACTACAGTTTACATGTTCAAGCTCTTTCCTGCCTCACTAAGGACAATAGTGAGGACAGTACCACACTTTCTGTTACAGAGAAGAAAGACAAAACAAAACAGACCAGGGCCCGGAAGCTGCACATTTCCTGCTGATGATCACAGAGTCAGCTGCCGAGGGCCAGTGCCTGTTCCGGCTGTCTCTTTGATGGTCTGTTTGTTCCCCTTCCTGAATGCTGCTCTGCGTATCAGACATGGCGGCTCTTTCCTCTCCCCGACCTCGCCACTCCAGGCAGCATCCATGCTTTCCCTTAAAATAAGAACCAGGGAATCATGCCCTCACTCAGGATATTCGTGAATGAATCCCTGAATGGATAAATAAATGGTGGTGCTTCAGCACTAAAAAGAAATGAGCTATGAAGTCATGAAAAGACACGCAGGAACCCTAGCTGCATATCACTAAGTGAAAGATGGTAATCTAAAAAGGCTACATGCTGTTATTTCAACTCTATGTTATTCTGGAAAAGGAAAAACATGAAGACAATAAAAAGTTCAATGGTTGCCCCAGATGGTGAAAGGAAGAATGAATAAGAAGAGCACAGAAAAATTTTAGGGCCATGGAATTATTCTATATGATACCATGGGACACATGTCATTATCCATTTTTCAGAACCCACAGAATGTCCATTACCAAGAGTGAAACCTAAAGTGAACCATGAAATTTGGGTGATGATGAGGTGTCAATGTAGATTTATTGATTACAGCAAATAAATCACTCTGGTGAAGGATGTTGATAGTGGGGTGGCACGGATGTGTGGAGAAACAGGGAGTTATGGAAAATCTCTGTACTTCCCCACAATTGAACTGTGAACTTAAAATGGATCAAAAAAATAAAATCAAAAATAAAAACGAGGGATGCAGTACTGATACATGTTACAACATGGACCAGCCTTGATAATATGCTCAATAGAATAGCTGAATATAAATGGTCACATGCTGTATGATTCCACATGAAAAGTCAGAGTAGACATAGATTGCAGGTTAGTGGTTGCCATGGGCGAGGAGGGATAGAGTAGTTAGTGGATGATGTCTCTGCCCTGTGTTACTCGGCACGGTAGCTGAGTCGTGTAATAAGAGTGTGTTCAACACCTGCCCTGTGCCTGGTGTGTTACAGGCTTCCAACACCTAGACAACTTCGCATCCTATATGTCACCATTTATGTGTTGCAGGTCATGTTTTCTTAGTCCCCGTCTCCTGCATCAGACAGAAGATTCTCCTACGTTCAGAATCTCGGAGAGCTGGCACGCAGCCAGTGCTCCATGAGTGTTTGCTTATCCTGCAGGGGACGGTAGTGCTTGCTGCCCATCTGGTTGCTGAGCTCCTGAGGCCCCTCCAAGGAGCAGGAGACTGGAGGGGATTTGTCCTAAGCTCACCAGGGTCCTCTTTGCTCTGAGCAGCTTCAGGCTTTTTTTTCTGTTTCAGCATCCATGTAATTTTTGATGACAAACCTTTTCCTAAGAATTAAGCAGTTTGCACCCCAAATTTGGGCTGATACATAAGGATTTATTAATTAGGGCAGAAGTTGAAGGTACTGGAGGAAGCTCTCAGAGTACTTGTGTCTGAAATTCTACGTAACATACCAGCCTGCTGCTTGATTAGACACAGGAGCCCCAGAGGAAGGAAAAGATAAAGGCTCCCCCAAACCACCTGAATGAGTTCATGGATGTTCTGCGTACCCCATCTAACTGTTCTAGGCAGAGCAATGTCATGTTGTTAATCAGTCCCATTTATTTATTTTAATCCAACAAAGTCTATGAATAAAGTTCCTTTACATATGATGATGGTGTAAAAGTAGTCAATGTCGAATGATACCTCTCATGTGCTTCACGTGTCTGTATGTGTGTGTGTGCATGTGTAAATGTGCTTATGTGTGTGCATGTGAATGTGCATGTTCCAATCAGTTGCTCAATGGGGTATCTTTACAAATAAACCATGGCATTTATATGCAAGATAAAATAGACCTCTGTACTTAGGTTCTGCTTATGGAAAACTTGGAGAGATATGTTCAAAGTTGACGTATTTTTCTAAGCACCCTCAACCGTAAGGCATGTGGAAGGAGAAGAGACTGGAAGTAAAGGTGGGATGGATCACGGGACCATGTGAAGGCTGGGCCTTGGGCGGAGTCTTGGAGGGAGGGGCTGTGTTCTTACAGGGATTGATGTCCTGAAACAGTCAGATGCATGTATTTTGGTCTCTGCTTCCAGTTCCTGACACAAAGCTCCCTGGACCCTTGGAATTTCCTGGGTGATAAAAGCATCTTTTGTTCTAAGGTGGTAAACTCTGGCTAGGCCTCTGGGAGGAGACTGATCACCAGAACAAGTAAGCCATCACTGCAAACTGGATATTTTCAGTCCAACTCCCATCCTCTGGGGAGGGAAGAAAGACTGAAAATTCAGTTGATAATTGAGCATGCCTAATTAAGGAAACCTCCATATAAATCCCAATAATATGGGATTCAGAGAGTTTCCAGATGGTTGAACTCATCCATGTACTCAGAGGACGATATACCCTAACTCTTCAGGGACAGAAGATCCTACCCTGAGGTCCCTCCCAGACCTTACCTTATGTATTCTTCATTAAGTTTTTCATCTGTATCCTTTATATCCTTACTATACAATAAATCACTATACTTGTTTCTCTAAGTTCCGTGAGCTGTTTTAGCAAATTGTTGGCCCACGCAGAAGTTGAGGGAATCCTGATTTATAGCAGATTGGGCAGAAGTCCAGTGACAACCTGGATTTGTGGCCAGCACTCATTAGTGTCTCTCAGAATGCAAGGCCACCTGGAGCAGTGACCCCGCATTAAAGCTATATTCTAAGGAATCCCAGGGCACTTAGGGGTGTCTGGGGAGAATGAGGTGCCAGCGAAAGGGGTCCTGAATCACTTCAAGTCTCTGTCCTTCTCAGTTCAGACTGATTGGGTAAGGCACCATGGATGGACAGCTTTAACACCAGAAGTTCACTTCTCACAGCTCTGGGGACTGGAAGGCCAGGATGCAGGTGTCAGCAGGGTTGTTTCTCCCCAGGTCTCTCTCCTTGGTGTGTGAGTGGCCGTCTTCCTGTGTCTTCACAAGGCCATCCCTCTGTGTGTATCTGTATCCTGGTCTCCTCATGTGGGCACCAGTCACGTTAGATTAGGGTCCACCCAATGACCTCACTTTACCTTAATTCCTTCTTTAAATACAGTTACAATCTGACATAGTTTGGATAGAACTTCACCAGATGACTTTTTGAAGGATATATTCCAGTCCAACATCCCTCTTTCATGTCCCCCAGGAACACCGGGAACATCAGCCCACACTGATGCAAACTTTCCTGGCACCAGCTCCAGGAAGGCAGGACACAAAGGATGTATCCACTCTTGGGTCTCATTTCGCCAGAGAGTGAGGTTGTCTCTTTGATGTGGGTGTTGGTTTTTATGTCCCTTGTGGAATGATTTCCAAATCTCATGAATTGTAGAATTTAGAAAACCATGAACTTCAGAAGGCTGACTGTCAAATTTACCCTCCAATTTGCTGAGTGATTCTGAAAGTTCCTCCTGAGCTGCAGTGGGAACAGGACTCAATCATGGGATCGGGGAGAGTGTCCTATAAGGGCAGATCAAAGAGGATTTCCACAAGCCAAATCTACTGAAACTCTTACCTGACCTTCAACAAAATGAGTGAGTCTGACAAACACGGGCACCACATCTCAAATCCTCCCATTTTCAGTGTAAGGTGCCCAGGTGGACTGAATTATCCAGTTGTTGCTGCAGAACACATAAGGACCCCTGAAAACTATGTTTGGTTTTACTGAGTGACCAAACTAAAGGGAGAGGAGACATCAGTTTTCCACTGGAGTACTGCTTCCTTCAGGAGGGGATTATCTTCCAGAGCCAATGAGATGGTCTCTCAGCTAGAAGTAAGAACGGGGTGGGTGAAGAGGACAGGAAAGCAGGACCGATGTAGAGTCCTTCCTGCTCAGGGAATACTGCAAAATTAAACTGGGAATGACTCTCTAGGGCCCTTTGACGGGTTTGCATTTGACCCGCCATAAACCCCTCTTGGCTCCTTCTCTCTCTTCTGCACACAAGTGCTGAGTGTGCGGGTTGGTGCTTAGTGTGAACTTTTCATAGTCCCACTGAAAAATGTCTTTTTAATGTACTAGTATTCACAACACTATTCTTGGTGTCCTAGTATGTCTGTCTGGTTTGAATCAGAGCTCTATTTCCCCCCTGATACAGATGTGGGCTCCCAAGTGGCCAGCATGTCGTACATGCATAGCTTCAGAATCCCTCAGTCCACATCCATAAGGAATCGATTAACCTCTCAGTTAATATTTCCTAACAGAATTCTCCCTTCTAGTTCAATTGTCTCTTTTGGATACTTTCTGAAGGAGTGCCTAATTGGATTTTCCTCACAGCTTTAAGAACGTAATCGTGTGAAGAATAACTTAGAGGGAATGTAATTGGAAGCAGGGACATGAGCTTGGGTCTTACCACTTAGGAATGCAAAATACGACATTCTGGGTGGGGTGGGGTCTGTGTGTAAGGGAAGGTGCAGACAGAAGAGAGGGTATAGACCTAAAGGCTTGGCAATGCGGAGGCTGAGGGAAAAATACGAGGGAGTAGAAATGATTCCTACATTCCTTGTTTGATCTTGTGGGTAGTGGGCAGGTTCACTTTGTCACAATAAATTCATATTTTCTGATTTTTCAGCTAGTGTTTCTTCTCCCTGCCCTACTGTTTGTTGCTGGGGGAAAGGGGCAGGAAGTGGACATGTCACAAGTAGCAAGTGTGTGGCTGACTCACTTCTTCCCGCCACTGAGAATTTCTGTTTTACACACTCTCATTTCTTTTTAATGTTGTGGCTGTGGATTTTGAATAGTTGGATAAAAACAATATTTGCCAAAGAAGAGCTTCTGGATCTTGTTCTTCGTGCCATGAGGGATTATCGAGTTCATTTTCAGAGGCTTATAAAGCAGTTGAATGTGCCAGTGTCAGTAAGAGCAAAGACCCTCAGCAGGATCAGAGCTGACTGAGGGTTCGGGCATGATGGCAACAGATATTCATTCTATTTGCTTTCTCTTCTGTTCTGCAGAAGTTAACATACTACTCATTCACTATGGCAGTATTTTCTACAGCAAGAGCTCCTTACCAGCCCAGCAAACAGTAAGGCAGTCAGAGTGACTAGCAAGTAAGTAGAAGTTACATTGGGTTTTGACTTAAATTAAGAAAAAACTTTACCATGTACTTTTTCTGCCTTATTGTATTATTTTTTTTAAACACTAAACATGTATTTATCTTTTTTCACATGTTTCGTGTTTTAAAAAAATAGTAACACAGAGAAAGCACATGGCATAGTTTTTTCTTAATTTAAGTCAAAACCAAGAGCACAAGGGACTATGGTGACAGTTCACCGGTGAATTGGTGGTGGGAACTCTACGGGGAAATACAAAATAATGTAAAAGATATTAATAATAATAATAATAATACATTTATAAAACACTAAGCAGTATTCTTCAAAATGATATCAAATTATTAAAATAAACCAACTGGTGCTATCATTATTTGATCTTACTTTGTTTATGTTGGGCATTTTTTCAAAAATGTATCTAAAGAACTCCTTTTTTTGTGCCAAATTAGGAGTGGAATATAACTTGTTAAATTGCAGATCTCGGCTCAGAGGTTCTGGAGGGAAGTTTGCATTCTGCATTTTGAGCCAGTGGCTGTGGGAGCCCGGCTGCCGGTCTCCATTACACACCTTGGGCAGCAAAGTCCTTGGAGAGCTGGGACCTGGGATGACCTCCAGGGGAGCCCAGTAAAGGAAGGGAACTGGTTTTGTGTCCCAATTCAGGGGTAACTGGATGAGAATGCCTTGGTGAGACAGCCAAGGCAATGAAATCTTGCCTGCTAATTAAAGTCCAAATTAATTCAGAGCGTTGAATTGATACAGTGCAGCATTCTGAGGTGGAGAGAGAACGGCTCTTTGGTACCAGAAAACCTAGAGATGAGTCTGATCTCTGCCACTTAGAGTTAGCAATTCAACAAATTGAACCTGAGATTTTTTATTTTACACACCACAGCATAGGCCACCTGGATTGTATAGTTTTCTAAAAAATCAAGTGAGATATTATGTTCATAAATATTTTGCCAAGCATGCTTTGGTTGATTCTGATGAGCTTAAGATGTGATCAAATCCATAACCCATATAGTACTTGATATGGTTTTATTTTTGTAACAAATAATTCTGTGACAAATACGCAAAGACATGATGTGTGTCTATTTCTGAAGACGTAGATATAGATTGATTATTGATGATAGGTGATAGAGTTGACCCCGTATCTATTAGTGTTACAACATTGGGGTTAGGGGCGCTGAGTCCCCTCATAGGCAAAAATCCTCATAAAATTATTGACTCTTCCAAAACTTAACTACTAATACCTGCAGTTGGTCTGAAGTTTTATTGATAACATAGAGTTGAGGACATATATAGTTTATGTGTTATGTATCACAAACTGCATTCTTACAATATAGTAAGACAAAGAAGAAGAAACTATCATTAAAGAAAATTATAAGGAAGAAAAACTGCATTTACAGTTCAGTATTCACAGTTGCTCTAAGTTTATGCCATGGTTTACAAGATGAATCTGTCAGTACCTACATCAATAGTGTCTTACATGATGCAAAACCCTGGGATGTTATAGTTATTACTAACAAGAGACATCAAAAATGAAAAGATAGGTGAAAATAAATTTTTACTTATTTACAGGTATAAAGATTCACATGTTAATATATTTCTTGGAAAAAATTGGTGTATAAGTGATCTTATACTGTTCAAATATGAGCTGTTCAAGGATCAGTGAATATAGGTAAGAGATAGATGACAGATAATAGATACAGGTGATAGATTGATAGATCAAAGAAGGAAAGAATGCCTTCCCTTACTCCCTTATACCACATATCTGCATATGTGCCCCTGTTGTCTATGGATAGAGCCTAAAGCTATGTGTCTGCAGTGTCCTTGTTCCTGATTGCCCAAACTTGGGAGAGCTACTGACCTGATTTATTTACTTCTACACCACAGCCCACCCTCCCCATTCCTCATCCCCTCTCCTCTGCACTAGTTCTAGGTATTCTGACTGCAGAAGCCTGGAAGGTGACAGCTTGTGTGTACTGAAGACTTGATGGAAATGTCTTAGGTGAGGCTTTCTGGGAAAAGACTAAGGTGTCTGGGGAATGACACTGAAAATGGTGAGAGACATATCCCCCAGGCAACAGGAGACAAAAGGTGGAGGTGCTGCTGCTCTGAGGGTCTCTGGTACCGTCTCCACTCCTGCCCTTGGCTCCAGACCAGGTCCTGGAAAATCACAAAACATATCTGGGTCTTGTTCTGGATGTGTTTCACACAGGAGTGAGCTAGAAAGAGGGGAGCTAAAGGGAGGAGGGCATGGTTGGGGTGAGTCAGGAGGGAGCATCTGCCTCCTCCCAGAGCCAGGCACTGCCCTTCAGGAGAGTGTGTGTTCAGGGACTGTGCACAAACCATGGGCCACACAGACGCAGCTGTGAGCCTGTCTGGTCCAGAACATCATGGTCCCTCAAGAATGGGGAATATCTTAAGATGAAGATGTGCTTGGAGCGGAGCTTGGGCATGCTTATGCAGCTTAGCCTGTGAGCGTGGGTCTACAGTGGGGGCAGGAAACGCCTGCCCATGTGGAGGAGTCCTGTGGGTCCGGAGCCTGCACGAGCGGAGTGTGGAGCCCTGCTGGGGTGCCTCACACAGAATGAAATTCCACAAATGCTGGAGTTACTGCTCTTCAGGATGTAGTGGCAGGAAAAGACACCAAGGAGCACAGGTTCTCCATGGAGCTGCATGGATAGGTCAAAAGGGAAGGAGTTCTGGAGCCCTAGGTGGCTTTGGCAGCTTTTTATTACATCTTTCTGTTTGAGGCAACCAGGTACAGGGCAAGCAGGGTGGCCGGGGGGCCAGGAGGCCAGCGGGCCTCCCAGCCCAGGGCAAATCTTCACCACTCTCTGGGCTCGGCAGCATCTCATGGCCTCTGCTGCACCCCAAACGGTCCTCTGCTTCTCCTCTGTCTCTGCTGCTTCTGCTGCTGCTTATAAACCCAGTCTCTGTTCCAGGTGTGCCCACTCACACACGCCCACACTCCACTCCAGGTGCCCACCATTAGGCGTGTGTGTAGGCCTGCAGAGGTCCATCATTGGGGGAAGGGCAGAAAAAACCTCACAACCCTTGGGGCCTTCCTGGTGGCGCAGCGGGGGAAATGCCAGTGAGGCCAAGAAACACGTAAGGAGCAGCAAGCTGCTATGCCCACAGCACCAACCAAAGAAACCCAGGGGTCTGCCTTCTCACACCAGGTGTGGTGGTGGGTGCAGGCCACACAGCAGAGTTGGGCACAGTCTGTTACACAACCCAACCAGGAGCCACAGAGCTCTTCTTACAGATGCACCGCCCCACCTTTGGTACTGAGCATGGCAGAATCTTGGTTCACTCAATCCCGCCAGTCCCACATCCAAGGTGGTGAGCAGAAGCCCCATCAGACACTCTCCTGCAGGATAGACCCTTGCCCGGTCAGGGCTGGAAAACCAGAGGAGGATCCTCCTCCCAGGCATGCTGACTGGGGGTGCAATTTCTGGGGAGCCGGCTTGAGCTGAGAGGACCAATCACCTTGAAAACCTGATGAGTCTGCTGTTCTTTCTCCATTTGCTGGGTTTTCCACTGGGAACATTGTTGGGCAGAAGTGATTTATGAGGAAAAGACATGAAAAGGAAGGACTTGGTCCTTAGTCTTAGACCAAATGACTCCAGTATGTTTGTTTGGTTTGGTTTATCCTCCTCTAAAATTGGAAGTAAATGTGTTGCCAACTACTGTTTGGTCTTAAGGGCTATTCTTAATGATACAATCCTTGGGAATTCACCAAAGAATGATTAGGATAAGTGTTTTGTGCTGAAAAGTAGTTGAGGTAGGATTTTATGTTTTTGAGAACAGGGAAAAGGAAAGCGGGTAATACCAAAATGAAATATAAGCAAAGATTCAATCCAAGCCAGAGGGGACACTCTTGCTTGCCCTTTAGAAGGACCACAGGGTGTGGTATCTCAACACCAGGCTGCACAAGGACAACTCACCACATTCACCAGCACACTGTGGGGGAGTGGGAGGGGCAGATGCTTCATTTCTGTCATGTTGTTGAGGTTATGCCCTTGAATATGCAGGGTTCACAGAGCCACCTCAAATGCTGTCAACATGTACACTGTTGTTCCGGATTAGAGTCACAGGTTTTCGAATGTGTCCTTTATTCATAAATTGGATCCTCTCAAACTGCATTTGAAATACAACCCATAGATAATTGAGCTCCCCTAAAAAATGTTTTTTTATGTTTACCCCCAACAGTAGTGTTTTGCATTTAAAATATTTCTTGAGGTTATAGATACATTTTATATTATATCATATATGAATTACTTAGAGTGATTTTAAACTGTTGTTGACTCATGTTTACTCATTTTTGGAAAATGGACAGTAAGATTAATTCAGTCCAATATAAGCACCTTTCTACTTTTATTGATGGTTTGAGAATCATTCAAGAAGTTCAGTCCAAATATACACAAGGACAGCTCACCACATTCAAGAGAGACAATGGGGCTCAGAGCTCGTACAAGTAAGTGTGACACAGACATAGTCCCTTAAACGCGTCTGAGCACACAGAGCGATGACTGCAGATGACTGGGTAAGTAGCCAGGGCTTTAGGAGTGGCACAAATGGTAAGCTCTACCAGAGAAGAGATGAGTGGAGGGCTTTGGGAAGAGACAAGCTTCAGGGAAGAAGTGTGAGTGAGCAGGGGCTTGAGAAGCCCTGAAGAGTAAAGATAGTGAAGATGAGAGGCGAGAACGCCAGGCCTGCTATGGGATGAGCCCAGAAGGCCATGAGGAGTGACATGCCTGTGGCTGTGTGTCCTGGCCTAGTCATATAACACAGTTCGGCTCATCTGTGTTTCACGAGATTAATACCTATGATGGTCAATCCTGTGTGGCCATCTGGCTGAGCCACGGAGCCTGAATATTTGGTCAAACATGAATCTGAAATTGTTTTGAAGGGGTTTTTTTGATGAGATTAACATTTGAACCAATAGACCTTGACAAAGCAGTTTGTTCTTCAGAGTATATTTAGGTCACATCGAGTCAGGTTAAAGTTTTAAGAGAGAAAAAAAAACCTGGGTTTTCCTGAGCTAACAGGTTTGAACCATGTGAGCTTGAAGAGACTTGCAGGAAATGGGTTTCAGAGAGATTAGTCTGATGGAAGAGCAGAGGATGGCGAATAAAGGGATACACATATGAAGGGGTACACAGGCAGTGCAGGTGTTTGGAAAGGAGTGATTACAAAGGTAAAATCCAAAGGTAAAATTACACAGCGCAAAAAAATACAGCAAATCTGGAGTCCTCAGCATCCTCATAGGTTGTCTGTAATTGCCACCAACTCCAGGGCTAACCCCATAGAATGAAAGCACTTTGGGGCTTGTTCTAGAAGGAGGGATGGGAGGTTGGAAGGGAAAGAAAGGTCCTGGTCACAGGAAAGTGTGTCCACTGTGTGAAACAACGTGGGTGGAGAGATAGCTAGACATCTCAGGGCCAACCCTGGCTGACAGGGTGAGACCCCCAGGGCAGCAAGAAGCTGGCCAGGCCCCTTATTCCTGAGCAAGCCTGCCCTGCTGCACCCCACTACCTGGAACTGACCACCTTTTTGCTTTTTGGGTGCTTGTGCTGACAGCAAAGCTATTCGTGTTAGCTTTGCTTTATTTCCTGCTATAAACTTCTCACCCCAAGCAAATTCCTGTAGGATGCCAGCTCTGTGCAAGAGATGGGCTGTAATCTGGGTCTCAGTACTGGCCAGATGAGTTATCTGAAGGGAACATTTAATCCTGGGTCTCAGTTCTCTCAGGTAAAAGTAAAAAGCTTGGGTTGGGTAATACTTATGACCTCTTAACTTTCAAGTATTATACATGCTTTGTCACTGCTCGGAGACAAGCCATTTTGTCTGATTTTAAGGGAGACGTAAAAGGCAAAGCAAAAAGGCAGAGCAATGACCTCCAAGGGCTGCCCGAGGCATAGAAGCCAGGACTGGTGCTGAGGCTCCTATCAAATAGGCCAGCATCTCTCTTTGGAGGGCAAGATGGTGGTGACTGTCTAAAATCCAGCAGCATCAGCCCACAGCTCGCTGTGAACATGATACCCTTTTGTGAATGCTCTCCTTTTTGTCACACTCTGCTGTACCTGCTATTGTTGGCATGATGATCCATTTTTCTCTCTTTAATAAGGACCACCCTGAGGTTCCCACCAGTGGTCTTCCCACTGTGTCACCATCTGAGTTCTGGAGCAAGGGACGTCATCCTGGTCTGAGCTGCTCCATGCACCTGGAGTTAACGGCCAGCCTCATCCAGCTCCCCTGTGGCGTGGTCTCTGAGTAGGTCTTCACATAAATTGAAGGAGGTGGCAGAACTCTTCCTTGGTCATTTATAGATCTTGTAGCTCCATGTTTCCAAGCGAAAATGCTCCTGGGGTGAGTGATGTGTGAAGTTCTCCATCCTGAGTTGCCAGCCTGCATCCCTGAGAACAAGAGCTGTGAGCCCCCTTCCATCCATTATCATCCATTATCACATGGAAGCATTCCAGTCTCCAGCGAGAAACTCGAGAGCACTGATGTCCACATGGGCACAAAATTATTGACCATGAACTGAGGAAATGTATTTTTTCCTCCTTCCTCCTGTGATCGGAATTATTAATTAGATCAACATGAAATTAAAATGAGTCTAAGACTGAAACACTTGGGGAAAGATCTCTTGAAGTCCGTTTTTCATCACTGGGCTGAGACTAAATTATGCTGTCAAAATGCCATATTATTTCAAATTAGCCAAATTAATTAATCTAACTCAGTCCTTGGCTGTATTAATCATCTGTTTTAGAATTTTATTAGAGAAAGAACGTGACTTTTTCAGCTTAGTGTGTGTGGATGAACTTCAGTGACAGGTGGCTTTTTTCCTGCTCAAAGCTGGTGTTTTAAAATCTCTGCAGAAATAGTATTTCCCCAAATACACCAATATTAAGTCTCACTGTTACTGTTTTAATTTTGTTTGCATTTGAAATTATTTAATTTCCTGTTCTTAAGGTTACAAGGAATAAATGGTACTTTTCTTTCTTGAGCATTTAGATGTGTTAAAAAGATTGACTTATATCCACCTCCTTTTAAATGGTATTTCTCTTTTAAAATATCACAAGTCCAAAATTATATGCTTAAGATAAGATTTCTGTTGAACTCATTTATGGGCTGCAGGAATTCTAGATTCTCCAGAAAGTGCCCAAAACTGAACTAAGGCAACATGGTTCACATCAACTCCTCTTCCCAAGCCCCACTTCTTGTCTCAAAGGAACAAACCCAGGATCATGGACTTTTCCTGCTCACTTCATAATTATGCACACTGCTCATATAACCTTAATTTATTCCTCATGGCTTATCAGAAAATACTATCTGTGGAAAAATACTAATGATTTATGATGCTAAAGTGATAGGAATGATGATAAGAACATGCTCTGTTAAACCACGTAACCCATATGAAGTCAATTCCATTTTTACCACCAACATAGATTGAGGCTAGGTGCCCAAGTTCATGGAAATCTCCTTAGGACTGAATGGCAAGATTTAAGAGAAAAGCAAACAATGGCTCAAACAGTCATTGCTGTTCCCAAACTCTGTCTCAATGATCACGTGAAGTCAGGCCAGCATTATGGTCTCCTTCACCCTTTCTCCCAGGCTACTTGGTCCTGCACTGGGTGTGGAGTGGATATTGGGTAACTCTCACCCACCGTTGGGCATCCACAAGAGGGGCCAGAGAAGGGGGATAAGCAGTGAGGGAACAGCCATAGGTTGGCATCCCCAGTAGCTCCAGTGGGTCTGAGCTGGGATAAAAAGGACAAGAGTGGACTGGATGCCAAGCCAGGAGCCCTTACCTCTTTCCTGGATTAGCTGCTGTCTTGGGTGAAATTCTCTAGACCTCAGTTTACTCAGAATTCATGCTTTGGGCTTAAAACCCCCTGATTCTGGTTCTGCAGGACTTGAGAAGCCTGTGGAGTAGGGACAATTTCTCTGCTGTCATTCTTCTCAGCCCTCACACTCACAGGAAAGCAGTAACAGAAACCGTGGCTAGTTCCATTATCATCTCTGTTAATGAAGCTAATGAGGCCGGTTTGAATTCGTTTGACAGGTTTTCTGGAAGGGACCCAATTTTTATTATTATTGCTCATTTCTGCACTTCTATATTCTGGCCAAGACCCAGTCAAGAAGTGGAAAAGTACTGTGAGAAAGGTTGCACTTGCAGGGTCTCTGGCTTGGCTGGGTACAGGAAGTACAGCGATCTTAGGGAAAAACATGTTTATGTATTTTTCTGGATGTGTATCAATATCTCTCTTACAGTCGGGAGGGTTGATGTTTACTGAAAGGTTTGAAACTAGGCTCAAATTACTGTACTATCTTAGGTTTCTCCGAATTGGTTCGATTGCCACCCAAGCGGTTCCTGTCAGAATTGAGGATTCAGACTCCTTTGCACTCCCCAGAGGCCATGAGGAAGGCAGTTCTGGGAGGCAAGGGCTGGAACAGGGAACTTGGCAAAGTCTAGTTAACAAGCCAAGTTTAGTTTTCCCCATGAGTGGTCAGTGTTTGTCTGGGCAATGACTGGGTTATGAAATCCGTATCCATCAAAAACTACTTGGGATTTTGATTAGCTCATGTCAGAAAGAGTCTGAGTAGGTGGCTTTTTACTACTCCTTGACAGTAGAATTGAGAATGATCACAAATGGAATTATCCTAACAAATCTGTACCTGCTCTCAACTTTGTTTTAATCAAGGATCTTCGCATTTATTTTACCTAGCTCATAACTTTTATAAATCCTGGGTATTTGGGGACCAACCCCAAATGTCCTGGGTTATTTTTGTTCCTAATTCTGATCCAGACTTCTGAGCGACTTTCTGCACATGTTTTCTTGTACCTATTTTAGCCATGTCTCAGATATATTTTTGAGGAAAACGTTGGTTATAAGATGGTTTGTATCTTTGCTTGATAGTTCTCCTTTATAAACCAAGGCAAACATTCCAAAGGCATGCAGAAAACACATGCTTCCAGAAGAATGAGGACCCATATTGATTTTTGTATGTGGCGGGTGGGGGGGGAAATAATATTTTCACTAATGTAACATTTTGAATAAAAGAGTTAACAATTGAAGAAATCTTTCAGAGTCCAGATTCCTCTTATAAACAACCCAGTTAAAACTGAGATGGGCAATGGTACCAGAGACAAAAATTATCCAAATAGGCTTTTCTTTAAAGGTACCAACATTGTAATAAACTCTGTCTATCTATAGTACAGTTACAAAAAAGACAGTGATACTTACAAAGCATCCCTGAATTTGGCTCCTACATTTCATTGTCAAGCACACATTTTATTGGATGACATTGTTTACTCCATCTATTTTAATAGCTATTTATTCAGTGACTTCATAAATCTTATTCCTATGTATCACAGTGATTTTACCAACTGTTATTGAAAAGTAATTTCATGACGCCCAGGTTAAGGGAATGAATGTATCTACCATTAAGAATTTTGTTAGATCATTCTTTTTCAGATGACAGTGAATATAGAAGTAGGATGATTTCTGTGCTAAACACACCTACCCATCACACACACACACACACACACACACACACACACTCCATGCTTAGCACACCCTAATATACATTTTACTATTCAGGACCTTGACACCTTCTCATGACAGAGGAATCCCCAGTCTGACTTTTGTGGAGAGGTAAAGTCAATCTTCCACTACAGAGAACTCAAAGTCTAGATCCTTTCCCCCACTCCTCCCTGTGGGTAACAGTCCAGGGATTATATAATCCCTGTTTGATTGGGTATATGGAACTAGTGTTGTGGTTGAATTGTGTACCCTCCCCCCCAAATTTATATGCTGATGTTCTAGGGCCCACTTTCTCAGAGTGTGGCCTTATTAGGATAAAGAGTCTTTACAGAGGTAAAATGAGGTAATTAGAGAAGACCCTAATCCAATATGACTGGTGTCCTTTAAAAAGGGGAAATTTGGACATAGATATGCAGAAAGGGAAAACCATGTGAGGATGTGGAGTGAAGAAGCCTGCCTATAAGCTGAGGAGAGAAACCTAGAACAGATTTGCTGTCACAGCCTCAGAAGGGACCAATCCTCTGACACTTTGACCTTGGACTTCCAGTTTCCAACTATAGACAATAGACCTCTGTTGTTTAAGCCATCCTGTCTGCAGCATAGTGTTGTGGCCCTAATACCACTAGTAATTAAAGAGGCAAGAGAGGATAGAAGGATTTCAGTAGCTGCAGAAGCGTCAACATTCAAGTTCAGGGCCCTGGCACTACCAGCAGCCTCCTGTGGTCACTGTCTTTGGTGCCCTGCTGCACTCGAATGCCAAGCACATCAAGTGGTGTCAATGCTGCCTTCTTAGCTTGTTGCTGTGGGACAAGTTTAGACACTTAAGTTTCCCAGTTTGTCACAAAGGATATAGATGAATGGCTGGATGGGTAGGTACACAGGGTGAGTCCAGAGGTGCCCTGAGCTCAGGAGTTCCTGTCCCCATGGAATTAGGGTGCATCGCCCTCCCAGCACTTGGATGTGGTCACCAACCTGGAAGTTCTACAAATACCTTTATTTAGGGATTTGGGGTGAGTTCCATTAGGTAGCCATGGTTGAATACACTTTTGGTCATTAGTGATTGACTCACTCTCCAGCCCCTCTCCCCTCTCTGGACTTCAGAACTTGAGGGGTGGGTCTGAAAGTTCCAGCTTTCTACTTCCTTGGTTGGTTCCCTAGCAAATGCCCCTCCCCATCCCTCCTAGGGGCTTTCCTAAAGTCACCTTATCAGGTTAAATTTAGGTGTGACTGAAGAGGCTTTTTCTGAACAACTAAAGACACTCCTTCCACCTTTATCTCTAGTGATCAGCATTTAAAAACACACAAATATTATAACAAAAGATGCACTTAGTGCAGTTATCATTTAGGAAATTACAAAAGTTTTAGGAATTCTGACCAGGAATGAGGGACAAAGACCTGGCTAAATCTTCCTTATTTACTCATAGATATGTATTTGGCAGCCCATGCCACACTGTGATGAAACAGCTCATAAAGTGCTTGCCTATTTCCCCAAGAATGGAATAATCATTGAAGGATAGGCTTTCGGGGAGCCACTTGCTATTACTCTAGAATTGAATTTGAGGCATCAAAAATTCCAGAACCCTTGGGGTGGGGTTGCTGACTACTTATACTTGGAGACAGAGGCTATCAAGCCAAAATTTCTGAATTTGGGAAACTCCTGAGATTTTGGTGTCTGTGTTAAAAAAAAATGTTTTTTTCTTATGTAGCTGCAGAGCTGTGATGAGTGAAAGCCAAAAGCACATTTTCATCCTGTGTGCTATTGCACTACAATGCTTGCTAGATTTGCAATTGATCCAGCTATTTAATGGGTAAGAACCAAGATGGAAGTATATAGAATCTTTTGTACTTGGGCATACCCTGAGTCCTCAAGCTCACTGGGTTGTTATCACTCACACCTCCCCTCCTTTCTCTGATGAGTCTTTTAAATGACATTTTATTTTAGTTTTCTCTATTTTTTTTTAATTTATAGTACTTTAAGACAATTTTAAAAGTAGTTTTGGATAACAGCAAACTTGAAGGAAAAGTACAGAGATTTTCACTATATACCTTTCCTCTACAAGTGTACAGCCTCCCCCAGTATCAACAACACCCCTCCAGATGGTACTTTTGTTACAGTTGATGAACCTACCTTGACACATCATCTCCCAAAGTCCATAGTTGACATCAGGGTTCACTCTTAGTTTGGTACATTCCATGGGCCTGGACAGATGTGTAATGTCATATACCTGTCATTATAGAGCCATATGGAGCAGTTTTACTGCCTTAAAAATCCTCTGTGTCCCACCTATTCATCCCTCCTCCTTGCTAAATCTTTGTCAATCATTGATCTTTCTACTGTCTCCATACTTTTGCCTTTTCCAAAATGTTATGTCATTGGAATCTTACAGTATTTAGACTTTTGAAATTTACTTCTTTAATTTAGAATATGCATTTAAGTTTCTTATCTTTTCATAACTGGATGACTTGTTAATTTTCAGAACTGAATAATATTTCATTGTCTGGATTCACCTACTGAAGAATATTTTTGTTTTTATCTATCCATTTACCTACTGAAGAATATTTTGGTTGCGTCCACATTTTGGTCATTATAAATATAGTGTCTCTGATGAGGCTTCTTATTTATTAGACTGTGTAACTTACCTGGAAGAGTTACCATGGAGGAGGAAATCAATTACACCATGTCCCACTCGTGCCACGTGATCTTCATTTGGGGTTCATCCATGATTTCTACCTCACTTGGAATATCTTTATAGAATTTGACTTGGATTCCCAAGTCTCTCTTGTTTTTTATTTGTTCTGTTTTCTAAAAAATTGAAGGAAAGAATTTTTAAGACTCAGTTGCTTGGAACAGTAAACAAACTGCTCAGTTTAAAAAGGTGTTGACCTAAAGTGTTTAGGATTAGACAAATTCCTAAATGGTATAATTGGAGTCACTAGGGAGCTTTTTTTAACTCCTTAATTTGGAGAAAAAGAAAGAAGGAATAAATCAGTATGATTTGCAATTTCAAAATATGGTCATCCAGCTCTGAAATATTGAACCTAAGGGGAAACTCAAGCTTAAAGTCTTCACCCTTAAAAAGAGCTCCCGCATACTTTTCACGCAAACAGTTTATGAAATATCCAAGAAGTTAGCTTTCATTTTTGGTGTTGAGATATAGAATATTAAGGCTCCAGAAGACTAATATAGGTTTGTGTATTTTAGAAGATTTTCTTAAGTTTTACTGGGTCTTGAGTTTTGCAGTTTTAGTAATTAGATATTAAAAATATCCATGTGTTTCTTGCCTAAGGCTTTCTGCCAAATAACCTAGCTCCAACGTGCAATTAAAGTGACCTTTCTCAACCACCTGCTTCTCTATATCTTTTTTTTTTAAATAAATATTTTTATTGTTATTTATGTCTTTTACATTTTGCATTCCCCTTGGGTAGCCCACCACCAATTCACCCGTGATCCTGCTTCTCTATATCTTTAATGTGACCTGGCCTTCCACCACTGCTCTGCACCCAAAGTCCTTTACCTTCACCCACCTGTTCTGAGTTCCATCCCACCCACCCCAACTGCCTGCCTAACCCCATGAGCTATAGCAGCCAGTAGAACTGGTTTTCCAATTCCTATGCTCCTCACCAGCTATTAAAAAAAACAAACAAAACCCAAGTCACCCTAACCTCTCTCTAATTAGTTTTATAGAAACTGAGATAACGTCACTATCTAACAAGATCAGTGTGGCAGAAAGTGAAACAAAATCTGCTGTGTTTCTGCAAAATGTCTGGCCCAGAATATATGTCCCTATTTCTCTTTCTACCCAGTGCTCCCTGAACATCTTGTTTTTACTTTTCATCAGCCTAGAGATACAGGCCTGAAAAAGTAAGTTTAGAATAGGTAGGTCTAAAAAAGGAATATCGAAACAAGTTAGGTCTAATAGAGGTAGGCCTAGCAGAAGGTTCATGTCACGGTGATCGTCACACACTTATTCATTTGACCCTCCTTCTAGAGACTGAGTCTCCGGAGGACAAAGTCTGAGTCTGTTTTCCTGTGGGATCCCAGCTCTGAACACGAGGATATCACAAGTCAGTGCTTCGTAAATACTTAGGGAACGAGTAAATGAATGACAGGACATTCCACTTGGACATTGAAAACTGTATATGCCCTTTAACAGATAAAAATGACAGTGGAGCATTTTCCTGGCCTAGAGGTCCATAATCTAGTAATTCTACGTCAACTCCTTTTTAAAGGATATCCAGATTTTTTCTACGTCAACTTCCTTTTTAAAGGATATTCAGATTTTTTTATATCATATTTATGTGGCTGCTTAAAAGTACCACTGACCCCCTGTATTCCCTCAGCCTTGTCTCATGCTCTGCATTCTCATTGCAATAGGTCACCCCAAAATGGAATGGATGACATGTGGTGACCTCATGTTTCTCTTGCAGTGTACCTCCCTCTCCTATGCTCCTGGGACAACACTGATACTTCAGCTGGAGATACCCCACTTTCAGCTGTGTGTTTGGGTTACACTGTCCTAACCTAGCTCCAGGCTTGGCACTGAGAGTACCCACTGCTCAGCAAGAGAATGGCCTCTGAAGGGAACACAACCTAATTAGAGACAAAAATATAGTGTGAAGAATTTTAGAGTTTCTGCAAAGAAACACTTCTTCTCAGCTGTAGTAATGCTTAGAGGAGAAACTTGTAGGTCTTGGGGAGGTGGGAATATGGGGAATTCACCGGAAGGGGGAATTTAGTCTGTAGAGAAGGGGCAGAAATGAAGTTGCCACGGCAATGAAAGCAGAAAGACTAGGTCTTCAGTTACTTTTTTGAACTTCGTGCTTAAACTTTATCCAAACATAAACGTAGCTAAGGACTTTTTTATGCAAGCTGCTATGTCTTCCTTTTAAATTTACCAGAATTGGGTGTTCTGTCACTTGCAATGAAAGATCACCTGCTTGTAGTTTCCATAAAGGGCCGCTGCCACCATTAGGCACTGTTTCCTTGGCTGTCCCTGTCACTGTCCCTGTCACCCAGTGACAATTACATTCATTGTTCATGGCGTCAAGGTGGGAAGTGAAAGCTTTCAGCGTCACTGAGGCTCTGGAACAGGGAAGAGTGTCTGAGGGATTTGTTCACTTTGGGAAGCCTCAACCTTGCCTTCTCCATGACATGAGTCTTGTGAATATTTTTAGTATGTTGACATCAAAAGCTCAAATGAGTAGTTATTTTACTTAAAAATATATTCTCCAGAGGACAAAGTGAGATACAAACTCTTTTCAGCACCCACGTGTTTAATGACATACTTTCATGGAATTCAGTAGCTACTGTGGAGAGCCTTTTGGAATGAAATGGGTTATATAGCTTCTGTTAGCAAAATCCCCCCAAATTAAATGTATTTTATACCTGGTGGTATATAGTAAACTCTAAAAAAAGCTGCCTGGAGTGGATTATAACCTGAGAAGGCCAAAGCCAATGAAGAGTTCATCACGGTGTTCTCAGAATAGCATTGCCAGCTGAACTGATCTCTGTGGGGACTCGTCACGGTGCCTTCCTAAGACCATTTTCCCATTAGATTTCTCAGGGTTTCACTAAGGATTATATTAGATCATAGTCTACCTTGAACCAGAATCATTTTCACTAAGCAATATGCAGGCAGGGAAACTGTGACATTTGAGCTCAGTTACCATGCTGACATTATTCACACATACACTTTTAATGAATGGATGAGAAATGCATTCACATCACATCTTTACTGGATTGTAATCAGGAGCAATGGTGGCACATGGCAGATTTTTAAATAAATGAATGCTCATCGATGATCATGTTTCCATCAAGAGTAAGTGATGATAAACATTCTAAGACATAGCGCTATATTTCAAATACTGACAGACCAGCGAGAATTTTATTTGGGTTACTTGGACTCAGGGCATATTAGAAGATTGTATCCAGGAAAACTGTGATGAGTCAGTTACACAGGATAAGCATTCCAAGGCGTCGTGTGCAGTGACTAGCTAAAGTAGAGAGGAAGTGGATATTGTTTTAACAGAGGAAGTCAAAGAGAATTCAGGGTATCTCAAATCCCCCAAGACTGAGAGCAGGGTAAAGTGGGGAAATGAAAATCCTTTACCTATAAGCATTCTTTTCTAGTGCCATGGCCTCGGCCACTTCCTCTCAACCCTGATGACTTTGCTCAACTGTGGTTCATGTGTCAAAATTCACTCAAAAAGCTTAAATATCCACTAGAGACTTGGAGATCAGCTACACCATAAGTCTAAGAGCTCCAAACTAAACTGATGTCCCTCTCTGCTTTTTCAACCCCTTATTAATGGCACCTCCATTGATAAGTCCAATGCATAATCAGTTTCTTAACAACTCAGAACCCCAGGGCCTCTTTTGGTTTTCTTATCATTTGTCTCCACAAATCCATCAACTGCTGAGTTCTATGAATTCTACAGCTATAAATTCCATGACATTTGTCTTTTGTTATTCATTTATTTGTTTTAAAAAAAGATTTATTTATTTATACATACAAGAGCTGGGGTTCAGGCCAGAGGTGTATGTGTGTGGGGGAGGGTGTGAGAGGATTCACCAACAGCAGAGTGGGGGGTAGAACAGGCAGATTGACTGAAATACACAGCTGAGGGGAGGAGTGGGCGAGGCAGGAGAGGTCTGCGGTGCCATGTGGGAAGCTCCCTGGCCAGGGATTGAACTCTTGCTGCAGTGGCTGCGGATAGCTTCATAGTGTTGAGACTTAACCTCTTGGGCCACCAGGGAGGCCCTGTCTTTTATTTATTTATTTTTTTTATAAATAATTAGAGGCATAATTTGTGACTTTTTAGCTGGTGTCTTTTTCTCCATTATTTTCCTACTCTAACTTAGATTTGTTAATATAAATTTAAATGGAAATATAAATTACAGAATATTCCAGACAAAACAAGTTTAATAACCCTAGACTGTTTTCATTCTTGAAAATAAGGTGTGTGTGTGTGTGTGTGTGTGTGTATACTCATGAGTTTAGCAAATTATGTCAAGATAACACCTTGTTTAACTTTCAAACAGCTTCCTTTTGTGAATTCTGTAACATGGCTGAACAATTTTTCACATGATTCTTTATACGTGTGCAGTGTCTTTTCCTGTCCTCTTTTCACTAGTTCAACCTGGAATGTGCTTTCTTTCCATTTCCCTTTTCATTCATCCTGACTTCTAACCTCTTCTATAAGTCTTCCTTGATACTTCTTCCCTATAAATAAAGAAGATATTTTTTTCTTTTGAAGTACCAAAACAATGATAAATTACCTTTTAATAGTTCATAACATTCACGATCAGCCCTACCTTTTGACGTGGTTATTTCTATAAATTCCTCAAGAACCGAAGGATTGCTTTTTAGTCCATGAAAAAGCAACTAGTTCAACACATGGCACATAGATGATGCATATTAATGTTACAAAGCAAATAGTCCATCAGGTTGCACATAGTAAATGTTCACTCAGATATAATGAAATGAAGTTTTAAAATCTGGAATGTATGAAATGCTATTAAAATAACGTGTATCTATATTACATCAATATAATTGAATGCAGATTTTACTGAAGTTCTATGAATGACCAAGCACATACAAAGATACTTAGGCTCTTAGTCATCAGGGGAATGAAAATTAACACAACAATGAGACACCACTGTGAGGTACACACTAGAACAACTACAATAAAAGAGGCAGACAATAATGTGTTGGTGAGGATACAGAGAGACTTGAACCTCTTATATGTTGCTGATGGGAATATAAATTGTACTGTCACTTTGGAAAAACAATTTGGCACTTTCTTAAAAAGTTAAAATAAATTTAAATAAATAAATTTAAAACCCAGCAATTCTAACCCCAGGAATCTACCCAAGAGAAAGAAAAAACGTATGTTTACACAAAGACTTGCATGCTAATGTTCGTTGCTGCTTTCCTCATAATAGCCCCAAAGTGGAAACGATCCAAATGTCCATCAACTGGTGAATGGATAAACAAAATGTGCATATCCATATAACAGAACATTATTTGGCAATAAAAAAAAATGAACTACTTATACCAGCTACAATTTGGATGAACCTTGAGAACATTATGCTTGCTGAAAGAAGTCAGTCACAAAAGACCACATGATATGTGAATCCTGTGTATGAAATTTCCAAGGAAAGGCAAATCAATAGAGACGGAAAATAGGCTTTTAGTTTTGTGGGGGTGGGTTGAGAATGGGCAAAGGAATCCTTTTGTGATTCTAAAATTGGATTGTGCAGTTGGTTTCACAACTCTGTAAATTTACTAAAAATCATTGAATGTTACATTTGAATTGGGTAAATTTTATGGTATGTAAATTAGATCTCCATAAAGCTGTTAAAAGAATAATTGGACTTCTAGATCAGTCATCTTTTATCCATCAGGAAAAGAAAATAAAGCCTAGTTTCTTTTAAATACTGTTGTAGTAGAAAAATGCTCAAGTATTACAAAGGGTAAATTACAAAATCTGCCTAACTGTAGTTTATTGCTTTTTGACAGGATAGCTGTTTGTATTAATGTTAACAAAATGGAAAGAATATCTTGTTTATAAACCATTGCAATAGGAATAAATTTTATAGGGAAATAACAATTATTGTTTTTTTAATCAAGTTTTATAGGCATCTTATATTTTTAGCAATTAGGTTAGAAAGGATTGCTTTTACTAAGACTTTATTAGATCTGAGCTGTTCATTCGGTCACATAAATTGTCAGTACATTGCAGTCTAGTATGGATTAATTATTCACCCCAAAGTCTATTAGCAAATATTTACCACTTATAGCCTAATTAAAATTGAACTCAGGCTACTATTAAATAGAGGTCATTCTAAAGATCTTCTCAAGAAAGATATAAGCTTCCAGAAAGTGAAACTCAGAGGGTAGTTACTCAGAGATCAATAGGACATTTAGGGATGCTGATGGTGTTCAGCCCTCCTTGGTCCATTATTGTTCATTTTAATCAAGTATCATTGCTGTTGGGTGACAGCAAAAATCTGAGAAGAGAAAGGAAGTTTTGTAGGTGGTAATGAATAGAGCAACATTACTTCCTAATCAAGCAGAACTACTGTGAGTGTGGACTGTGCTGTTTTCTTCTAGGAAGGAATCTCCTCCCCACTTAGCCTGTCTTCTTGAGCAAGTGATAGGTCAATTATAGAGATATCTTGTCTTCTCCCCCAGAAACTGCAAACTCTGGAATGAGCTTAGAGGTGTCTCTAAGGGAGACCATCACAGGACCTGATAGTGCATCTTTCTCAAGGATATAAAGAATTTTAATTGTTCTTTCTTCCACTTTACTGTATACATTTCTATGCCATTCTGTTCAATTTTTTTTTTTGTCACTTTCATCTTGCCTTACCTGCCTGCGAAATTGATAATAAATTGTTCTGTGATAAGTCGTTTGTCTCTATACAGGGGCGTCTTTGGCAGGATTATTCCCCAATACTACATATCTGTGTTAGAGAAAGTCTGGTAAGATTTCAACAAAAGAAGGACCTGTAATGTCCCTCCCAATCCCATCAGACATTGATTGTCCCTTTAAATTCACGGCGTTAATACCTTTAAAGCAGCCCTTTTGAAGTGAGCTAATCGATCTCTCCAACCTCCTTCCTGGCCTGCTGAGAATCAGGATCTCCTGTCTACCTTGCTCTCCCGTGGACCCAGGGGCGATCTGGAGGATGCCATCACAGGCTGTGCTCATTTATAAAACAAAGCATGTAGTGTTGATGAGCTAACGAGAGGTGTGGAAATTTCCAAATCATTGGCCAGTAGTTATTTTCCTTCTTCCTTTCTGAAATGCAATTTCATAAAAGGCAAAGTCTTATTGTTAAATTCTGACTCATCTTGTTTTATACAACAGCCACTCATTGAAAAAGAGTTTTAAAATTGAAACTGAACCTAAAAAATCAGACAAACGCCAAGAACTTATAAAAAGGCTATAGACAGGTCGCTATAGGCAAAAATTATGGCAGAAAAGGACTATTAATTAGGTAGGAACATGACAGGAAGAAGAAATCTAGAAAATTTATAGTGGAAGAGACATTATTGGTGATTTGGTAACATAGTACCAAATGTGGTAAAATGAGCAGTAATAATAGGAGGAAACCAAGACAATGTGTTAATCAGGCTATTTTTTGCCTATCAATTTGAACATTAAAATTTTTTAAGATATAATTTTTGTGAGTGTATTATTTTTCTGTTGCACCTATAATAAATTAGTGACTGACAACAGCACGATTTATACTATCTCACTGTTCAGGATTCTGAAGTCTGACACAGGTCACACCAGGCTGAAATCAATGTGTCTGCTGGCTTGTGTTCCTCCAGAGGCCCCAGGGGGAAGCCATTGCCTTGTGCTGTTCATCTTCTAGCAGTGCCCATATCCCGTGGTCCGTGTCCCTTCACAGCCAATAAGGTGGGCGGAGTCCTTTTCATTTCGCAACACTTTCTTGCTCCCTTTTCCGATTCTAAAGGGAATGGTTCAATCTGAATATCATGTTTTTTTTCTGACTATCTCCTCTGTACAGATAGATACAATGTCACTGAAAATTAGTGTGCTGTATGCTTATTTTATAATGTAAATAGTTTTAATTGCATTGTTGTCCCTGACATGACACTAAAGTAAATGCCAAGTGAAATTGGATAAGCAAAAAACCGCAATAATGAAATTGACTTTTGAGCCTTCCTAATTGTTTTGAGTTTTATGGAGCTATTTCCCTTCATTTAAATTTTGTGGAAAATTATTGATTTAAGGAATTACTTGGTAAATTGGCCATGAATTAAATAATCCCGGATGCTGAGCTTGGCTTTGATGAAAATGTCCCTTTCTTGTGACAAGTCAGGATGATGCTGGATAATCCTTATTGAGCAAAATGTAATAATAATAATAGTAATAAAACCTCTCAGCACCATACCGTAAAATTATGAAACTCACCACTTAGGGCTGGGAAATCCCTTAGAGATGGTTGAGTCTCACCACCTAATTTTATGGATGAAGAATCCAGTAAAATGAAGCTTCAGTTTATCAGAAAATATCTTAAACTGAGAAGAGTTGCCAGGAATACTTCTCCCAGCTTAGTTCAGGGAAGGAAGTTACAATTTCTATCACCAAGCAAATATTCACTCCTAACACCTCTTACATTAGGCAGCTTCGGGAGCCCTTCTCCAATTAGTCCTTTCCTGGTTAAGGTAAAGCAAGGTGAGAGATGCTGCCAGAGGCAGGAAGTGTGGGTGTTTGGGCACAAGCAGAATGTCTTTTCCTTGAGTGACAGATGTTTGATCTCACTGAGACACAACCACAAAAAGAAAAAAGAAAGAAAAAGCGGACAAAACAAACGAGAAGCCAGAATTTTAAGAATACATTCAAATTTCCTTTTCCTATAGTCTTTCGGGATACCTGCCAACTCAGAATTTTTTAACAATTATCTTTCCCTTTCCATTCTGGATTCTCTGGAAATTGAAAACTGAAATTTGAAATTGCCTTCTAGAGGCAAATAGTAGGAATCGATTCATGGGATCCACGATGTGGCCTAAAAGAGAAGGTACCAACAGGGTCACGAGTCTCCCTTGGAGACTCACAGGAAAGAGCTTCCTGTCCCTTAGGAAAGTCACAGTGGCAAGACTGGGAGTGGCCACTGGGGAGCAGATGGGGTTTTTGGTGAAAGGTGTGTCTCTGGCGGGGTTCTGGAGCCTGGCCTGAGGCCACTTACCATCAAACCCACTAGGCCGCCATCTTGCGCAGAGTCTGTATCTGTCAAATCACCTTTTGATTGTTATGTGCACCGCTGTGCACCAGGGGACCTGCTGCCTTGCCCCACAGATGACATGATGGCAACAAAGCTAGTCTTCACCTCGACCCCCGTGAGTCCAGTTGATGTAAGTCTGCCTTGGAAGAAAGAATCCCATCAGACAAAACAGTCTTCCGATCCTGCATGGAGAAAAAATTGCCCATAGGTGGACTGACCCACTTACTGGTGCTCCTGGGGGGCCTTGTCAGTGTCACCCCACAGGTGCTGTCTCATGTTAACTTTTACAGTTTCTGTGTGGTATTTGGGGAAGCTGTAGGTGGGCTTATCCAAATGTCTGAGACTTCTGAGAGGAAAGGCTGGAAGTGTAGGGAAGGCAATATTTTGCCTCTTCCCATGTCATGTTTTCAGCTAGGCCTGAGAATTAAATTGGCATAAGACAGATCACAGGAGAACAGCACACAGGTTTATTTAATGGATGTTTGCCATCACGACCCAAGAAAGTGGCAAAACCTAAATGCTTTTATACTAAGTTGAGAAAGAGGAGATTGTGGCAAAGTAAAATTATATGGGAAGACTGAAGGGAAATAAGACTGACTTTAACAAGGTTTGTGTGTACAGAATTGGCTCGACCTCAGGCTCACACCCAGTGATCAGAATGTCACGCTCCTCCGGGCACAGGGAGGGCATCGGCCATGTGGGGGTCTGACTTTCTGCTTCCAGGAAGAAAAAGGGGAGGATACATCCCCCTTCTTGCCCTTCTTGGTCTTTAAAGTGCACTTAGCTCAAAATAACCATTACATTAAATTAACAAACTTGGGGGAGACATGTTTTGCCACCCTTCAGAAGTAAAAACACAAATGTCACATTTGTTGAATGACTTATGATTTTTCAAAGCCCTTGAATTTGCCCTCATAGATCTCTCTTAAGATCGAACTGTTGAACTGGGAGATATTCCATTTTCCATCTCAGAAAATGTGAGGCTTGCACGGGCAGGGTTAGACTGAGCATCGTGGTTTCTAACCTAACTCAGGTTTCTCCCTGCAATGAAGATTAAAATCATTTAAAATGTGCTGCAACAGAGCATAAAATAATGACTCCAGAGGTGCCTGTACTTTCTCCCTGAATTGCTCTCGCTAATCTGAATTGGACAAAGAGACGGAGATGACCATCCTTTGGGTCTCCATCCAGTCTTTTGGGTCTTTAACACTAAAAGCTGACAGCAATATGCTTGTGCACCACCAGGATGTGAGCACAGCAGGTCCCCACCGGGAGGTCTGCGGATTCCACAGGTGAGCTCATCCTCACCCACCAGTGGATGACCAGCAAACCAGTACTCCAGGTGTCTCCACTTCCCACAGACACTCAGAAGTGGTGTGGCTGCAAGGCTTACTCATTACTTACAGATGGCTATCAGCTCCCAAAATGCCAGGCAGCCCTGATTTCCTCTAGATCTTCCCTCTGGATCTTCTCAGCCTCATCCAGCAGGTTCTAGCCCTGCTAAGCTTTAAATGAGAGGAAGTGGCAATAAATGATAAGAGAAATGATGGACCAGGGGAGAAAGGAATGCACTTTTACAGCAGACTTTTCACTATACCCTTTACCCACATAAGCAGAATAGTAATTCACTTCAAGTAGCTAAAAGGTGTTTGTTCTAGCGATAAATAAATAAACATAAAGCTCCCCCAAACCGATTCCTCTTATGGGTAAAATGGAGCCTGCTAATTTTAAACGTGCACTTGTAGCATGGTTTATGCAAAATTTCAGGGAAGGGACTAATAGCCCTTTCCCAGACATGCCGTGAGAAGGAGAATCTGTAGTTTATTAGAGGTCCTCCCATTAACTGATGTTGTCAACAGGACTCCAGCTGGCTAAGTGCTAATGCATTATTAGAAGAGGCTTTGAACATTTCACAAACATCGTAAATAGCCTCAGTATAACTAATTGTTGTTCATTACAGTATTGTTAAAATTGAAAAAATATCAATTTTTAAAAAGGAGGCTAATTCACTACATCTGATGCAAAATATTTACTTGTAGGTTTGTGTTTCAGACAACATAATTAACCATTTCTGGCAAGAACTGCAGCAGAACCCATGATGGGGCAGTATCCTGAAACCAGTGTTAACCTCTGGACCACAGCTACTCAGGGTATACTGTTGAGAACAGTTGTGGTCTTGAGGTCAAATGATGTTTCAGTTTGAAAAAGACAATCAAGTGACTCCACCCCTACCCTAGAAGAGATTTAAAGTTTTCCAAATTCAATAAATAAAAAGGTCATCAGCCAGAATCTAAGTTCCATTTAAGAATGGAATTTCCAATTAATCCATTTTCTTGATGTAATGACCATCTCAGTGTAAAGCTTAATCTAAAGCAGGTGGCTGGGCAGGGGCAGGAGCAGAAGCAGCAGAGCCACCCGCCCCCCTTCCTGTGCCCTGCAAGCAGGCAGTTGGGAACGCACCAGCCCCTCCTGTACAGCAAGAAGGCATGTCTGCCAAGGCTGTCACAATCAGGATTTATAAAAATAGATGAATTATAACAGTAAAGGAAATTAAAAAAAAAAAACAACTAGGACTTGTATTCAAGGAAAGGTTTACAGTGAGCGATAAAATGCCACAATACATGACATCTAGCTTTCTAGATTATTTTTATCATTATCAACTACTATATATCTTCATTGTCTGGGTTCTGATTTCTAGGACTAAAGAAGGTTATCCAATACCTACTCAAAATCTTAAAATTGCTTTTGAGACAGTAAATTTCAGCTCCTCAAACCTTTGACTGTACCTATTAAGTATGGCATTTTTGACTAGCCTAGTGCTGGTCTCTTTCTCAGGAGACTTCATATCCGCCCAGGACTAAAACAAGTAAAAAAAAGATCTTCCTTAATTGAAATCTTCTCTCAATTTTTCTGCCTTTCTGCTTCTGTTATAAGCCCAATGTGGAATTTTGTTTCTTTTTAGTTGTTGCAGAGGTGTGCTGTAAAAAATTATTTTTTCTAGAGTATCCATAGAATTACCAGCAATTATAATATTCATTATTCATATTCATTTGATAGAACATTGTGGTGTGCCAATCAGTAGGCTAAGAATTACATATATTCTATATAGTATATGTAAAATATATCATATTACATGATTTTCATTTTATTAATAAGGAAAATGAGACTAGAGCAAGCCCTAAACTGTGGTCAGACAGGGAGTGGGAAAGCTACTCCCCCCAGGGGATTTTTAAACATTCTGCATCATATTGCTGTTCATCTACTCCTCTTTCTCTCCTTCCTCCTCCCTCCCATCCTTCTTTCCTTCCATCCTCTTTTTCCTTTGTTCAAATTACCTTTAATTATGCTTTTACCAGGCTGTGATCACCTCAACAAAAACTCAAAACTGATTAACTTTTGTCCGAAGAGCTAGCTCATATTAGATCCTCAGGTTAAAGAGAACCTAGGATACACCTTGAGGGGGAAGGAGAAACACAGCTGGAAGACCACTTTGGAAATGACAGTCAGCCCAGAGGTCTGGCTCAGCTTCCAGACCTCAAATCAGAGGGTTCAGTGCACTGGACCCCAGTGAAGTGGGCAGAGCGGAAAGACTTTCTCAACTGTACCAAGGAAGGGTGCAGCTCATTCTTCCTTCTTCTAGGTTATTTTTTTCCCTTTCCTTTCCCTTGCTTCTCTATCTCTTTCCCCATATAAAACTGATAAAGTCCAAGGAATCATCCATTTCTTAACTATGCTAGTAGAATATTGGATTCAAATAATACTATTAAAATTACCATTGTTTACAGGCTAGCCTGAGGCCTGAACATTGGCTTTCTCAGGTTCTTCATTTGTTACTAACCACATTTGCAAGTCAATGTTCAGAGTCCAGGCTGATTGTGCCTCATTTGTTCAAGTGCAAAGGCCACAGAGTGGTGTGGTTGATTACTGTTTGGAAGGGGCTCAAGTTCTTCAGATGAAAGTCCCGTGGAGGAGCATGGAGTCATCCCAGCAATCACGAGTAAAACAAGCAAATACATTCTTGCAGGTCGCAGCCTTAGCAACTGAGTCACACAGTGAGAATGGAGTTAAACTTACAGAGCTGAACAGGCTGGCACATCACGTCCTCATGGAATATGCTGGCTCATCACGTCCTCATGTCCCGGGTCTGTGGGAGGAGAGACCCTGGGCAGGTTCCCACTGGGTCTCAGAGGCCCAGCTCCTCTTCCCCTGCCTTCTTTCAGAGTTCTCTGGTTCTTGAAGGATCTGGTCTCCATAGAGACTCAGTTGATGCCAGCTTGCCTGGAGCCACATTAGGGAGCCCTGCATACAACTCAGCAGTCCTAGGGCACTTTACAGAGGAGAGAATGTGCCCGGAGCTGAAACCCCCACCCTCTTTTTCCTCACTCTGTATTCTGCTTCTGCCTGCTGCCAGGGCTGCTGTTTCTAGCTCAAACTGCTCCTGGTGCCCAAAGAGAACCACTTCTGCCAGTCTGAGGATCTCAGGAGAGATGCAAGGGCTTGAAGAGATTGTTGGATGAAAAGACAGTAAACGGCTGGCAGTATTTCAAGGGTGGTGGTTTGTCTTCCCTGCTGCTTTGTGACGGGTTATGAATATAATAAGCTGCCCTCGGCCACATCTCTGAGTTGCTAGTTAGGGGTCCAATCAGACCAGCAGACTCACTGGCTGCCTCCAGTAGTGCAGTGGACCATCTTCTGAGCTCTCTGGGGAGAACACCCGTACCTTGCACGTCAATCTCCCCACCGTCATGCCTTCACAGAAACACAGGACCCCCGTGGGAAGGAAAAACTTCTTTCTGCTTACCAGCAAGGATGCTTAGCATTCTGGATTTACTACATTATGTTAGAAGATATCGAGCTTCTGCTCAAGGATAAGCCCCTTTGAGGGGAGATCAAAGGGCTCGAGCTTTCCAAAGTGCAGTTAAATTTAACATTCCAAGAGTCAGGAGGGTAGATTAAAATAGGATTTTGCTTGCAATAACATTTGGGGCCGGTTCCATGCTGCTGGGTGTTTAATCCAGCCAGGAAAGCTGGTTTATAGAGAGCTCTCTAAGCCTACAGCTCCCCAGTGCAGCTCAAAGGCAACAAGATTCTCCTTGATGCAAAGGTTTTGCTGAAGTAAGGGTGCTTTTCTTTCTGGTGGGGACGCCCGCCTACTTCAGAATCATACATTTCTTTCTCTATGATGGTTGCAGTTTGGGGGAGGGAGTTTGCAAACAAATATAATAGAATATTCTGAAAACTGGGGTAAACCACATTCAACACAGGTATTTGAGAGAAACAATGGTATTGTTTAATGGGCCTCTCACTCCCGAGAGGTAGTTCTTCAGTCTCATCATTTTATTAGTGTTATTATTAATTTTCCATCTGTCAAAAGGCTAGAATGGTGAATTCTTAAGACTCCAGGGAAAGAAGGGGCCTGGGTGCCATCACTGTCATTTCCCAGATGGGTGGTGGCACAGAGGCTGCCCCCACTCTTTCTGGAAACATCCTCGAAGTGCATCCTAGGGATTCCTTTCATAAGAGCTTCCTAAATACTCAGGAGTCTTTTCATCTTTTAGCTAAATTTCTCTTTCTTTCATGTAATTCCACTTAATTGAAGGAAACTAGAGTATCTGTTTCTGGGTACAAACGAGAAACATACAAATTGACTTCAAAGAGCTTTATCTTGGAAACAGCACACCTTTGGGGAATGACTGTCCTCAGACCTTGACATCAGCACTGTACCTTTTATTTCCAGCCAGAGGCTTTGACGTTTGCTGCCACTCAATGGTGCTTAGCCTCTTCTGGCCCCACCTCACTATCTTGAAGGTGTACTTACTAGCAACACCATTGGCAAGTGAGGAAACCGGTTACAGAGTTTGCCTGGGGACACACACACTAGCTGATGAGGTGAGGGTTAAACTCTGGAAAGTTCCATTCTGAACTCTAATGTGGGCTGTTTGTCTGCAACCCTGAAATCATGAAAAAGTCAGAAAATCAAGGTTTGATTTATGTCGAAACTAATTTGGTGAGAATAAACAACTGGAATTTGCACGATGCCCTTAATAAACTGAACTGTCATTTAATATGAATAGGTCCCCAATTAGGTACAGAAAGAGCCATGTACTTTGAAAATGGAACGCTGCCTCAGCCCCTGCTGGGGGCATTATGGAAAATCTGATGAGCATACCTTATAACCTTTCTAAAAGTAGACCCCACAATGAACTCGGAATCATGACTTGTCTCAAGGGTTGTGCTTACAGCTGGTGGACCTCTGTGGCTAGCCTTTCTGAGCAGAAGCGTCACAGGGAAGTTTATAGTATATTCTGTAGGTTACCGGACATGCATTACAATGTCAGTGTGGAGTCAAACCTTTAAGCAGATGAAACCAATTTCCTTCTCAACAACAATACAACCTCTATGCTTCAACAGCTGCTCATTCAGCTATTCTGGCTGCCTTTGCTACTGTAGACTGTCCTACTGATGGCCAACTAAAGTTCTTAGAAAATCTTCCATTTCCCAAGCTTGCTTTCCAGAGGATGCCCCCACTGGGTCCCGTTGTTTCATGGCCAAACGATCTAAGGACTCCACAAACACATATATTCATTCAAACAACACCACTATCATTTTACTACTCCAGCCCTGCAATGTAACCGTGTCAGAGGCCGGCTCCGACCGAGGTTGGGTTCCCGGGGGTGGTGGGGAAAGCGTTGGCAGTGGCGCTGGCGAGTTCCGTGGGAAAAGGGGGTGGGGAGTGAGAGACAGCACACACCAGAGAGTGTGATCAGGCCGTTCCACTTTATTTCTTGAGAACAGGGTTTTTAAAGCATAACTATAAAGAAAAAACTACAGACAATGATAGGGTGATTACAGATATTCAGATGCATAATCAATTACATACTTTGAGGGGAATAAAGGAACTTTGGAAAAATGTCTCTTGTCTGATGTAAATTCCAGCAAGGTCCAGGACATAATCTTCAACCTTTGCCCTAGGCCTAGGGTGGAGGCTGCTGTCTCCATACCTATTGTCTGAAACTAAGACCATAATAAAAGAAACATCTTTATGCTAATCTCTGGAGGAAATAATCTAAGGAACTATACGCTGATTTTTGAGGAAAGGAAGGGAAATAGGGGAAGGGATTAAATGTTCTTTGTTTCAAACATTAACCCTTGACCGGGCAACGACACTTCACTGTCAGAAGGACATCTCCTGCCAGGATCTAATGAGTAAGGCCAATGCATGCAGGCATGGTGGAGAAACTTAGTTATTGTTCTCACCTGAAATTATACTTAAATTATTTGCAAGAAGAAATATCACATCCTGACTTATGGGAACACTTCCTTGAAGGCTCGCCACTCATAAAGTGACCTTGTCAAAACAATATGGGGGTCTAGGCTGCGATATAACCGATGTTTTTTTAAATGCAGTCATTTAAATATTTCAAAGTGGTTGAGATCTTTGAACCCAAGTTAGTCCATAAAGTCTCAGCTATCCAATGAATGCTTCTAGCATCTTGTAGTTCTGATCCCCTTCCTCAGTTTTATAGATGAAACTTTTAAAATACTCTACATGAGTAAATGAAAAAGAATCACAAAGTAAATTATAAATAACTTGAAGTGTTTTTCCTCCTTGATGGCTCCTTACAAGGGAAGTTTAAGCCTCCCTGGAAGAATGCCAAAACTGTATCTTCCTCAATAATTAGGTTTGTGGGGTTATGATTCAGAAACTCAGTGGGACTATTGCTCAGGGAGAAGTATCTACAAGACTGGAGATGTTTTGAAAATATCGTAGAATAAACTAAGCGATTCATAGCTGAACTGTGACTTTTCTTTTAAATTAAAAAAAAAATTAAGGAAACCAAGAGAGCAAGATGAAGAAGCTGTAATGCTGGATAATTATGTTCTGCAGGACTGGGCCATCTAAATGCCCCAATGGTCAGGGCAGTGTCCAGCCTTGGATGTTCCTTCTGGTATTTGGGCCCTGATGGTGAGGAGAAGGCTCTGGGGGCTTGAGGCAGCCCTGTGAGGGCAGTCTGATGTGATTGACAGGATGCAACACTTCCTTCCCCAGAATCTTCACTTCTTCTGAGACTGGAAAACCCTACATGAGAAATGGTCCCAGCAAGAGGGACCTTGTCCCTCTACTGTTATGTACATCTGTGTTTCCTGAGGCACCTGTCCTCACCGCCCACCTCAGACTCAAACTGCCTGGCTCTTTCCAGAAAGGAAGCACATATCATATCATGGCTAAGTTTCCTGCATCCAAACCAGGGATTCTTCCAGTCTTACCTCATGGTATTTGTTCATTCAACTTTCAAAGCATGTGAGACTGCTTGCTTTATCGAAAATTCTGAACAGGACATTCTGCTTCTATGTTTCTGATGCACATTGACACATTTACACTCTGGCTAAATAGTCCTTCCCTTGCTCTGTTGACTCTGGAAGATGCCCCTGATGACAGTCCGCCCTTAGATCTGGCAGAGACTGGCTGTCAGTCTGCCTGGATGCAAGGGACACTGTCCTTTCTCAAACTGACTTCACACAGAACCATTCTCACCATCCCAATCAGAAGTATGTACCAACTGCACTTGTCCACGTTTCAATAACTCCTGAAGAATTTAATATAGTCAGTATTGCCTCTCCCTCTATAGAAATGCCTGAGGAATTCCCTGACTAATCCCCTTCCTTTGAAACAAAGACCAGAATTCTGACTAAAAGGAACTTCTTGCTTCTGATGACCCAATGTCTTTTCCTCTCATACTGGAAACTCTTCAATGGGCAAATTCTGGGAGACACATCAACTCCAGGGATTTCCACTGGTAATGAGTTTAAATTCCCAACCTTGCCCATTTCCCTGCTATTCTTCTGTCATTTCCAGGCACCATGTTCTCATTGTATCAGAGGTGCCCCCTGCTATTCCCTGTTCCACTCACATGTTGACTGGGAAGTAGAAACACTTAGATGTAAATCTTGTCTTTGACACCTGTTATTCAATCTGCTTCTCAGTTTTCTTTGGTAAAACAGGGAATTCACAGCACTTATTTCGTAGGTTTGTCGGGAAATCTCCACTTCACGAAGATAAGTTATCTGCTTGAATGGAGATGTTGCATTAGGTTTTATATAAATTGGGGAGTAGTCTTAGAATACCTGTACCAACTTCTTTTCAGTTCTTCTTTCCCATTCAATGTGACATTGATAGAAATCCATCCTAGTGAATGTTCCTTATGTCTGGAGAATCCAAGTGAGTGTTCATTAGAAAGAGAAGTTTGCTGAGGTCTTATCTTCTCTCAGGACCTGAGGTAATAGCTTCTGATTTATAAACATGTAGCTCCTGGCTGTGTTTTCTTAGCTGATGATTTAGGTTCATAGTTGTCTATCTAGTGATTGTATAAACCGAAAAGAGTTGTGTTATAGTCAAATAAAGCAAGAGGCATGAGCTGAATGTGATTTTAACATGCTGGCATAATATTATACTTCTGACTTTGAAAAGTACCCTGAATGATTAAACCTCTTCATTCTTACTGAAGAAGGATATTTGCCTCTGATAAAGTCAAAACAATGAAACTGCTTGTGGGAAAATGACCTTTCTTGTCTTTTCAGGTATCAAGTAGACTCCTAGGGAAGCAAGCCCAGCAGGGGTTTCATTTAACTAACTAGCTGAATCAACAGGACTCCAAAGCCATTATTTACTTTTATTTCTTGAAGACAAACAATTCCATCACTGGAAGCCCATGAGTTTTCTTAGAGTCACCTTAGTGAGAAAACATGTGTTGTGTACCCAGGCTGACAATATCAGTTTTTGGATTTTTTTTTCTGTAACTTCAAGTTTGTATTTCTGTTTTTATTCTTAAGCAGGGTCCTTGTTTTTATGTAACATTATTAACATCTAATGCAATTGGTTTTGAAATTCTGATTTAAAATCTTGCTCCAACATTTTACATAAGAAGTGTGAGAGGGTAAGGGATACTAACAAAGAGGGAAGGAAGCACAATGGCCTGTAGTGGGGGAATATGGGTGAGTGGTGGTGGATGCATTATGGTGGTAATTCCTAATAGGGGTATTCCTTTAGGGGTACTCAGTTAAAGTAAATAAAAAATTAAATAAAATTTAAAAACTGTGAACAGGCTCCATTTTATAGCCTATATAGGAAAAAAAACAACAAAACTCAATATCTGCCTTCACAATCATAATTTAAAAAAAAGACGTGAAGATATATCTCAGTTTGCTGTTTGTTTCCTTCTGATGAGAGGTAGTCCTCAGCTATTACAGGCTGTTAATATCTCCATTCATTTTTATATGTTCTTGCATAGATCCATATTTAAGATGAATCACAGTAGGAGAGCTTCATTAACTTCTGAAGAATCATCTGAAATGGTGATACACTGGTGTGTGTGTGTGTGTGTGTGTGTGTGTGTGTGTGGTGTGTGTGTGTGTGTATGTATACACACACACATATATACATTATTGGATTGTCGGAAAAGTTGACGTATTTTTTTCTGTCTTTAAAGCAAAAATGTGTCATGGCTTTTCTGTGTATGTGTATACATGTTAATATATATAAGTATCATTGATGAACACAAAGATGAAAATAATAGAACTATTCTAAATGATTAACCTTGTATAACTGGCTATTTCTAAGGAAAGATATAAGCAAATAACATGCTTGCAACTTCATTGCTTCTATGCCTTATGCAAAAGAGGTGGAGCTAGGCTCTTAAGTCTGCAGATCAAATATTCCTCGATACATTTGTTCTAAAACCAGTGGATGGCCAGTCTGACTCCAGATAAAGAAAAAAAGACTACCTCTTTGTGTCACATTTTTCTATTTCTGTGGTGATTTTTTTCTTGCTAAGCACTGTGAAGTTTCTGTGATTTTCCTTAAATTGCAAGCTGAAGTGATAGTGTGTTATGGTTTCATGGTTGTTGGCAGATGATGTGAAATTCCTGGGTCAGAGGTAAAGGATAGTGTATTACTCACAGAACTGTAGTTGCCTAAATATCATCATTTTTCTTATGCTGGTTGCTCAAAGTTCCAGTTCCCAAGGAGCAACACAAGAGGGCCTTGGCATGAGGTTGCTTACCAAGAGTTTTCCAGAGAAACAAAGCCAATAGGAGATACAGACACACACACATGCATATACACATACATATATACATATATTACATATGCTATATTACACATGTATTATGTATAATGCATATACATAAAATATATCCTATTCCCAAAGCAGACACGTGTATGTAAGCATGTATGCATATGTGTATGTATTTATATGCACACACAAGCATACAAAGACCAAGATATAGATTTATAGATGTGTAGACAGATTTACTCTGAAGAGTTTGCCCACGCAATGATTATGGAGGCTGAGAAATCCCAAAATCTGCTCTCTGCAACTGTATACTCAAGAGAGTCAGTGGTATAATTTAGTCTGAGTGTGAAGGCCTGAGAACAAGAGTTGCTGATGGTGTAAATCGCTGTCTGGGACTAGGAGATTAGATGTGCTGTCCCAGCTCAGCAATGAGATAGGGAAAAGTGTTGATTCTTTCTTTCTCCACATTTTTTTTTCCTAGAGGCTCAATGGATTTGAAGATGTCCATCCCCATTGGGAGTAAGATCTGCTTTACTCGGTTTAATGCTAATCTCATCCAAAAACCCACCCAGAAATAATATTTTAAATAAACCCCCTTGGTAAGTTGGGATGGCACATAAGGTTAACCATCACAGTCCCATTACAAGGGTGGAACCCAACACTTAGTCCCTAATCGGTGACAATGGGCACACCTGTCCTGTGCTCCAGAAGGAGGCGCTATCCACCTTCCCAGGCTGTAAGCAACTGTCCTGTCTCAGAGGGAGACTCTGTCACTCTCCCAAGCTCCTTCACTGAACTAGCCTCCTTCAACAGAATGCCCAGCAAGGTCAGTGTTAAGCTGCTGCTCCCAAAACGTGTGCAAAACATGGGCTCCCTGAACATCTCTGGCACTTCTTTCCTTCCCTTCGAATCTACGGTGTGACATCAAAACTGGAAACTAAAATAAGTATTTGCACTACAATGAGAATAATTTTCCTATAATTTACCGGCATTGTTAGTTGTAAAATTGAAGACTTTGTCCTGCTGTTACAGAAAATTCAAGCTTGACTGGGTATGGTAGAAATGGATTTGGGAGTCAGAATACTGGTTTCAGTGGCAGAAGAGGGATAGTCACTCAAGGTTCATGCTCCCTGGTTCACATTAGGAAGCAATTCTCAGTTGAGACCACATTTTCTAGTCCATCATGCAGTTAGAAGCATCATATACACTGATGAGTTTCAGTAAGAATATGAGCAGAGGGGATAGGAGCTATTTCAGAACTGGACCCACAAAAACATCCACATTTTTTCCCATTTGGTTAGTCAAAATGGGAATGGTGGTGGGTGACTTTAGAAGCTCTGTTAGTGCGCAGCTAGGAGACACTCCAGGATCCCAAACCTTTCATGCTCTACAGGTGTCCAGTCATCTGTGTGCGCAAGAGGCAAAGGAGATTCTTAGTGTAAATGAACTATATAGAATGAACGTGCTTAGAGAAAGGAGAGAAGAAAGGATAATAGCTTCCCAATAAAATACACAAACTTACCCATCCCCTTTTGGTCCAGCCAAGAAGGGTCAGCTTAAAGCTGGGCCACTAAGGCTTGAGAGCTTGCCACATGTAAGGAAACTTCTGGTGAGTGACTATAGGAAACGGGTTCTGAAGCACGTCCCAGAAATCTGGGGAAGAAGGAGCAAAATCAAAGTTCAACTCAAGGTAGCAGCTGCCATTGTCAGCCCCCCTATGCGCCTCTTAACCACAGGTCTCCTCAACACCCCCCAGTCTCTGGTCCAAGTCCATAGCCCAGAAGCATGGACGCTCTTCTCCGTGTGTCTCCCCTGCCTTCTGTGTTACATAGCTGCACCTGGTCACTCAACTCCGCAGTTCGTTAAGTAAGGACCAGGGAAATGGTACCTCTCTTAACAATGGAGATGCCTCTGTAACAGCTCTATGAGGAAGATGGCAGCCTCTTTGTTAGCCATTTATTAACTCATTCACTGTCTTAGTTCTGCTCTTTATTTTATTGTTTTTTATTATGTCATTTTATTATGGTTAAACTGTTATATACGTTGGAGTCTACTTTTAAGGCAACTGGTTTACCTAACTTATGAGAGTAAGTTGTACTGGTTAGAATTGTCTTAGAGGAGTGTGGGCCAGTCTCTTTGCTGCCCAGGTTCCATTATAGCCTTTTGAATTTGAGAGACATCTTTTGTAGAGATTTTAAAGTCATCTTTTCTCTCTGGTAGCAGAATATATATTTGATTAAAAAGAAGACAGGAAAAGGAAAATCACAAAAATCAGCAGTTGTTCAGGTACCTTCTGTGATGTGATCTGTGTCATCTCAGCACTAATGAATTACCTAAACATACCTATTCATTGTAAAGGCCCCACAGCTGGATGACTATCTTCATGGATCTCAAATAGAAAATTTGCCAACTTGTAAAATCTAAAACACTTAACAAAACACAAAATAACAAAAAGGGGTGATGGCAGCTGGGTTTGTGTAGTTTATTACGTTTATATTAATAATCAGAAATGCTTGACTTGCTGGAGACAACTGTCCATTGAGAAGAGGAATCGGAACACCAGTGTCCTGCCACTTTAACTAAGAAATAAAAATATAATCCATTGTGGTTTTGAATTTTTGGTATTGATAAAAAGCAAGGATCAGCAAACTTTTTTTTTTTTTTACAAAGGGCCAAATAGTAGATATTTTAAGCTTTGTGGGCCAGACAGTCTCAGATGAGACTACCCAGCTGTGCTGTGGCATCAGAAGTAGCCACTGATAGGACATGAGTAAGTGGGCATGGCTGCCCTCCAGTAACATTTTAATTACAAAAACAGTCTTCGGCCTGGATTTGGCTCGCAAGCCTTAGTTTGCCAATCCTTGGTTTAAAGGATCCATATTCTTGTGTGTGTAAAAAGTTTTCTGTTTCAAAGGAAAACTACACATCATCTAGGGCAGCACATTCTTCAGGATCATCAGAGACTAACTCTGTTTTATTTCTGAGGTTTCTGCTATTCTTGGCAAGTTACAGATAATTGATAAATATGCAAATTGTATCTTTCTGGTAGTGATTGAATTGACTTCCTGGGCGCTACCTTTCCCCTACAGTTTAGTCCTCCTTTGCAATTGATCTTCTTTCTTCTAACCCACGTGCATTTACTGTTTTCACTTTCCCTTTGAATGAGTTGTAGTTCCCTCATCTCATTTGAATTAAATGAATTCTTCAACATAATTCATTCTTTTTGTGTGGCGTGGTGATTTTACTTTTACCTGAAAATTCAGTATCTTCTAGTTGTGTGTATGTGCGTGATCGAGTGTAGGTGTGTACTCGTCAAAACTTATCATTATCTTTGAAATTTGAAGTTCTTATTGAAGGTTAAATTGGTCCAGTATTTCCATACATGTGGGAGGCAGTGGTACCTCCCAAATCTCACAAATAAATGGTGACAGTATTGTACTTATACAGCATTTTCAAAAAGTGCTTTCATAACCATTAGCTCATTTGTTTCTTTCAACACCTGTCTAGGCCTTGTTAAGACAAATGCTTATCAACATTTCATCAAGGAGGAAAGTATGACACATGAAAACTTCACAAATGAATGTCTGTGTCTCCTTAGAAAGGAAATCTTATTGAGATCCCTGCTTAACCGCTCATGTAGTGGCCTTCATGACCATCAGTCAGATGGACATTCCCCCAACCTCTCCACACTGGCCCGGAAATTAGTGGCAATACACCACCTCTTTCCAAACAGCATGAAGATGATAATGACATTGAGTGCTGCAATTTACTTGGAGTGGCTTGTATATCCAGCTAGCAAAGGACACATTCAAAAATCAACAAAGATTAATTTCCAAATTTTAAGTTTCTATCATCAGCAAGGTGAAGATGTGAATATTATATATAGTTCTGAAAGGTGTCACCCATTTTTAAAAGCAATCACATGACAAATCTCTCCTGGCCACACAGAAATGAGCCAAACCTGGCACTGACAGTGACCCCTAGAAAGAGGTCCAATGAGAAAAGGTGCTCCTTGCCCCATGGATGGAGACTGCAGCTGCCAGCTGAAATAGAAACGAGGAGGTCTTTTCCAGCGTTGCTTGTAAACACTTAATTTCAGCATTAAATGAATTCCAGGAATAAAAACTCAACTGGAGGGGCTTGTGTGTATATAAGAAGTAGGAGCCCCTTACAGCTCACCCTCAAATCCTGTGGGTAGATAAAATGACAGAATGCAGACAGAGGAATTCAGGGTCCACATTAATAGCACTGTCAGAGTGTTTGAATCTCCTGTTTTTAAGCAGGGAGGTAGCTGGAAGATTACTACCAGCTTTCACAGAGCTGCTGCAGTAATAAGGGGTGGCATGGCTGAGCACTTTCCAGAATAAATACAGGGTGATTTTTCAGGGAAAGTGCAGTGCTTCTATTTTAGACTCTGAGTTTGATAGAGGACATTTTTAGAGATATGGTTTTGCTCCCAAGGCTATATTTCAACTAAAATGAGTTGGTTGGAGATGTGAAGGAAAGAGTAAGCAGATATAGACGTGAGGCTGATTCTTTGGAAGTTTCTACAACATTCAATTATATGTCATTGAGAATTTGTGTTTGCATTTGCTTCTCTCTTCTGAGACACCTAACTAAATATATACATTTATAATCATTTATAAATATTATATATACATTTATAAGCCATTAGATACTTTATTCTAAAGACTATAAAATACCCCTTTACTTGTCATTTTTCCCTCTAGAACAATTAAAGGGCAATGTTAAGTAGTGTGTAAGTTTATTATATTTCTAACACTCACACATGATGTAAGAGCATAGGAAGTGAAAATTAGGATATGTAGGTTTCTATAGACTTGCCATTTAAATGTAAGTTATTTAGTATAAGTTTTTAATTGTTCACAGACTATTAAATATCTGACATTCTTTTATCATATTTAAGGATAAAATGGAATTCTTTATATTCTTGTTTGGGCTTTTTTCCCCCCTTTATGATATGCTGAAAATACTTCAAGGGAAATTGAAAGCATATGGTTTCAGATTCATTAAGTCCAGCTTACAAAAATAATTGTGTGTATATGTATACACACACACACACACACACACAGTTGTTCACTTTTTATAAGAAGCCTATGGAATATCTTTTATAAATCCTTAGATCAGAAATAGAAAGCTGCAGGTTCCCAGGACCAGAGAAAACTTGACCCCAAAAGGTAAAGTTACATCTGCAACTTGGAAAACAGGAAATTCTAGCTGGTTTTTGGCAAAACACATGGAGCCCCGCCTTCTCTTGGTGTGTGTGCTAAGTTTTCCTGAGTCTGTGGATTCTTTCTAACTTGGGAATTCTCTAAAGGCCAAAAATTCCCATCCCAGAAGGAGGTGTACTAGCAACTAGAGCAGCAACAACAACCAAAAAACCTTCACAAGGAACAAATGATATCGTGGTTGCAGTTCCTCAGCGAATTTGCACGTTTCAAAACCCATCCCCCAGACACGGGGGAATCACCTCCCCAGTGGGAGGAAGGGAGCTATTGTTCAGAAAAGGAAACTGCGTGTGTGAAGGGGTGCATCTGTGTCTGACATGCTATAGTGGGGCGAGCCCCATCACTCGGTCGGGCAGCTGCGCAGGTCGGAAATGCATGTTTCTTTGTTGTGATAGTTCCCCCAGAGATAGGTTGAAATCACAGAGATCCCTCCTCCTCAGTCCAGAGGAAAACACCCAACAACAACATCAACAGCCACAAGAGGATCTAAAGAGTGGGTGTGTTAGAAATTCCATCCGCATGAAGTATGCTGGGAGCTGCCTGGCCAGTCATCGCGACTGGAGAAAAACAGATTTGGGCTTATTGTTTTGCTTCATGAGTAAGTCAGCAAAGAAATGTGGGCGTGTGCAGTCGGGAATAACAGAGACCAACAAAATGTGGAAATTGGGTTTTTTTCATTTGTTAATGCAAAAATATGTGAAGTGATTATTTAGCACTGAAAACAAAATAAGAAACTGCCATGCATCCCCCTCGACCCCCCAATTCATTAAAAACAGAGGGAGGATGGTGGTCAAGGTGTCTTGGTGCAGTCAGCTAAGCATATGGATGTTCCCTGAAACCTTGACAAATATGTCAGTGTCATGCTTCTTTGGGCTGCTGACAATGTAGCTAAGCCTCTCTCTGTCACCAGTTAAGTCCCCCAAAGTAGTGTGTGTCCTCCAGGCTGTGAAAGTTACTTTGGTGATCCCCAGCCACCCTCCTGTGTAATTGTTCACGGTGTATCAGAGCATTTGTGGTTATGCTCCTCAACAGGCAGGCACTTGGTTTGTCTTTTGTTTAATTTGTTACAAGATCACACAAGATATTTTTCAAGAGTTTCAGAAAGCATCTTGGGAAATCCACAAAAATGGGGTGAATCATCTAACCCCAAGCAGCTTATACCACATCTGACTGAATCTTGCTCTTCTTTGGGAGAAAGTCCTCTACCTTTGTTGGCTGGAAAAGCAGAGATTTAGGGTCAGCAGGAACCCAAAGCAGAACGAGGACTCTGCGAACCCGCACACTTGTCATGGCGAGGGAAAGGAACACTTGGTATGACTTGCAAATGCTTTCAGTGTTCTGGATAGTTCTCAATAGACTGAAAGGAAAGCAGAGATGCTACTATGGAAAAGTAACTGTATTAGGAATCTCTCACTAAAAAATAACAATTAGGAGAGCAGGGATACATTCCATCCTGCCCCAGTCATCATGTCACAAGGTAAAGCCCATCTTAGTCTTTAAGTCTTTTTTTTTTTAAGTCAGGTGTAGCACCTTGTTTCTTTTGCCTTGTGACCTTAGATTGCAACAGGTGCTCATGGGTGAACCCAAAGAGAATTTGACTTTTTGATTTATAACAGGAGTGGAGTTCAATGTTTTAGCAGTTAACTTGTCTTCAAAATAGAATCAAGCTGAGGAATGAAGGCACACTGAAGTGCAGGAGCTGCCTGGTGTTTTGAGACTGTCTCTTTTCATAAGAGAGTCACATTTCAAGGAGGGAGGTGTTTCCCCTTTTAAAAAAATGTTTGTGAAATGCATGACTCATTTTGCTATTGCAAACAGCCAAAAAAGTTCTACAGAATCTGGTCGGGCACACTGCAGCTAGTCTAACTTTTCAGATGCCAACTAAGCCAACTCTTCTCAGTTCGGCCCAGAAAGGGTGTAAGGGCTCCCCCCACCCCACTTCTGACCGGTAAGGTATCTGCTTGTTCCCCACCTTGACCAGAAACAAATCCAAGAGAGCAGAGTTCTGTGACATGATCGCTGGTTCATCTTATCCTGCCTCTAGTTCTTTGCAAATGCCGAGTTTTCCTGTGTCTGTCAGTGTGTTTCTCCTATTGGAAAAATGTGTCTCAGGGCCTGATATGGGCATAGAAGGAGGAGGAAATGAACACCTCAATTCTTGAGAGAAAAAGACAGATAGGTTTCTATAGCAGGGAACCCCAAGTAGGTCATTGTTTGGTTTCTAGTTTGAAAGAAAGAAGAAAAAAAAGCAAAGTAATCTTTCCTTCACACAGCTGGAGATACCACCTTGAAAAATGGGTGTTGGCCAAATGTGGTTCAGGCGTGACGTGAATAGATGTCTGGACCTGCACTATCAGGGGTGGTGTTTTCCTATTTGCCATTTTGTCAACACAACATGAGAGCAATCCCTTTTCAGCGTGACTAATTTTACTTTCAAGAATTGTAAGAATAACTCGAAGGCCTAACACCAAGCATCCTGTGTATTCAACTTTTACAGGAAGGTGATGCTGAAAGCCACTTTCAGCCCTGTGCTTTATTGTCCTTCAGTGGCTGTGCACCAAACACCTCGTCATCAGGATTTATATCCCACCTCTGTACAAGGACACCTATGGGGGTTGGGAGTGAAGGCTGAGATGGGTTGTACCCCAGCCCCCAGTGCAGAGATCTCCAGATCTAAGTGACCACAGATATTTAATGGTATGATAATTTTAATCTGGTACAAGGTAGATACTGAGTTTCAGAAGGAAAACTGTGTATTTATTTTTTCACTGAACAATAACTTAATTTTCTGGAGAGTACATACATGTGCATGTACCACGTCACAATTATGGAACAGTTGACATGTGTGTTTTGGAAAACTTGATCTTAATTGAAGATGCAGAACAACCTGCACTTGGTCCAGGAGGTCTCCTTACTAACTGCCATTGGCTGATGCAAACAGAGAACCTTCTAGGGAACACTAAATAGACCAGATCTCTCGCAGTACCGCATGTTCTGCTTTCACTGGTATTCCCCTTACGTGTGTTGCGGTTCCCCTTGTTTAAATGGATTCTTCACCAACCCTCTTTTCTGATCAAAACTTTCTTGTTTAGGCTCTTAGTGATTTTTTTTTTTTTTTAAATCCAAAAATGCTTTGCTTATAGGCAGCCTGCAGTCTCTCAAAAACCACAATGAGGCCCAAGGAAGCCAGGAAGCCTGCCTGGCTACCTATTTTTACAGACTCTCCTGCGTGTATCAAAGTTGACATTTCCCTCTCAAGACACCCTTCTTTGAAAATGGTTTGCTGTACCTCATTTCCAATAGCTATTGAGAGTCAGTATTTTTCTCTCTGTATGGCTGTACCCTTCCTTCCAGGAGGGTGTTTTTTCACTATAGCTAAATTGTTTCTATTTGATGTGGAAAGAAGTAAGTTGCTTTTATTTGGTATATTTCACCTTTCCAAACTGAATGTGTTAAATTGTCAACTAAACTCAGCAGCACACTTGCAGAGAAAACATTATAGTTATTAGAAGATGAAGCTGGTATTTTGGTTTTCAAGGCATCCAATAAACTCAGCTAAAATATCCCGACTAACCCACAACCAGAATTGAAAATCCTCAACAGCAAATTTTTGCTGGGGACAGAGGGGGAGATGTGAATAAGGAAATCGTGTGCTCATTTGCTTTGCTGGCACTCAGTAGGACAGGAATGCCAAGAAGGAAGGTTCTGGAAAGTGAGAGGAGGAGCATTGTGTTGAAATAGTGTTGGCGGCAGAGACTTTCAGTTTGTGGAGGATTTGTACTGTTACTAGGGATGGAAAACAATGAGAGTTTTATGAGGCTTGTTTACACACCCAGAAAATACATTTAGCTTTCAGAGGCAGAGTGCTGTGGCAGGGCTTGACATTCAGTTACTACCCTCAAAATAGTGCATTTTTAGTGGCTTTGCAAGTTCTGGAATCCTTTTCTGTCTCAAGGTACCAAGAGCCATAAATCCATATTTAATTAGCTCTGAATGAAATGCTGAAGATGATAGGATCTTTGTGCTAAAAATGAAACCCAGACGAGTCTGGTTGATTTATGTCTAATTCAGAGTTGTAATTTAATTAAAACGACATACTGAATTAAAAAAAAATCTCTCTGGCAGAATTCTTCCCACGTGAAATTCAAATTCAGTGTCTTATGGCTTAGGAATCTCCATGTTCTATTTCATTGTCACATTGCTTAATATGTTTATTCACTCCTCTTCCAACAGCTTACTTTCTTAACTGGCTTGTTTCTCATTAAATCACTGAATTTCTTAGTGACTCAAAGTTACAAAGCTAAAGTTTGCATACAAACACATCTTTATATCTTAATGGATGGCTTATTTGACAGCTTTTTGAATGTTAGTTCATTTTTACCAGGCTTTTATTTACGGGAGAAGGTTAGTGTTGAGTTTAAATATAAGATATTGAGGCAAAGTAACAAAAGAAGAGATAAATAAAGTGATGAATTTTTTGTGGTATCAAGGATGAAATCGATATATTCATATGAAAGTGAAATTCTAATGGTATATCAGGGAAATGAAAATGTTTCATCCACACCTTAATTGTTATGCCATTTTTACAAAGAAATAGGAATTATTCTTGTACATTAAAGCTCTGCCTTCTTCCATGCTGATGAGTGCAAAACACTTCAAGTTAAGTCATAAAATAATATGATTTCATAAGCAGTTTAATGAATTAATGTTAAATAGTTTGAAATTTTTACTTGCCCTTTTATAGATGCTCAATTTTTAACTGCCGGAATGCCCGTACACGTCATTTTTATTGCTGTGATTTAAGTGCAATAAAATGTTGTGCAACCACTTTCTGTGAAGCCATCATTGTGAACAACACAGAACATTCCTATCACCGGGAAAGATTCCGGGGCTCCTTCCCAAGGAATCTCCCCAAACTGTCATTTTCGGCATTCTGGAACTTTGTCTTTCAACACTTGCACATTAGAAGTGCCAGTGCTGTGGCAGCTCAGGAGGCGGCCCCCACTCACAGCTGTGGGAGCGCAGGGCAGCGCCAGCACTGGGTTCCGCCGGTGGGCGGGGCTTTCCTGGCGTCAGGTCCCTCTGGACGGTCCTCACTGGCCACTACGCTGAGGAACACTCCTTCACATCTAGGATGCTTCTTTTTCATCTTCCCTTCCATCAGGATGAATGGAGTCCTCCATGTGTCTTTCCCTTTGGAGCAGGGCTTATCATTTTCTGGAATCCTCTTCACCTAGAGGACTCTGTCTTCAGATCTGTGGTTGGGCTTGCAATCCTTCAATTGTGTACAATGGCTATTTCTCACTGTTGGGATGACCATGACTTTCTCACAGCTTTCATTTTCTAACCAGAGGGAAAGTTGTCTCCAAATATTTTCAATGCTTATATTTATACATTTTCTTGGGAAATCTTTAGAGCATTTCTTTACTGAACCCACACTCCAGGCTCTTGAGAGCAGGGGTTCAAGGCAGTTGTCCAGACAGGACCTGTGAACATGGGGTCTTTCAGAGTTGACTGAGCCCCTAATTCAGCAAACTATTTTTTCAAAACGAGCTAGTCTTTCTCTTACTACGCAGGCCTTTCTAGCGGAAAGGGTGTTACTTTCTGAAGATAAGCATTTTATACGAACCTGGAATAAGTATATTCTTATTCAGTAGAATCACAGAGATTTAGAGGCAACTGGAGATTATCTGATTTAAGGAAACTGTTATTTTATTGGTGAGAAAAGTGAGTCCCAGTATGTTTAATCTGTTGACAATGCAGGATAGCTACTTTAATTCAAATTGAAATGTTTTTAGTATTCACCAGAACCTTGAAATAGTCATGGTCCTTCCCTTTGCAGGTAGACAAACAATCTTTTACTATAATGATAGTTATTAATCAACCACCAGTCAAAAGTCCCCTTTTTCTCCTACCTTCAATTTTGTCAGATAGAAAGAGGAAGCAATACCAGCGGAGGCATATGATGAATAATACACGTTATGTATGAGTAAGTTATATTCTTTGTAGCATTAGGGAAATACTATTTATGTTTAACAGTAACTTTCATAAAATAATATTTCAAAGGTTTGGTAAAAAGGTATAAGATTCAATGAGATTTAATCAAAACTTTGTGGAACAGCAAAATAAACTATCAGGAAAACAAAAAGACACCCTACTGAATGGGAGAAAATATTTGCATTTCATATATCTGACAATGGACTGATATCCAAAATATATAAAGAATGTATGCAATTCAACAAAAATAAATTAGCTCAATCAAAAAAATGGACGGAAGAGCTAAATAGACACTTCTCCAAAGAAGGCATAGAGATGGCCAATAGGCACATGAGAAAATGTTCATAATCACTGACCGTCAGGGAAATGCAAATCAAACCCACAGTGAGCTATCATCTCATACCTGAGAAAATGATCCATATCAAAGAGACCAGAAACAAGTGCTGTCAAGGTGTGGAGGAATAGAACCCCCGTACACTGTTGAGGGGGAATGTAGACTGGTCTAGCCCCTGGGGAAAAGAGTATGAAGGTTTCTCAAAATATTAAAAAGTAGACCTACCATATGACCCAGCAATTCCACTCCTTGGTATCTACACAAAGATTGCAAAAACACTGATTCAAAGGGATATATGTACACTCATATTCATTGCAGTCCTATTTACAATAGCCAAGTTATGGAAACCACCTAAGTGTCCAAGGACAGAGGAGTAGAATACAACAGCGAGTATATATACACAGTGGAATACTGCTCTTATAATAAAAGATGAACTCTTGTCATTTGTGACAATGTGAATGGAACTATGGAAGGTAATCCTAAGTGAAATAACTCAGAAGGAGAAAAACAAATATTGGGTGGTTTCGCTTACGTGTGGACTACAAGAGAAGCAAAATAAAGGGTCAGACAAAACCAAACCAATATAAAATCCTCGACATTGAACTGCAAAACTAAGGCAACAAGACGGGAAGGGTGGCAGTGTGGGAATAGGAGGATGGAGGGGCCCAATGGAACTTGGTGGAGGTTTATTGGGGCTTAGTGGTTGGCATGATGTGAAAACATGTATTTGCAGAGGTTTGCACATATAGCCTCTAAAACAAACATAGTGTTGTAAACCAACATTACCTCAATAAACATAATTGGAAAAAAAAAAAAACTTTTGTAACAGGGACTGAAGATTAATGCTAACATATAGCTGTGACATGTATTTGCTCACCTTGAAAAATATTTCTTGAAATCCAGTGGTTCTCAAGCTCTCAATTTCATCCACAGTTTCCCTGTATGCAGTTTTGGGGACCTAATGTTGTCAGGGTTCAATTCCCAGAAATAGGAGATGGCGGATGTTGAACATTCCACCCAAATGAGAAGTGGCTTATGTATCACCTTGCCACCATTTCTCTCTAGAGGTGGCATGTACCCATTTCCTCATCGGAAACTGTGACTCTATGGAAGGGTGTGGCATGCTCCAAGTGTATCACAAACTATCATGTCACCTCATTATTTCAACCACTGTTTTTTCCCTCAGGAAACTTTCACACAACTGATGGAGTTTTTGACTGGAGGATACCTCATATGTTTAATTAATTAACTAACTAATGAACTAAGCACCTGAAGTGTGCCAGGCATAATTAGGGAAGACAGAATTGTATCAGTGAGTAAACCTACAGAAGCTGAGACCCTGGAGTTTACATCCTAACATTTGCATAAAGTCAGCTTCCTGCCAGGGTGAAGTGGCCTCCTTCCTCCACTGTCTCAACTCTGCCAGCTGGTTGTGCTGAGAACTAGTTGTGTTGCTTTTTCTCACTTGCCCCACCCCTGTTCCTCATCCATCTTCTTTGTCCTTATCCTTTCCAGAGAGATTGAGCTTTAAGGGCAGTGTTGGCCAGCTCCCATGCTGACTGGCCTCCCAATGGGGTTGGCTATGAGAACCCTAGAGAAGGGAGGGAAGGAACAGGAGAGGCTCTGGCATTCTTTCCCAGAGATTTGGTTCCTACCCATGGCCCCTTCTCCATGGCTCCATTTCCCACAGAGTACTGGGAATACCATTTCCCTTCCTGTCCCTCAGCACTCCTGCTATTGCCGGCTTCTAGGGGCCTCAGTGCCCCTCTGCTACACCTCACTGCCCACTCATCTGCAGATAGCCTTTCATTCAGTCTCTCTTGAGTGGTCTGAGTGGAATTGCAGTGGAAATCTGACTGATATTCCAGTGTTGCACCAAATTCATGAATCTTGACGAAGAGTAAAAGGGTAAATTGAGAGCTATCTATTGTAATCTGAGACAAGTACATATTATCTTAATGAAAATTGAACTGAGTAACAAGAAGGTAAAGCTACAGTCCATTGTGAGGCAGCCTCAATAAGCTCATGCCCAGATCCATGGAGGCTGAGTTTGTGGAGAGTAATTTATGCAACTGTTTGTTTGTGTGAGGAACTGTCTTTTCATGAAGTCTGAGAAGCCTTTATGGAAAAATAGCCTTTTAGTAATTCCTTAAATAAGGACATATAAAGGTAGTTCTGAACTTTGAAAGTTCGGATAGAAGAGAGTGACATGAGTCAAAGCCCAAGTAAGCAATCCTGAGTAAGGATGAGTGAATAATTTGTAGTTCGAGACCAAAAAAGAAAACTCATATCATTTGGGTGGTAGACATGAGTTGCTGAGTATTTTAGACCACGTGGAGGGCATGCAGTGAAAATCCAGGAAAGCATGGCATTGCACCCAGTTTGTACATGTTAGAATAATGCTATTGTCTGAGGTAGGGCTGGAAGGAAAGAGGGAAAGCTCAGCATAACCCACAGGCCACACACACACACACACACACACACACACACACAACCTGGAGTCCAGCACAGCCAAAATGGGAAGAGTAGACTCCAGTTGAGCAATCAGATTAGTTGTGGTGACTGTAGAGACACCACAACAGGGGACACATTTTGTAAAAGGAAGGCTGGAATCCTGCTGGGAGAGTGTTTGCTGGCTATATTGATGGGGACTTAGATTGAGGCATGTGATAGAACATGGAAGACTACCTTGCCTCCAGCCAGTGCTCTCAGTCTGGGGCACACATGCTGGAAGCCTGAGAGAAGGGAGTCAATGAAGGCAGGCAAATTGTTTGCCTAAGTGACTGTTCTTTGAACTATTCTAGAGCCCATTGTGTTTACCACCCTCTTCCACTGGAAGAAATTTGAGGAGACTTAGAGACAAGGTCAAGTTAGGCTCTGCCATCACTGGTCAGGTGATGCTGGGAAAGTTGCTGGGATTCAGTTTATCAGTGTGTTAAGTGGGGATGATAGCAATGTCACAAAACAAAGGTCATAGGGTGATTCTGCTGTTGCATAGTCCAAACACCAGACTCTCTCTGGAGAAACAGTGCCAACTGTCTATAGCTGATGTACATGGTTTCTTCTCTCCTCTTTCTCCTCTTACCACCCCCCCAAATCTCATATCTCCCCAAAACCCAACTGTTAATGCCTCAAGTACCAGTCACATAGACTACTTAGCCTCTTGGAGAAATACTTGTTATATGGACTGAGGTCCAGTCCCAGCAAGTGTTCCCTCAGAGGCTTCTGGAGGCAGATGGGTCCATTAGAATATTCTTCAGAGGCGTTTTGTACTGTCTCTATACCTTATCATTTCCCAGGCTTCTGCAGACAAATCAAAACAGGCATCTGGGGGCATTGGCATTTCTGGTGCTTCAGGGTGATCCCAACATGTGGCCAAATCTGAGAACCACTATCCTAGTGGTTCTCACAGTATAACCAGAAGGAATGTAGGGGCTGTGGCTTTCTCAAAATATTAACTCAACGGACCAGCTGTTTCCCAAAAGGTCCACACAATCATTGCCTTTCCACATGACATTGTCAAGTCGTTCAAGACAGGAGACACTGAAATTACTCATCTGAGTAGTCTGTGACTTCACTTTAAAGATCTCACTCATAAATTTTGTTAATTATAAAAGAATTACATGGGAGAGGGTATTTTAGTCTGTGTAGGTTGCCATATCAAAACCACAGACTGATAAACAGCAGACATTTATCTCTCAGGTTCTGGAGGTGGAAATCCAAGATCAAGGTGTCAGCAGGGCTGTGTCCTCATATGGTCTTCCTTCTGTTTGTGTCTGTGACCTAATCTCCTAACTTACAGGACACGAGTCAGATTGGATCAGAGCCCACCTATATAGCCTTCTTTGACTTACCTGCATCTTTATAGACCTTATCTCCAAATACAGCCATTTCCTGAGGTTTGGGGGTTAGTGCTTCAACATGAGAACTTGGAAAGGGGGAACAACTCAGTTTATAACAATCCATAAATATGTAAAATAAGAAATGAATGGATGAACAAATGAGTGAGTGAGTTAGTGAATGAATGAATGAATGACAATGTTAGAAGTGATGGAACGGGTTAAAAAGGTGAACATTCTTCTGGGATGGCTCTTAGATTCCCAAAGGAGCAGAAGTGTGGGAATTCGGTGGTGGTCTCAATAAGCTGTCATTCTTTTTACTCTTCTCTTCCTGGGAGATCATGGCAGCTTGTTCCCTTGAGCAATCAGACAGAAGAGGACTATGTCAAGGATGACTTTGTCACCTCACAAAGACTGGCAGCATGTTGCACTCACAGACAAGTGCTGCTTAGTTACTATCAAACATCAGCCAGGAAAGCACCTCCTGTCTTGCCTGTGTAATTTGGTAACCTGCCCTAACCTGCCACTGTCTTTGCATTGAGTTTATCATCAGACCATTGCACCAGGCACCTGAAAAACCTGCTCTGAATTACCATGCATGGTTAAAAAATAGAAGAAGAAGAAGAAAGAAAACTGATGTATAAGCAATCTTATTAAAACATTACAAAGTGCAGACTTTGAGATCATTTATTACCCATCACAGTTAGGAAAGGGAAGACTTTCAGTGGACTCTATACCCTTCCCTTTAAGTCATGAGTGTTTCAGGAACCACTTAAAGGAATAAAGTAATGTTACCACTGAAAGTGCATATGATGCACTGTTGCTTTCCTGCCCTCTGAATTGGATCAACACTTGAGTCAGCACTCACTCAGGAAATAGCCATGTGCTTTCCTTAATCATGGTGTATTTATGTAGTAAATTTATGTGGCACATGGGTTTATTTTAGATCCAGGAAGGCCATCCATGAGCTGCTATGGCAGGCAGAGAGACTGAAGATGAAAGTTGAGGTTGATCCAGCACTTAGAAGCTTTCATGGATCATTTATGATGAGCGAGGTAGTTAGTCCTTGCTTATAGACTGGAAATTAGGAGACAGATTGACTTTAAGGCAAACAGTTACTGGTAGAAGTCAAATTGATACAAAGAATTAGTAGTCTTTTCTGAATCGGGGAAGGGGTTGTGCTCAAGAAAACTCAGTTTCAATGATATGTCATACGTATGTGTGTGATTTGGAGCAAGACATTGTAATAAATGGATGAACCACTCCCCAGGCCACATTTTGGGGGGGTCCATCATTCAGAGGACGGAAGTCAGCACATCTGTAACTAGAAAGCCCTGAGGACCAGCAACCCCACAGAAGCCTTTCACCTAGAGACAACCTTACACACACACCTCCACAGGTAAAGGGGAGATTTCCTCTACTGAACCCTGGACCCAGCTCTTGCCTAGAAGCTTTTCTTCTCACTAGATTGTTCTTTCTGACGCTGCAAAGCACAACATTCTTCACTTAGTGGAAAGAGTGACCTTTAGCCCATAAGACTGTTTCATGGACACATTCTGATGTTCACTTTCTCCATTGGGATGACCAAACTGTTACAGGACAGGGAGCAGGCACCCTAGGGACCACCCTGTCACAAAACCATTCTTTCTTGGCTCTCTGAGTCCTTACTTGTCTTTGTCCCTCTTCTTCTATACTCCACGGCTGAAGGTCCCACTGGCTTTATACAGTCTACACTATAGGGTAAGTATTGGCCATCGTTTCATCTGACCCTCACAAGCGTGTAACTGGGAGTCCCATTCTGAATTCTCTGACCAACCCCCATGCTGTTTTAGGTTTCTCACCCACCAGCTCTGGTTTCCACCATCTTCTGATTTCTAACAAGGTGCATTCTAATTCCTATTCGGGACCCACTGTCACTGCAGTTTTTGTTATTAAAACCAAGCAGCTTAGTTTAGAGTCACCTCCACCATCTCCTCCACTGGTACTCTGGATCATTCCAGGCAGTCTATAATTAATGACAAGAGAAACAGCCTTCTGTGCTTATTTTTATAAGAATGCTGCCACTCAGATGTTGGTGATCAAAAGTTTATGCCAAAAATCTTAAACAAGGAAGCCATCTTCACTGCAAGAAAATAACAGAGAGGGGACTATTGTTTTCAGGAATTGCCCCAGGAGATGAGTTTATGCAAATAACCCCAGAGGAGGTGTTGTGGGCTGAGAGCTGGTAATTACAGTTCAACCCCAGCATTTTCAGAGATCAAACCTTTGGAATGCAATCTTTCCAGGGCCTCCTTCAAACTCCTGAGTAATAAACAATCATTTGTGATAATTGCAGAAGAGCAGCCTCTCCTAGCAGAGAGGCCATGTGGTAGAACTTCTGAGTCTTTACCTCCAGGAAGTGGGCACTTTATGCAAATCCCTCATCAGTCCAGACTGCCTTTGCTGCACCCAGGAATGCAGTCCCTGCCACCTCCCTCCCTCCAGCTCTCAGCAGCCACCTTCTGGGAGATGCATTCTTCGGTGTCTATTTTTGTTTCTTCTCTTCCCCTCCACACCCCATCAAAGTGATACCACAAATATGGCTATCTGTGTGAAATGATTAAAAGAATTGAAATTAAAGACAAGTTCCAAGTTTCCAGTGTATATTTTGAATATTTTATCACAAATGTCAAGATTTTATGCATTGCAGTATGCTCACGCTCCCTTCCCGGGTTTTATTTCCAGCATTATGAAATCTGCAGCAATTCTTTTTACACAAGTCTGTTTTCTGCTAAAGGATCTGTTATTTCCTATTCCTGTGATTTCTCTGGTTTTACCTTCACCATGACTGGCTTCATTCCCAGTTGATATGCAGTTTTCCTTGGCTTCTGCTTTTTGGGTTATGCTCAGTCCTTTTAAATGCTATTCGGTAAGAAATCAAGTATGAATTAGGAGATGGTATAGGTCAGTGAGCTGTAAACATGGTTTAAATAGAAAAGTGTTTATACCTCACAGAATGGGAGAATGTGTACATAAAGATAAAGCTAAGCTTGTTTTTTTTTTTTCATATTTTAACATTGTCAGAAAGGTGTGCATTCTATCATATAGACCGGCAAAGAAATAGAAAAAGGTAGTGGAGGAACATTTAAGTAGCTCAGTACTGATATAAAGAACAAATTCAATATTTGTGCAGAAAAGTGCCTAGAGGCCATCTCTGTCCCTGCAAGTCACCCAGTCCCTCGGATTTATTCCCTCCAACCACAAAAAATTCCATGGTCAAGCTATTAATTGAGACTTGACTTCCCTCCTAGGTATCTCTTACACAGATACATAGAAAGGAAATGAAAATGCTGTTCCTCTAAAATTAGGAAAAACATTAAGAGGGTTTAAGATAGATCATCTAATGAATGTGAGAAGACTTCTCTCTTCACCCCCGCCCCCCAAAAAAGCCTGTATTAATTAAAAGTGTTGTGCTCTATATACTTTTATAATTTTTGTGAGTTTACTTAGTTCAATGCAGAAAAAATAGGAAGCTCTGAAAAGAAACTTCAGGACTCCTTAAAGTTACCTCCTTGAAAGAGGTTGTTGATGGAGGGTTTCGGTTGCTATAATTAGCAGGATATTGTGACATTACACACACCAGTTAGGAAGTGTTCCTGGTGTGAGTTATCTTTCCCTTTCTGGAAGTGCCTAGTGTCTTCAGTATCACTCCCACATTGGTTCAGACCTGCTTTCTGGGGACTCTCCCTACTGGGAGGCCTCAGGCAGGAAGTCCAGGTCAGAACATGGGAAATGTTTCCTACATCCCAATTCTATGAGTGCTCCTTTTTCCTATCAACAGGCCCAAATGAGCTACTTCTGTGCTCTCTTACGCCTGTTATTTTTTCAGAATTTCAAATAATTGACTTTTGTGCCCTCTCCCCTTCAAGGGAGAGACCAGGTTCAGAATCACCTGCCTAGCATGATGTCATCACAGCCGCTTTTCCTGTGAGTCATTTCACTTGCATGGTCTACCCTGTCACACAGATCAGAGGAGACAGAGATGGTCCTCCTCACAGTCCAGAAACAGTTCCAGACCCCCTGGGTTCCCACTTTCTTGGCTTGAACATGCTTACTTGTGGCCAAATGTGAGATCCAGAAGAAGCAATTGTGGTTTTGTTTGATTTCAGGTTTTTTTGTTTTTGTTTTTTGCCTTTGCCTTGGCTGGCTTCTGTAGGTCTAAATCTTCATCTTACAGTTGCCGAGTTAAGGGTGGGGAGGATTATGGGTGCTTTGGTGGTGGGAGTGGTACATACGCTGGGGTACATACGCTGAGGAGGTATGAACCTCTGCCTCTAAATCATATACAGTGTTGTAAACCAGTGTTACCTCAATAAAAGTAATACAATAGAAAAAGCCATTGTGCTAATACAAGTGAGCCTGTGATACAGCTAGAAAGGAATTCTACAGTCTTCCCTGGTCTTACCTAAAAATTGTCAATAAACATTGCTATTCTGTGTACTTCTACACCAGAGAATGTGTTTTTGTCAGTTCATTTCCATCTGTTCTTTCCTGTTTCTTCTGTGCATTAAAGATTTTAATTGGCCAGAATGCTGCTATCAGTGTGCATTGGCACCCCCGGGGGGTGGAGGAGAGGTGTTTTCGCTAAAGGCACGTTAAGGCCCCTGTACGGACAGCTCGGAGCTGCCTGCCAGTTTTGAGGCCTTTGCTCTAGTAGGGAAGGTTACACTTCCACAGCATCATGATAGCTCTAACTCTAAAATAGATCTTGGAGAGGATGTATTTGAGATTTTAATTCTCGGTTCAGTCATAGTTCTCCATCATGCTGCACTTGGACTATTGACAAGAATGGATAGCTGTCCAAGCAAAGATCAGAACATTTTCAAATCATAGCCTTTAATCAATGTAGCTTCCAACAAGCTATTATATAAAGCACATTTCTCAGGATAATGCTCAGCAGAATTGTCTGGTCAACCAAAGGATGCCTTTCTATCTAAAATGTCCTGCTTCAAATCTCTGTTTGAGAATGTGATAAACAGACATTCAAGCCATGGAAAGGAATGGGGAAAACCTTAAATGTGCATTACTTAGAGAAAGAAGCTAACCTGAAAAGGCAACTTACTGTGTGATTTCAGCCCCATGACATTCTAGAAAAACCAAAACTGTGGAGGTAGTAAAAAGATCAAGAATTGACATGGCTGGGGGTAGAGAAATGAATAGGTGGAACCCAAAGGATTTTTAAGGTAGTGAAACTACTCTGTATGGTGCTATGATGGGTATTTGTCACTATTCATGTGTCCAAGCCCAGAGAATGTACCACATCAAGAGTGAGTCCTATTGTAAACTATGAACTTTGGATGACAGCGGTAGATTCACAAATTGTAACTAATGTAACCACTCTGGTAGGGGGTCGTGGGGGTCGGGGCTAAGTGGGAAATCTCTGTGTCTTCCTTCAATTTTGCTGTGACCTAAAACTGCTCTAAGAAAATAAAGTCTTTGAAAAAAGCCAATTGTGCCAGAAGTCTCAGGAGAGCAGAAGTAGTCGGAACATTGTTCCTGCTTATCTAGTAGTGTGTCCCTCATGTAGCCTGTAGGCTGTGGGCAGCTCCCCAAACCAACCACCCCTGAATGGGGTGCTGGACCTTTACATTTCAGCAGTACAAAAGCACAAGTAATTGATCACAGGTGTCTCTGTCGTTCAGCCACACTAAAAATGTCAGCATTGGTGGCCTCCAAGTATTACCCACTTATGAGAAGGTGACTCCAGCAGCAAAGGGGGGGGGGTAGGCTGGAAACTTGCCCTTGAACTATTAAATCAATGTGAACATAGCCCACTGCTTTATAACCCGCTCAGGGTTTTATTGTCTGCCCACTGAGTGTTTATCCAGGTGGGGGACTTGGTGTTGTATATGTTACATAGAGAGAGAGAGAGAGAGAGAGAGAGAGAGAGAGAGAGAGAGAGAGAGAGAGAGAAAAGAAACCAAACCAAACCCCTGCTGTCTGGTAGCAAGACCACTGCCAACCTAACACTATCAGTTTAAAAATCCCTGGCCTGGAGAAGAGGCAGGAGGCAGGCGCTGGGGTTCCTGGTCTCCATGGCAACAGCAGCCTTTCCCAAGTGGTTTCTCACATGGGAGGATGAGTGAGGAGTCTGCAGATGGAGGGCAAGGATCATTCCTTTTATCTTGCTGACTATTTCAGCTGAAGGCATCGTTCATTCTCCATGTCAGCACTCAGAATACTCTCCTTAGGACACACAAATTCCTGGACTGACCTAGTTTATCCTAAATTACTTAGAAAGGGGAAAACATGTATTTTTGAACAGATACATGACCTGCTGTGAAGTGTGAGGTGTTGGAGGGGAGTGAGAAAGGGGACTTTGCTCTCATAAAATGCTACTTTTGCAGGGATGTGAAAAATACAGTGAAGACACTAAGGCTCAGGTGGAAATGTGTTAGCAGGACCTGGGGTCTCAAGAAAGAGGTGAAGGAAGCATTTGTTGCTTTCCTTGCTTCTCCACTCACACTCCAGCATCATTTCCCAATTTGTGTTAGAACCTTCTGCATTCTACCCTGATCCTTATCATTACAACTGCTGCAAGTTGTAGAAAGGAAGATTTGTCCTCATGAATGTTAGACTGAGGTCACAGTTGGAAACTTTTCCCTTTTTGAGGCATAGATATGATGGGAAAATGCTGGGTTAAAATGTAAACAGGTTTAGACTTTCAATTATCACTGAAAGGAACTATCACTAGGCCAAAGGCCTCCAGGGCTAGGCAGGAAATATAGTCAATCTGGCAAGGGTGAGACAATTGGGACTGGTATGGCCTGTGGCTAAGGGTGCTTACTCCCCTTAAATAACACTGTAGCTGATACTTATTGATTGTGTATTCTGTGCTAGGCACTATTTAAGAACTCTGTGTATTATTTAATTCTCATTGTAATTCTATCAGTTAGGTTCTTTTACCCCAATATAAAGCTCTTACCCCAATAAAGAGACCGAGGCACAAAGATGTTTGAGTTGTGAGGGTTACATGACTTGTTGGTTGCTGAGCTGGTGAAGATTTGCTTCCTGGTTATTAGATGCCATCTTCTAGCTACGTCTTCACATGGTGGAAGGGACAGGGGAGCACTCTAGGGTCTCTTTCATCCATGAAGTTACCCTCATCACCTCGAAGGCCCACCTCCTAACACCATCACCTTGGGGGTTAAGTTTCAATATATGAATATGGAGACCCCACCCTAGGTTTGTACCATCATCCCTCTTGGGTCTGCATCTGAGAGAACAAAATGACAGAGGGAGGGTTGGACAATACGTCAGGGATGATTTTGATGAGGACAGATGAGGAGGTGTGTACCAGAACTGAGATGGTATCTCAGTGGACTCTGTGATCTGTGACTTTGACAATGACATGGGAGGTGAGGAAATGGCATGAGACCAAGTGCACTGGTACGAGCAGTGCTGGAACCTTAAGAACAGAATCAGGTGCTGACAGCACATACAGGTTTAGGCTTCCTGGTATTCCCAAGAAAGGTAGAGAGGTCTAAATTTGTTGTAGGGAAAAATAAGCTATCCTTCAGGCCCATGGTGTGATAGAGATGACTGACAGAAAACAGATGATAGAAAGCAAAGCTGTTCACCTCCTATTTCATGCTCCTTTTCTTCATAAAAACATAATAACCTTCAACCTGGAATGGGTCAAATTCATTTAGTATGCGGTAATTGAATCCCATGATAGGAGGAGGGGAGATTGTGAGCACATGGCCTTTTTTTTTGAGTTTCAGTCTCAGGATGTTGAAAGATTATGTAGAAGTCCTAGTGACTGCTCTCATACCAAATTCTGGGAATTGGAAAAGAAAGCAAGGTGCCAGAAACTGAAAGGTATTTGATTTTCTTCTGCCTTAGACAGCTGGAATCAGTGAGTATCCTCAAACCGGCCATGGGAGGAGCACCAGCAGGACTGAATGACTTAAACAATATGGAGTTGACGCATTTTTCCAAGAATTCAGGTTAGGTTGGACAAGAAAAGAAGGAAAGAGAAGGCTTACAGGCATTGGCAGGGGCTGGGGTAGGGCTGACTTCATGGGCAAAGGTCAGCCCAGTCACATAAGACCACAGGTCCCACAGGGTCCCATGTCCAGGAGGACCTTGTCTCATGAAGAGTCCATCTCCAGGACGATCCTGTCCTGAGGAGGGTCCTTTCCCCTCCACCATTGAAAGCCCACCTTCAGGAGCATCCCGCATCAGGGATGACCCTGTCCAGCTCCTGGATGATGATCATGTTCCCAGGAGAATTACACTCCTAGAAGTGTCCTGTCCCCTGGGGGGGGGGGTCTGTCTATCTGCTGCAACCCCCCTCCTTTGCACCCCCCCTCCACACTAGCAACCTGTGATTTCTGTGGGTCGTAGTAAAAGATTTGTGTAAAGGTAAGATGAACTCCCTGCCCCCCATCCAGCTCTACGTTTCCATTTTGTAAAGACCCCTCAAGTTATGTCACCAGCCCTGGTATGAAAGGCAAGGTGATCAGAACCTTGTAGTAAATCAGTTTAGATTGTAGAAAGGACTAATTTGCATTCATAGCAAAGCTAATTGATGTATAACATAAGATGTACATGGTTGGAGCGACATCATCGCTGAATTTGCCTTTCTCCCAAGTGGCTAGAAGAAAAGGGAAAAATGAAGCATTTAGATAGTTCACATTATCCATAAATAATTCTCCCAAGTGGCTAGAAGAAAAGGGAAAAATGAAGCATTTAGATAGTTCACATTATTCATAAACAATCCACAGAGAGTTTCCAAAGGAAACCTTTTTTTTTTTTTTTCTCCCTGTTGCTTTTGCCTTTTTGCCCAGGCACTGAAGAGCCAAGAAGGAATTTCCCCTTTGGAATTCATAAGGCAAATCCTGGGTGATGAGGTGAAAGTCCTCCTGGTAGCACACCAATAGCAAATGCAGTCATGAGAAGACAAGAGTGTAATTTTAAAGTGAGACAATAAAATGCTCCATCAACAACCTGGTGAATAAGGTATAAGTCCACAGTCTGCCGCTGACCTGGTTTAATCCAGGGATCATACTTAGATTAGAAGAATATAAGAACTGCCTATCTTTCAGAAAATTCTTCAGAAATAAGATTTCTAAAAATCAGGCTTTGAAATAATTTGAAAGGGTCATTCTAGGCTATGAAGTCAGCCCCGTTGTGCAAGCATGTAAGTAGATGATGTTATTGATATCCCCTCATGGAATTTATGGGTGAATCAAGACTTGAGTGTGGAAAGCTACCTCTTGCTTATATGTAGATGTGGACAGGGGATGCTTCAGGTGAATATATGTTGTCTTAAATGATGATATGTATATTTTGTGCTATGCAAATAAATGAAAAATTCAAGCTCCAATATCTACAATACAGAGCATAAAAAATAGAGTGCTGAAATTCAGTCACCTGGTGAAGAATTTAGTTTATAATCTTCAGGTAAGCTCTGTCTCTAAGCTTCAACTTCTATTGGGTAAAGAAAACATTAGTGACTAATTTTTAGAGGTGCTGTGTGATCTAAATGACATAGTATGTGTAAAGAACTTCTCCTTGTGATGAGACAAGGCACATAATTCATAAACTTCCCACAAGTGCTCATAGCTGTGGTTATTTCGCCTGAAACACTTTTAAGTGGCAATAGAATTGCTTAGGTGGTCTTTAAAAAAATAAAAATGATCCCCATTATGATCAACTTTTTAAGGAGTTTGGTTTGCTAATGAACCCTGGAGGATAAACCCAGCTGTATCCCTCATTGACCAAATGTATTGATCTTCTCCACAGACTTTTTCAATACAGACCCATTTGGTGTTGGTTAGAGTGGTTGATCAAGCACCGTTTTTTTCTTGGATGCTTCAATACAGACCCATTTGGTGTTGGTTAGAGTGGTTGATCAAGCACCGTTTTTTTCTTGGATGCTTCACCCCTCTATTCTATATTTAGGGGACCAGAGGGAAGCTAGGAGAGCTTGAGTTCAATCAGAAGTGCTTTTGAATCAGGATAAAAATTAAAAATCAAAGAGCTGGAAAATAGTTTAATTTTCATTACCCCAAATCTGTCTGGACAGTTTCTGTTATGGTAAAAGAAGATGCAGGGTTTTCCTAAACAAAAGTCCTTGTAGCTCATATTGATCAAGAAATTTTGACAACTCTACCATTCATAGTTGGTTCCTGGAAGCAGATTAGATGAAACAAACTGAGGTAGGTCTAGACCTGGTAAGACTGGTAGGTTGCTTACAATACTTTAAAATTTATACCTTAATTTGTAAGGTGGATTATGTTTATAGAAGTAGAAAAGGGAAAATCCTCCCCTGTTAGAACAGAAGACATTATTTGTAATGGCTCTTTGTTCAAGTCTTTAGAAGCCATAATTAAGAATTCAGATCTTGAAATCAGAACACCTAGGATAAAATTAGGATTTGACAAATTCGTAGTTGTAATATTCTACAGAAGTTATGATAGTAACTATAAATTTTTGTTCTGCAGATTGAATAATATAGCCCTACATAAAACATTTAGTAAGTGTGACCTATATTAAGTACTCAAAAAATGAGAGGTCTTATTACTCTATTTTGATCCATGGCTTATAGATTCAATTCAGTAGCCTGTGAAATGTAGGATATGACTGTATCAGTGAGAGGTGATTGTTTGGTTTGCTTTCTCACCACAAAGCATTGTAACCTCAAATGACATTGAAATGATATGGAAGCATTGCAATAACTCCTCAATATGCAGGAGCTGCTGTTATTGTTATTTTCATACTGTTATCATTATTGTTATTTGGCCTCATGTGGAAATGTATTTTCAGGAATTTCATTTTATTCAAAAAATTAGAATATATGCAGAATAAGGATAGGAACCCACACCAAGAGGTTATATTATTTTAATTAGCTATAAAGTAATTCACTATCCTAAGGACAGTACATGTACTAGTTGTCAGAAATTGGAGGCTACCCATTGTATTGTCTGGACACTGGAGACTCTTGGCTTTGTGATTAAACATAACAATGAGTAATGCATTGTTCCTACTGTGTCAGTATCATCATATATATGATTGCATCAGGGATGAGAGAAAAGAAAAAAAATCTATCCTTGTGAGTAAAGCGCAGATATAATCAACACTGGGATTTGTTCATTGATGTTTGTGCTTAACTCTATACCAGTGATTGAATCAGCTGATGAGGAATATAGCCTCAGATAAAAATATCTTTGCAGTTGTAAGTCTGATACAATCTAACCTCTATCCTCCACTTTTCTCACTGAAACAATAATTTAACAAAGCAATTTTAACAGTACAAGCTTTCCTGGAAGCACATTACCACAACAGTCAGAGTGTATCTCTCTTGTTTTGAAAACCAAACATTGTTTTTAGGAACAGAATGCAAACAAGTTCTAGATAAACAAATTTCAAATAATTTCTACTTAGGTAGTAGGAATAGATTCCCAACTCCACTTTAGTAGTTTCAAGTAATAATTTTTCCTGATTGATTTCTTTTGTAAAGGCTATTTTCTGCACTAAATTCTATAAATGGAAGTTACTGCAGTGTGTAAAACAGTGTCGCACAGTTGGTTATGACTTGGAATTTTAAAGTGTTTTCATATAAAATATCTCTTTCTGTAACAATGACGATGTCAGGATAGGCATCATTACCTTCGTGCTCATGTCAGTAAATTAAGGCTTACAGGATATAGGTGACTTGCCTGAGAGGGGAGCTTCCACCCTTTTTGACACTTCACCTTCCAAGTCTGTCATTATAACTTTCAACTCTTTGCCAGTTTGTATACACAAGGAGGCTAATCTTTTTGGTCAATCTTAATGTCCATTTTCTTGCCTACGAATAAATTACCTTTCAGAACATTTCCATCACAAAAGAGATAATTATACAAAGATATATTGTGAATTTTCTGCCTCATAAAATAATCTGTTTCAAAAATCCAACTTGCTTCTCAAAGCACATATGATAAAAGAATGGATGGGCGTTATCAGCCCTGTTCCTCTTAACTCTGGAAAATGGATCTTATTCCATCTTCCAGGGGTCAGAGTAGACCTGATGGGTTGTTTTTTGTATCATAATCCTCATAAAGCAGCCCTGACCCTGTGTTTTCTGCAGGCCTGGTGCTTCTCCCTCCACACTGCTCCACCAACATCCCCTGAAGCAAATGTGCCTGGTGTGAATGGCTTTGCTTCTTGTCGGAGGAGGTAAATACGGGAGAATTTGTGAGTCCTTTCTGGTGCATGCCCCAGGACTGAATTATTCTCTCTTGGTTTTGATTGGATGATTACCATTATGTTCAGTTTTGTTACATAAAATTATGTTTTGAGTGTTTAACTGTGGGATTCATCAGGGTGATTTCCAGTAAAAGCACATTTCCAAGCCATGAGAAAAGGGTTATGGATGAAACCACACTCATGATTCTGACTCATGTGGTTTTTCCAGGTGGAGGATGTGGTGAAGGGAGATTGGACTATGGCTGTTCTTAATGCAGCCTTGCAAGGTTCCATGTGGGCAATCAGAGCAGGGAAAGTGGTTTCTTGCCTTTTTAGGAGCAGCTGTATTTCCTCAAGAAAGTGACTTTATCTTGTTGCTCCACAAGGGAAAAAGTAAGCTGTACTCAAATTAGACTAGTAGGCTGGGCAATATTGAAATTGAATTATGCTTGGTTCACAAGTGAGTCATCACTTGTGATGCATCTTTGGTTTGGCTTTATTTTTCTTTCTTTCCCACTTTAGGGGCTGAAGCCTGAGGGAGGGGGCTGGGGGGAAGGAGCAGATGAAAAATGAATGGTGAGACAGGCACAGTGGCAATGAGTAGAAGGAGGCCAGAGGGTTCCAGGAAATGATCGGATCTCTCTGAGTCTTGTTTTCTTACCTGTGAAATGAGAACAACGGAAAGTAACCAGCAAAGGTGTTCTTGTCATTACCACCCAACAAACCCTCCAATAAAAGCTGACTATTGTTATTAGAACTGAGAACATCACAAGAAGTTTTTCAACCAGATATTTGGTATAGTGGTCCAAAGAGCAGTTCTTTAATATATTGCCAATTGCTCTAGAATAAAATAACAGTATAGATCTGACTCACTTATGAATCCGCACAAATAAATCTATTTAGATAGAAAACACGTTGAGCCACATTTACTCTCTGCTATTTTGAGCAGTCAGTGGGGAATTTGCCTGAGAAAAAGCTTACATCCTCTGGGCAGAAAGGCAACCACATCCAGCCCTGTGCCCTTTAAATCAATTTGAAGTCTTGTGGGATAAAAGTTAAAAAACAAAAACCTTCTCTTTCTGAAAATAGAGGAGAAATGAGGAAAAAAGATGAAGCAATGAAGCATTAGAAATGAAAACCCTTGATTTAGACTGAAGGTTAAAAAAGAAGTTAGAAGTGCTTATCCTGGCTTTTCCACATGTGTGGTGCATAGAAATAGTTATCTCATTGTTATAAAACCAGATAGCACAAATCTAAGTGGAATATTTGACATGCAATTTTTCTGGGAAATTGAGGCTTTCCAGTTAGAAGAAGGTAAAACCTTCTAAGCACCGTCCTTAATAAACAAGTTTCTAATGATAATATTCCACATAATAAATGCATCTTTTGTAGGTTTTTTTGATTGGTTTTCTTTTCTTTTTCTAATTATAAAATAAATGACCAATAGAGTTAACATTTGTTCATGCAAAAAAGTGCAATAAAAAAAAAAAACCCACAAATTTCTTCATCCCATGACCCAGAATAATGGTCCTGAAAGTTGTCTGCTGACAGGTTTAACATTCTGAATATTTAAACATTCCTTCCAGGATTCTCTCAACACCATCTAACCCCAAGTGAGGACAGAGGGTGTGGTCTCTGTTTTTAGGGCTCACTGGCCAGAGAGGGCTGCAGAACAAGGTCAAGAAATAGAAAATGCAAGTGTTGATACAATCTGCTGTGAGGGCTTCGGAGAAGGCTGCCTTGGTGCTGAGCTGGGGAGCAAAGGCCGAGGAGGGAGGTATTTCTGGAGAGAAAACCCAGGGAGAGCAACCTGTGGGACAAGAAATGGAGCCGAGCTGCCCAGGCACTGGGGGTGCACACAGCCCCACCCAGAGAGTGTATTATTATTTGGGGAATAAAGGGGGGTCCTCAGTATCTAGAGCCTTCTGAAAAAATAGAGTAGCAGGACACTAGTATTGAGATGCAGAGGGGATGTGGTGAGGAATTACAGGGTTTTGCAGACCTTGATAAGGAGTTTTTTTTGTGTGTTATTATCCATTCTTCCCCCCCCTTTATCCTTCCTTCCCCCCTTTTTCTGGAGAAAATGAGCCCAGATTTGGCCTAAGTAACAGGGTAGATGATGATCAGATTAACTGAAAGGTGGCAATGGATGCACTTAGGAACAGAGTGGAGAGAGAGAAACAGATTGAGTCCACCATTACCCTCTGTGCAGTCAACAGTTGGAGATGAAATACAAGATGTCCACTGTAAAGATAGAAAAGGATGCACCAGGGAAGCAGAGAGAGTCAAGAAAGCTAAGCATCACTTGTCACTGAGGGAGAGATTTCCAAGAAGGGGAGTTGTCCCTGTTAAGGGGGACTAGAGGAAGTGGAAAGGCAGGGGAAATTTAAGTTAGATGGACAAGACAGATACCCCAGACTCAGAATCATCACTCACTCCCAATTCAACCTTGAACTGCAGGTTTCTTCTCATTAATGTATACATTACTGCCCATCAGTCACTCCCTCTCCATCAGTCTCCTAGACTACTAATCCACCTTCAGCTTGGCCTGGATTCACCCAGTCTGGCCTCCAAAACATTTCCAAACTCTGCCAGAGAGAGGAGCTTTTAAAAACACTTGCTGATAACATCACTCATGCTGAAAACCTGTCAGTGCCCCATCTACCTTGCCCCACTGTCTCACAGAATGAAAGTCAAATTCATTAATTTAATAAGCAATGTCCTTGATGGGCATTTAGATTACTTCCTGTTTGGGGCTGTCTTGCCAAAACCATGAAGGTACTTCTATGCATACATTTCTTCTGGGTATATAACTGGGCTAAAAATCTAATCTATTTTATAAGACAAGAAAAGAAACTCAATTAGAACTAGAAAGATTACAAGTGAGGAAATAATAAAGATGAGAGCAGTTATCAAAAAAATATGCAGTAAGCAATAGAAAAAATCAACAGACCCAAAATTGGAATCTTTGCATCAACTGATAAAATAGAAAAAAAAATTAGCAAAACTGATCAAGAAAAATGTGGACAAAGTCTAAATGTATAATGTCAAGAATGAATGGAGGAGAACATCACTACAGGCCCTGAAGACACTGGATACAAGGTACTGTTTCCTGTTGCAGATTACCAGTCTTTTTTTTTTTAATATAAATATATTTTTATTGTTATTTATATCTTTTACATTTTGTATTCCCCTTGGGTAACCCACCACCAATTCACCCGTGACCCATCTCCGTGGTCCCTTCATTACCAGAGTCTTAATGGTTAAAATCAGCTCAAGCCTATTATCTCACACCTATTAGCCCTGGAGGTTAGAAGTCTAAAAAGGCTCTCATGGGGCTAGAACCAAGGTCCTGGCAGGCACATGTTCCTTCTGGAGACTCTAAGGTGGAATTTAGTCTTTCCTTTACAGCCCTTAGTGTTCAGCCTTCCTGGGTTTGTTTCCCACTTTCAGTGACCACATCACAGCCACCTCAGCTTCTGTTTTCTCTGCTCCTGACTCAAACCCTTGGGCTTCCTTCTTTCATCAAAAGGGATGAGAGTGATGACATCACATTTATTAGGACAATGCAGATACTCTCTCTACCTTAAAATCTCTAACTTAATCACCTCTGGAATGTTCCATTCACCTGTGAATATATTTACCAGTGAATATATTATAATGTTAGGTAATAAACTTAGAGGTTCTGGAGACTAGGAAACCAGCCATTATAAACAATGTTTTGCAAATAGATGTGAAATTTCAGATGGCGTGGACCAATTCCTTAAAACACAATTTTCCAGAATAAAAACATGAAGACATAGAAAAACTTCATAATCCTTTTTTCAGGAGTAGAACTGAGTCTATAATTTAAAATATTCTCAATAAGAAAACTCAAGTCTCAGAGGATTGCAGCATGGAATCACTGAAAATATTAAAGGAAATCACACTAATCTTATAAAACTCACCCAGAAAATAGAATGGAAACACTTCTAGATGCTTTCTATGAGGTCAGCATAATTTCAGTACCGCAATTTAACAAGGATGTTATAAGATAGGAAAATTATAGGTAGATCAATCCCATAAACATAGGTACAAACCATCCTAGACAAAATATGAACCAAACCAATGATGTATAAGCAGAAAAACACAACCATATTGGGTTTTCTCTATCCAGGCATGTTTGACTTAATACTGAAAATTCAAACAATGTGGTTTATTATTTTAGCATATAAAAGGAGAAAATTCAATGGGTGCAAAATAAATACTTGGTTTTTTAGAACCATTCATGATAAAACTCAGCAAACTATGAAAAGAGAGGCATTTCCTTTATCTAATAAAGATTATAAAAATATACAAACCCTACAGAAAAGATCATTCTTGATAACAAAGTTTGGAAACTGTCTGCTTCAGAATGGGATACCATTGTAACAATTTCATTTCAGTAGTATACTGGAAGTCCTAGCCAGTGAAAGAAAGTAACAGAAAAAAAAAAATCAGAAAAATTGTAAACGGGGGAAAAAAAGTGTCATTTTGCATAGACAGCATGATTATATAGTTAGAAAGTTTTTGGAATATGCAGATAGATTATTAGAATAAATAAGTGAATTTGACAACTGTTACCCAAGGAAAAAAGAGTGCAAATGTCCACAAGAAAAGATATTTATGAGAATGTTTATAGTGGTTTTTATTTACAAAGCTCCAAACTAGAAACAGCCATTAACGGTATAATGTTAAATACTTTGGGGTTATATTCAGACAATGAAATTTATAGAACAATGAAAAAGGACAAACTACTCTGCACAGCCCTCAGGCACATTGTGGTTGGACACAAAAGAGGAACACTGTGTGGTATGGGAGATTCCACCTGTATAAACTATGAAAATGGGTAAAATAAATTTACAGTGGTAGCTGGCAGAGCAGTGGTTACCTTTTGAAAGGCTGTGATTTGCAGATGGTGATTGCCGTGATGTCCTGTAACTTGATCTGGATGGTGGTTCTATGTGTTTACGCTCATTTTTTTAAAAAATGTAATGAAATAGATACACTTATGATTTGTGTACTTTACAGCTTGAATGTTCTATTTTGTAAGAAAAAAAGTTTAAAAAATCTAAGGAAGAACAAATGAAAAGAAAGTGTTACATAAACATAACTAAAGAGTTACAAAAGTTTGTGCGAGAACTTGTTTGATGTAATAGCTGTACCTTCAATCACTATAAATTTTGGAATAGGGATTTTGACCTTTCCAGGATTTTTTTAGTAAGGTTGTCTGTGCACATAAAACAGGTACCAGAATTTAGTTTCCTGGCTTTGGGCAGGAGTTGGGAAAAGTGAAGGATTACTTGGTTGAATCTTCATCTCCTGTAAGTTTAGTCATGTGTGAACTAAGCTTACAAATAAATAAGCAAGGAAAATAAAATAAAACCAGGACACCAGAATCTAAAATCTCATGGGAATAACTGTGGTGTGGGAAGACAAAAGCCATGACTTAAAATCCTGCTCCTGGCTTTTGAGTAGTGATCCTTCCTCAACCCTGTAGTCTCATTTTTCTTCCAGCCTCTGTCCCAAGGTTGTTGTTATAACATGTACTAAAAGAGCATTTGCTGGAAAGAGAGCATGCAAAATATGAATGGAATTTTGCCGATAACATTGAACGTGCTGGTTACCACAATCATTTACCAATGGGGAACCAAGCCTGCTCCAAAGTCCTCAAATGGAAATCACCCTTTGTTCCCTCAGGGACACACAACACTGTTCCCATAGCAACACTCACATGATGTCAGAAATCAGGGTTAGGCCTTGAATGATAAGACAAAAGAGCATGTAGGCCAGCTAGCAAGGAAGACTTGCAAAGATTGTACTATTTCTCTAATGAAAGGAGCATCTGGATGCGTGTGTGCATATCATGTCATTCTTTTTATGCCAAAGAATTGTAAAAAAATTTTAAAAGCATTCTTTTTTTTGTTTTAGAAGTCAGTATCTCTTTTGATACGTCAGCTCACTTAGGAAATAAGGTTTTCCTTTACACCCATTTTTTTCTTATGTGTAATTAAGAAAAATTTGAAAGCCAAAGAATTAATTTGCTCAAATCCTTGAGATGTTTCCTTTTTTGCTGTTAGCAGGAAATAGGTAATTCTGAAGGGAGAAGAAAAGGGAAGACTGTTGCTGATGTAGGTGGCATGAATATGCATATTTTTATGACATGTATACATTTGTTCTGCTATGTTTTTGAGAATTCAAAATATTATAGAAATAATTATGGACTTTGAAAAAAAATAAAATGGATTATGAAAATTCTAACTTCTTCAAATAGGGATTGACTTCTCTCTCCACACTTCCCAGGATGGTTCTACAAATCTAAGGTTTCACCTTGGCCCTTCAGTTCCCATATACTTGAAGATTTTACACATGATACTATGAACCAGAGAAAGTAATTCTTTGTTGCACATCTATTTTTAAAACATAGATTCATAGAGAAAACAAGATAGTGATTTAAAGGATTGAAATAGCTACTGAATCAACAGATTCTTCATTTAAACTACTGTGGATGTCATAGCTTTAGCCTACTAAATACAGTTTTGATAAGTCCCATGTTTGTTAAATAAATGTTTGATAAAAGTTTTTATTTTTGTAATTACATTTGTCTTCTTGAGCAAATGAAATTTCCCAATATATTTTGCTAAGATCTTTAAAAAGACTAAGTTTACCTATTACATTGTTGATAGAAATGTAAACTGTGTCAGCTCTTATGGAAAATAATCTGGAGGTTATTCAAAGGATTAAAAATGGATCTGACACATGACCCAGCCATTCTCCTTCTAGGTATCTACCCAGTGAACACAAAAACAATAACTCAAAGGGAAACCTGCACTCCTATTCATAGCAGCACTATTTACAATAGCTAAGATCTGGAAACAACCTAAGGGCTCCCAAACAGAAGTGTGTCAAAAAGATGTGATATTTATGTTCAATGGAATACTACTCAGCCATCAAACAAACTCATGCCATTCATGGCAATTTGGGTGGAGTTGGATGGGATTATGCTAAGCAAAATAAGTCAGAAGGGGAAAGACAAATATCAGACAGTGTCACTTTTAAGTGGAATATAGAGAAATTAAACAAAGGGTCAAATAAAACCAAACATAAAGCAAACTCTTGTGCTGATTATGGAGCTGAGGAATTCAGAGGAGGGGAAGAGCAAGAACAAAGTGTGAAGGGAGCACAGTAGACTGTGGTGATGGGTCAGGGGTGCTTTGGTGGAGGGTTCACTATGGCAATAACTCCCAAAATCCAAATAATGATGTAAACCAACATTACTTCAATTAAAAAAAAAAACAAGTTCACGTATTTGCATTTACATGAAACATACATCTGTACAAATAAACTAATGGTATAATAATAGTTATTTTTTCAATGACAGGTAGAAACATGCTAATGAATCTCATTTGACCTCAAAACCCATGGAATTATATCTGTTTTCAGCTATATGAGTTAAGGGAAGTTGCTAAAATAATATTCAGTTTTATATTTTAAAATGCCTCCTACCATCTGCTCAGGCTTACTAAAAATATAACATGTACAAACTACTGAAATAATTAAGATAAATATATGATAATAAGAATAGTTATGCTTCTGGACTGTACTATTTCAGGTGTTGTTCTGGATTCTCTCAGATCATTACCTTCTTAATCCTCACAGCAGCTCTCAGTGAATGCTGCTGTTCCCCAAGTATGGGGGCAGAAAGGGGCTAGGTCCCCAGCTGCAACAGACTGACTAGGGTGTCCAACTCTGGTTTTGCTGATCACCCCAAGAGATCTGAGCATCCCATTTATTTATTTAAAAGGAATGAAGGGGCCTGCCTGGTGGTGCAAAGGGTTAAGTCTCAGCACTATGCAGCCATCGACAGCCACCGCGGCCAGGGAGTTTCCCACTTGGTGCAGCAGACCTCTCCTGCCTCGCCCGCTGGTCCCCTCAGCAGTGTACTTCAGTTGATCAGCCTGTTCTGCTCCCCACTTTGTCTCTGGTGAATCCTCTCACCCTACCCCATACTTCCTGCCTGCACCCCAGTTCTCACATGCATAAATAAATCTTTAAAATAAAATAAAAGGATTGAAGCTTGAAAAAGTCACTTCAGATGCTGCCTCGAGGATTACTGGATGTCAAACCCATGGAAGAACAGGAGATGCTTGGGTCCATTGATACCTTCACTCAGAACAGCTGATGTTTAAGGAACTAAACACATCACACAGACTGTTTAGGTGTAAGTTAGTTGTTACGAGAGTAAAGACCGCTCAAGTGAAACAAAACTGCTCAAGGGAAATTTGATCCTCATTTATTCTTTCTCAGGTGACATGGACTCAAAACATTATAGTGAATCCCTTCTAAAAGTCAAAAAAATCACCTTGGTAATATCGTTGTGACCTTTCCCTCACTGTTGCTATGGGATGTTGGCATCTTGACTGTTGGTAGAAAGCCAACAATTGTATTTAAATGAGCAGTCCCCCAACATCTATAATGCATACAGTCTACTATTATTTCTTTGTGGGAAGTTTATTATAGGGTTTGGTTTGTAATCTAAATTAGATGTCTGAAGAAAAAACAAAGCTTTTAAGTTTGCGAATTTCAGTGAGTTTCTCTTTAAAATTCCATGAATTTCCTGATAAGCTTTGAAGTTTTTTTTGTTTTGTTTTGTTTTGTCTAAAACTGTGTCTTATATTATCCATTCTTTAAGGAAACCTTTTGTTTCTAACATCTACAACAAAATGACTTTCTTTTATGTTTATGGGATGTTGGATGCAATTATTTTATAATAAGCCCATCTCTGTAAACAACCCTATAATTTTTAGACTTTTTAAATGTCATTATCATAAACACAAATCAGTGCTTATGGCTGGCTTTGAAATGGCATTTAGAATTTGTGGGACACTCTAACCTCTGTCCACCAGATTTCCTCGGTGAGTGAAGTCATCTAACAAGTGTCCCTGGATTGCATGCAGCAGTTTTTCAAATTCTTGATTCTGCTGATTTGTGCAAGCAACCCACTTTGAAAGTGGAATGTGCCATTTCATCCTACTTGGAAGTGGGTGGAGGAAACAGATGTTTCACTAAGTGTATTTGTGCAAGTGGACCTGAGATCACAGAATTGTGCCTCACACTCTGGTGGTTGGTTGGTATTTTTCTTAGAAACAAGAACTTTGAAGATGAAAGTTTAGTTGATAGTTTAGGCTCACAGACTTCACAGATTATTTCCCCTTCATCACCTCTTAGAATCCCTGAGAGAATTCATGACAGTGGCTACGTCTATTAGCCCTCCTGACGTCAGTGTTTCAACATGAGCCAGTTCTAGTTCATGATCTTTGAAGTGTGGTTGTCTTGACTGGCTGTTCTGTTTTACTAATAAGAGGGACAACCATAGTTCTTGTTCTAGTCCAACAATTTGCAGGTGTAAGTTAGATAAGATTTTCTTATTCCTTCCCTTATCCTCCCTATTGGATCTGGGGTTGGTCAATTGCTAGAAATGGTCTTTAAGACAAGTCACTTCACCACTCCAAGCCTATAAAATCCAAAAAATGACCCCATCTAGATAGTTGTGAGGATTAGATGGGCTATTCTTATGAAGCCTTCTGCACAATATACAAGATATCTCCCTGACACTTGTGAAGCTGCTGTTTTGTCTTGGCAGTTACAGTATTTGGTATCACACTGCAGCTTGATGTCACTGGGGCTCAGCTGCCCATGATTTATGGGGCCACATGGCAAGTGAACATATAAACACATCCCCAGACCCCAAGCACACCCAAACTAGAAAGCTCTGTCTTGGTAAAAAGAAGGCCTATTCCTCAACCTGGGGTAACCACAAAGAAGGTATCTTGTACTCACAGTTCTCCTTATTTCTGAATACATAATGCAGGCAATTTTCAAAATATACTTATGCTTATGTTGCTCTTGGAATTTTTAGGAAACATACAGATCCATTAGATATATACCAGGGCACCAAGGGGATAATATACAGAAGGTTATCAGGACCTATATTCCTACTTGCATATGTGGGTGGAGAAACAATACACAGGGGTGAAGAGCTGAATTCTGGTTTTCGCTTGGCCAGGAATAGCTTCCTAACCATAGACACATCTTTTTAATCTCTCTAAGTTTCTGTTTCCTCAACTGTGAAATTACTGGATTGGCCCACAAAATCTTTAAAATCCCTTCCACTGATAATTTTTTGAGATTGCAAAAAAAAGTCTTAATATGTATTTGGGAGCTTAGAATGCCCATCAAGGTTAGTGAGAATATGCCAGTGACACTGCTTCTTAGCTGCTCAGGAGTTGGCCTCAGCAGGGAATGGAGTGTAGGTGTAATATAAACAGAGTTCTCCCACATCCCCTTCACTGTAATTCTATGGTCACTGACCAGCAGAGACATTCTAAAATGTGTGTAAAGACTCACAGAGAAACAGTCTTATGAGCATAATTCAAATTCTTCTAGTTTTTCTAGTGCTTCTTAAATATGGAAATCCTTTCCATTTCTTTCAGATTCCATGGATATGAACAAAATTAATTTTTTAGTGATTAAACTAGTGGATTTGGTTATAATTTATATTCCAGCTCGGCATTAGTGCATATTCTTCTGTCTTTGCATCCCTTTCTCCAGATGCAAATGGAAAACTAGTAATCATCTGCTATGACTTAAGTGAGGACTAAAATTCAAAATCAACCTAAAGGTAGGAAATGTGTTGTAATTCGTTTGGCTAAGCTATTAATTTAGAACAGGTAGGGAGTTAATTTTCTTTCAGATGAGCATATTTTCCCTGGAAATAGATTTTTTTCATTTTTAGGAAAGCATCAAACTCTAGAAAGAGTAATCTTTAAATAGAGCTGCTCTAAAAACATTTAATTTTGCTTTGTGGGAAACATCATCTCAGCTGCTTCTAGGTCTCCACGGAATGGAATTTGAACTGGGACAGAAACACCCTCAACTTTGAATCTCTGAAGTTTTCATAGAATTCTCTCCATGTGTACATGAGGTTTTCTCCATAACTGATATGAGTGCCCCCAAAGATCACCCAGCTTTGACTCCAGTGAAGAAGTTGTAGGTGAGGCAACTCCTGCAAGGTAGAGGAATTGGAAGTTCCCCTGAAGGCCGAGCCTCAACCACAGAGGGTTAGTCTCAGGCTTTGAAGGCTAAAGCAGTTTGACAACTGCATTATGGAAGTACTTGGACTGGTGGAGGTTCCTTCCTTTCTTGTTTACTCTTTTGAATATGAATATCTATAACTGTTATCTTATGCCTGTTGTACTATATCATGTTTTAGAAGCAGAATAATTTGTTTGTTGATTTTCACAGGCTCTTTGATGGAGAGGAACTTGGCCTGCCATGGCTGTTATGGAGACTCACCCACAACTGATTTAGATGGTTTACATGACACTATTTGGGACTTTCGAACTGACTAGACTTTGATGATATTTTGGACGACTTGAGTTGATGCTATGATGTATCAAGACATTTAGGGACATTGGAATGGGATGAATTTATTCTGCACGTGGCAGATGAGTCTTTGGGGAACAGAGGTGAACTGTGGGAGGTTAAGTAATGATCCAAGAAAGGTGTCCACATCCTAATCCCCAGAACTTTACAGCTGTGTTTAAATTAAGGATCTTGAGGTGGGGAGATTATTCTGGATTATCGCCATAAACCCAATATAATCACAAAGGCCCTTATAATTGAAAGAGGAAGGTAGAAGAGGAAGAAACAGTGATGTCAGCCTGAGATGACACAACCTGTTATTATTTCCCACATTACGGCTACAGAATAGGGGCCCTGCAACAGGACACACAGGTGACATCTAGTCACTGCAAAAGACACAGAAACAGGTTTCTCCAGAGTCTCTGACATCTTGATTTTAACCTAGTGAGGGCCATCCAGACTCTGCCCTCCAAAACTGTAGGGTAGTAAAAGTGAGCTGCTTTAGTCTATTAAGTTTTTGTTCTATCGGCAACACAGGCAAAAATACAGGACAGCAGGATCATCTGTAACAGTTAATGGTGGTTGCTTATGGCCCCTTTCCCCTTTGTCAAACAGGTCTACTGAGTGCTGAAGTTTGTAATCAGAAAGATTTTCTCTTTCTAACTGATTTTTTGACCAATGACAAGAATAGAAGGGATTTCGAGTTGGTTGATGGCAGCCAGGGCAGTAGCGCTTCCCACACGTGGACAGGGAGAGGAAACCACGGCAGAGACCAACATAAGCAAATCAGTCAGTTCGACAGCTCAGTAGCTCGCATCTCATCAGCATTATCCTCACGTGTTTAGCAAAGAAAGAAGACTGAATTAATATAATATTCTGAGACAAACACTGTGGAACAAGAACTATACTTATTTGAAATATTTGCCTATTCATATAAAATTCTTCTTAGGATGAGACTGTACCTTTTTTAGCACAACATAGAATCTATAGAAAACTGGATATACATGATATATTATTTGTGAAAGGGCAGAATAAATCTGTAGGATTACATTTGGAAAGGCAAGTAAGAAAAATAATGTAGACATCGCAGAGACTAAGACATGTTTTAAGCAGTCTGTGTTCAGGTAATGATGATTATAATGCAGAGCTCTACATGTAAAGTATAGCAAATAAAATGACCATAGGTTTGACCATTTGGTTTAATGATTAAAATATGACAAGTAGGAGACAGTTCCTCCAGTGGAAACTAGAGAGAAAGGAAATCTAAAGAGCATCTGCTTGTAAAATTCTTCAGGCAGTTTCCTGGAAAATGGCCAATCCAACACCATAAGTGCCTCAAGGTGTTCTTCCATCCCAGGTGTCACCAACAAGCCTGGAGGTGACCTCTGTTCTGTCCCGAGGCTGCGACAGAAGGCAGATAGCGTGAGCTATAGGGCATGTCACTGGGCTTCTCAGAAAGCTTATAGTACTGACTTCGCAGTCAGCTTTGACCTTCTATGTAGTTTCTGATTTTACTTAAAAATTAAGCTCTCATAAAAGAGGATGAAAGAGGTAGAATCCCTTCAGTCATTCTTGTTAACTGTTCTGAAAATTTCCCCTCCCTCCTTCCTCCAAGCCAAACACACACATACACACACACACAAACAAGCTGTGAAATGTTGGGTCCTAAAGGGGCTGGGGGTAATTCTCATCCCATCATGTTTTGGGAAGCAAGGTAAAGCGCTCATCCAAGCTCTCATCACAAGCATGCAACTGAAGCAAGGCATCAACCGTGTTCTCCCTCTTCACAAGGCACCAAAGGCGCCAGCAGATCAACAAAAAGCATAAGAAGGAAGGCGCTCCACTTCTGAAGCTACCGCTTAACTGGACTCCCTGCACAGAGATTCTCCTGTTCTCAGGGGTTCCTAGTGGAGACACCGGGACACCTCACGGATAGAATGCCTTCCTACAGATGGCCGTAGGCTTTGGAGAGGGCTCAACACCAGGTGAAGTCCTGACCCAGCTTTCTGAAAGTCAGGCTCTGGGTCTTTTTTCACCAGTGTAAGTGGGTATTAATCGCACTCATCTTCTAGACTCCTTGGGAAGGTAAAACAAAATATTGTAGAGTGCCTTCCGATGCCGCGGGCCCTGCGCCCTCCCTCAGCCGTGAGTTTAGATTGTACACAGCTTCTGCAATACTCAGCAAACTGCTCATGGTAAGAGAGGAAGAGTGTCTGAATTCTGTGCTGGTGTTTTCAGGCTGGATCAAGATGTTTTGCTTTAACAGAACTGGATTTAGAGCATGTGTTACAACTGTTCAAATATTTTAATTTTTACTATTGAGGTAATACGCTGTATGTGATTTGGAGATACAGGATCGCATCTCCTCAGATGCATATTTCTACTCACCTACCACCAAAGCACCTATGTTCAAATGGGTTTCCTTCTCTCCTCCTCTCTAATTTCCCCTCCCCCCAGTAGCCTCAGTTCTACAGTCAGATTTCTAGGGTTTGCTATTGTTTGTTCTGTCTGACCCTTTGTTTGGTTTCTCTATATTCCACATATAGTGACACCATCTGGTATTTATCTTTCTCCTTTTGACTAATTTTGCTCATCATTATCCCCTCCTGTTCCATTCATGTTCTTGCAAGTGGGAAAGTTCATCTGTTTTTTTTAGAGCTGAGTAGTATTCCATTGTGTATATATACCCTGTCTTCTTATTCTACTCATCTGTTCCTGGGCATTTATGTTGTTTCCGGAACTCGGCTGTTGTAAATGGTACTGCAGTGAACATAGGAGTGCATATATATTTTCAAATTAGTGTTTTTTTTTTAATTTAGTGGTTTTAAAAAAAAAATTCTGGAGTAGATATGTAAGAGTGGAATTGCTGGATTGAATGTTAGATCTATATTTAATATTTTGAAAGACCTCCATCTGTTTTTCATAAGCGTTGGACTGATTAAAACTTCCTATCACTGAACTTAAAAAATAAAAAAGAAACAAATGCGCGATTTCCTATTGTTGTATATCCTGAGGCACTCCAAGAAATAAAAGTAAATTTAAAAGCTTAGGTAGAAGATGTTGTATAATGGCACCCAAAGGTTTTGCTATACTTGTCCACAAAACTAGCAAATATCCACAGATGTGATCTGTGACACCATTTCAAGGTTCCATTCTTATTCCTTCAGTAGTTAAAAAATGAGTTAAAAACAGACACGTGTTCCTTGCTAAAGCTGCTTGCCTCACTGGCCTCTAATAAATGAGCAAAGGCCTGTATGGAAATCTGACTCTTCTTTGTGGCTTTCTCAAACCAACTCATCTTCATACATGCTGGCGAAGGGACCTGGAGGTCACCTAAACAGTGAAGCTCTTTGGGGAGAGGAAAGCAGGGTTCTTGGTACCCGGGGACAGGGCACCCCTGTGGTTAAATTGTTTTTCAGTCCTTGCTCATGATATATTTTCACCACTTGCCATCCAAATCTCCCATATTGTGCCTGACTGATGACATCCACGGTATTGAGATGCACTGTGGACCATTACATTACACTGTGTCTAACACCACAATTGAACCATATTATTATTACATTATTTCTTTGAAAAAGACCTTGCTACTAACTCACAGATGACCAAAAGCTTATAAACTTGGACTGGAGCCTCTATTCCATAAAGACAGATAAATTTTCAGAAGCAAAGATAACTGGAGAGGTAACATTCTGATTTGAGTCCCCCACAAATGAAACATATTCACGTCCCTGGCCTTTCCTAAGAGTAAATAGTAATATGATTTTAGGGGGGAAGAAACGAAGAGAAAGATCAAAGGTGTGTTTTGACCATGAAACACCGCTGCAGAGCTGGGCAGGAGGAAACACTGCAGGCTGGTATGCTCTTGTCTGCTGATTAGCAGCCACCAGCTGGCTCCCGCTTCTCTGTCAGTGAGGCCTCTGCCATGGAGAGGCAGCCAATTACCAATTTACCTTCTGCCCTTAGACCTGGCCTTCTGAAAGGAGCTTTTGTTGTCTTTGCCTGGGCTGGTGCAGTAGCTAATTGAGATGAAAGGCATGGGGAGCTACTTTTAGGACCAAAGCCATTGTGTTAAGTCTATCTTACCAACTGGTCGAAAAAGAATCTTCTTGAATGATTCTTTCCCTAAATATACATATATATTGTTTGGGACCCCATCAGGAGTGATTATTTCGGAAAGCAGCCTGTTCTGCCGGCTGGGGCACTTCACAGTGATTTGCCATTATTCTTCCTGTGCTTCAGGACCTTAAAGTAAAAAGCGCTCTGAAAACAGCTGTTTGTGCATTGTCTGATATTTTAATAAGGAACCAACAGGCATGAGATGCAGGATGGTGATGGCCAAAGCTTTGTTGTTCTTTCTTCAATTAAGGGAAACGTCCACCGTGAGGTCATTAACAGGAAAAGGACTTCAAACACAAACAAAAAGTATAGAGGCATTAAAATGAAAGGCTTTTTTTTTAAACAAGACATAAAAAGATTAGGAGCCTAGCATACAAAGGGTGTCCGTGGGCATGCCTGCCTGTCTCTGTGAGCAGGAAGAAGAGATCCCACAATCGGCCACGTGAAGCCAGGAGGTGGGGGACCCAGCAGCCAGGCGGGGGGTCTGGGTTCCATAGGAAATACGAAGATGCTCAACCTCAATGCTTGGGCTCTGAGAAGAGGAGCAGGTCCCACGTAAGAGACCGTCACTTGTGGGAAACCAGACGCGGGAGACCAGTTATCTCTGATTCTGTCTTTGAAAATCGTTTCTAGAGTTTATCTGCTTCCCATTGTTTGAAATTATTGTTCCAAGTCACCTTTGCCTTCCCATCTGCCTGTTTCTCATTTCTTGTCAGGCATTCTGGAGTTGAACTCTTTCATCCTCACTGTTTCATTACCTGGGAGAGATCCAATTCCATTGATTTTTCATTTATTCCTCTTTATTTCCCACAATGTAACTGCTTTCAAACCCAAATGATGGTGATTGTTTCCAAACCATTTTGAATTTCTTTATAAAGGAAGATGTCATGAAAATGTGGTATCAAGTATTTTGCTAAAATAAACATATATGACTTCTACTGTATTACCCATTTCCACCAATCTTATAATTCTATTAGGAAAGGAAATCAAGTTTGTCTGATGTGATTTGTCCCATCAACGTCCATAAACGTCAGGGCTGCCTCCACATACTGTCCCTGTTTCCTAGCTGGTCTCCGGTGAGAGGATGGGAATGTAGTTTCAAGAAGGGCACAAAAGTTCACTTTAACTGATCTCCAACTCCATTGTATCTGGCAGGAGCAACCAGGCAGCACGTATTTCCAAGGGCTTGTTTTGGAATTTTCTCTTTTGAGATGCCTGCTCTTATCTGAAAGTTGACATTATTTTCCTTTAAAGCAGTTAATAGGTAGTTCTCACCCCCAGCTTCCATTTGCAATTTAAGTTGATAAAATTCCTGTACAATTTCTGTTAATGATCTTTGGATGGCCCACTTTGACCACATCTGGAATGCAGAAAATTCTGCATTCACTAATTTGTGTTAATACAATTACTAATCGTATAATTTTGAGGTTATTCCATTTCTACAATGGAGCAAATACTACCTTTATAATAGGATTGAGTGTGAGAATGCAGATGTAAACACCTCACCCATATTGTTCATAAATATCTGTCTGCCTCTATTTAGATGGTGCATGTATTTTTTGTTTTGTTTTGTTTTATTGACAGTTTCGATGGAAGAGTAAGTGAGACATCATGGAGAAAGCCTAGGCTTGGGTGTTGGACATGTAGCTTATCAGACCTCCCATCTTCAACCTCATCTTATGTAAAACTCCTTGGGAAAAAGCACTTATGCAACATCCTGGTGCATTGCCTCCCTCTCCATCAATGCAGCTGTAACCTGCAGTGCCTAGCATGTCCATCTAAGTCACTTTGCTGTAGGTCTCTTTCTGAGATGTATTCGGAGCTAGAATCCTTTGATGTTTTCTATAAGCTCATCACTCTTGATAAATTTATGGGTCAACGTGGCTGAAACTTAGAGCTGAATCATGGAACAATTACCATGGCAATCAATATTAAACCCCAAGGAAGGATCTTCTATTAAAAGGCCCACCTTCCTTAACATTGGAGCTCAACTTACATTCAAGTTTCCACATCTGCTTTACCATTCATTCAAACAATGCCTTAGTTCTACTGAGTCTTGAGTTAGATGCTTCACAATGAATAAGATCACTCATCCCATCTCACAATCTCTGCAAAAATGGAGAACTGCAAAAATGCACAGTGCCCCTAACTGCCTTATGATAAAGTTAACCTGGTGGAAGATTAACTGCCACACGGAATGCCAAAAGATCTGTGCATCATTTTGATATTATAAGAGAAGCGGACAGATATGGGGAGAATGTACAAAGAGGGATTTCTAAACTTCCCAGGTAGAGTCAGTCCAGCAAGGATGCAGGACCTCTGTTGGCAGCCAGTCAGTCTACACATCACACAACTTTGGTGTGTACCTTTGGATGGATAGGAAGTAAAATAAAATAAAATGCCCAAGCCGCTGCGGAAAAAATACACAAAAAAAACTGTTGGTTAAGTAATTGACTGACTAGAGGAATAAAAGAAGAAATAAATCCCAAAGTGAATTTGCTAATTCTCTACCGAACTGGACACTGACACTCACTGGGGAGTTTTTGTTCATCACATGCATCAAGGTGATTCTTATAGGTACTGGAGGAGGTCTCAGAGATGATCTAATTGAACACTTTCATCTAAGTATTTAAGAAACTGAGCCCTAAGTTTACACAGTTAGTAAACCGGGGAGGCTGGGTACCAACTAGGGAGTGAAAAGTCTACAGCACAGGCAGGGGGCACTGACTCTGGACAGAGCCCTCCCCAGTGCTGACCAGTGCTGGGCTATCATCTACACGGAGTGCTCCACATGCCTCCCAACTCCCCACAAATTGTCTGCAGTGGACTGAAGAGGGCCGGCCTGGCCCATTGATGGGAATCAAATAAAGACTTCCATGAGATATGCAGTCAGTGAGATACTGTAAAATGAGACTATTGAACCAATAGTGGTCACAGAGTGCCCCTCCTGCCTGACCATTCTACTCTAAGGAGGTCACAAATTCAAAAGTTGAGTCTTAATGTAGATGACAGAGTGATGGAGAAAATACTTAAATCAACTCAAAATAATTTCACTTCTAATCATTTATTCAGATATACCCAGTAATGTAATTATTTTTTAAAAAGAATAATGCCTTGATTTTCTCATTAAAATGTCTCTGAAAAACAACAGATCTTCTTAGCTTTGGGGAATTTGGAACTATTTTAGGCAAGGTTTTTACCTATGAAATCATATACAGAATACAGCACCATGTAGTTAATCTAAATAAATTGGAACTTCTGTGTCATTTTCTTTGTGACTGTGCTGTTTATTTTTCTTTGGTACCGATACTAGACACTTAAGATGTCCACACAATGAGGTGTTCTATAAATAGTGCTTCATTACAAAAGAACCATTTCCTCAAGTGTAAAACTTTTGGACACAATACTTAAACAGCAGTTTGTATGCAGATTGCACAATGTTAAAGCATCCTTTCTATGAAATATTTTGTCATGGATACCATGCTGTACTACAGTACCCAAGGGAATGACAAAAAGAAAGAGGATGTTGCCTTGCTGCCCTTAAATACAGCTTGTCATACTTCTACTGACTTTGAAGTTCAGTCTTCCAGAGGCATTTTTTCCTCTTTCTGTGATATTAGTTTTAATCATCTAAAATTGGGGAAAAAATATATCAGATAACAGGAACATTTTCTGTGAGCTGAGGAAATATGGTGGGAAACCCACTCGTGTCCTCTCTTTGAAAAATTCTACCCCGTAGAAGAAGACTCCTTAGGGAAGACAGTTGTCACTCAAGGTCGCCTCTGAGAAATGTCCCCTCAATGCACTTTCCACACCAATATTGGGATGGAACCATACTGGCTTCCTGTTGTTGCTTCTCCTCTTGCCTTCTCTCCTCCCCCTTCAGTAAAGAGGATGCACATGTTTCTGTGAAGTTCTGAGAATTCTTTCCTAAGCTGTAACATAAGGCCCAAGTGGGGAGACCTGTAATATCTGTTATTCCAGAAGTTCTCAGTGGGGAAATAGGGAGCCAGGCACCCTGGTATCCAGGGTTTGCTCCCCTAGACCCAATCTTTTGGCTTAGGGGCATGGGGCACTTAGTAAATGGGTATTTACTACAGCCTCCCAAAGATGTCAAGAATTCAGGAGTCCTCAACTCAAGCACAAGACATTCTAGTCTCAGTTTTTAGTTTTATAGGTTGAAGAGTTGAAGTTCAAGATAGGACACCTTCGTGTGGGAGAGGCCATAATGCATGCAGCTCAACAGCAATTTCTTTAGAGTGTGCAGAACAGTCAGTAGACTATGGGGATTCATAGTAACTCCAACCTTTGCCTTGAAATTTAGGAGACTTCCCTAGTCACCAGGAAAAATCTTATTTAAAAGAACTACTCTTCTTAAAACTGGGAAGATTGTGTGGGAGGCAATATCATGACTTTCTGCAGCTGAGCTATCCTGAGTTTAAGGGAGACAAAGCCAGACTGGTGACCACATTGGAGAGTCCTCCAGAGAACCCTGGACGTGTGTCCCCAGAAGATGGAAGGATGAGAGTGGGCTGCAGCAGGAGGTGTGCCTGTCTGTGCATGGGTGTCCCAACAGGAAATACTCAAATGGCTTTGTTGCAAGAAAACTGCATTTTCTTTGACAGTTAGCTTAGAACATTTTGGCTGCAATAAAAACGTTGTCTTTTAACACTGGAAGATAATAAAAGCAGCTCAGATTATTGAGCACTTTGGGATAGTCTTTTTTTTTTTGCATTTTTAATATCAGATTTTATTTTTTTATTGTTATTTATGTCTTTTATATTTTGTATTCCCCTTGGGCAGCCCACCACCAATTCATCCGTGATCCATCTCCATGGTCCCCTGTATTCTCCTCTCTTCCATTTTGTGCCCTTAACCTCCCCTCCCCCCATCCCCCCACGCCCAACGCTGAGTGTCTCCCTCCCACCCGGCCTCCCTATAGTCCTGTTATAAGTGAAACCATTCGATATTTTTTCTTTTTCTTTCTGGCTTATTTCACTGAGTATGATCCCCTCTAATTCCATCCATGTCGCTGCAAATTGCATGTGTTTATCTTCTTTCCATGCTGGGATAGTCTTTTTTAAGGGCATTAAGTAATTTTTCCCATTTATCTCCTATACAAATCCTCTGTTAGGTCATTTCACAGATGAGGAAACAGAGGGACAAAGACATTAGGTGGCAGAAAGCCCAGAGGCAAATGGCCGAGTAGAAACCACACCCAAGCAGGCGAGTCCAGACCGTTACTCTACAGTCCTGTCTATTCTGTCTGTCATGTCAATTCCCTGCTTCCATCTTGCCCCATTTTTTTCCACCTGAGTGAGTTTGTATGGTCCATTCCCGAAGAAAGCTGTTGGTCATCAGATCACCCCAAGACCAGAGCTGTTCTAGAGCAGATTTCTGGTATGAAAACTAAGGGAGCCCTGCATGTTGTCCCCCAGAAGCAGAACTCCTTGTAAAAAGCACGATGCAGGGAGCTCTTCGGGGGCCTTGCGAAAAACATAGAAATGTGTCCACCTAGCAAACATTAAATGAGAAGCTATTGTATGCAGCTCCTGTTTCTGGCACCTGAAATAGATCAGGAAATAAAACAAAAGTGTCCAGATTCGTGGCATGGACATTTTAGTGGTGGAAGAATTAATTAACAGGCTTTCAAGGCTGTTGTTCACACAGGGCAAAAGAGTGATGGAGGAGGGGACCGGGGTAGGGTCAAGTGAAAGGTGTCATGGGAAGTGTGCAGCTAGAGCAGTGGCTGAACAGAGAGACAAGGCAGAGTTCAGGGAGAACAGATGCTTAGTTATTTCTTGGAGCTGACAGGACATAGTGAAGTGGGGCGCCGCTGAGCAGGGACACCTTTAACTTATGTTTTGAACATAAAGAGTGTCTCAGAGAGCCTCTCTGGTGGTGCAAAGGATTAAGTCTCAGCACTATGAAGCTATCCGTAGCCACTGCAGCTACTGTAGCCACTGAAGCATGAGTTCGATCCCCGGCCAGGGAGCTTCCCACATGGCACAGCAGATCTCTCCTGCCTCGCCCACTGCTCCCCTCAGCAGTGTATTTCAGTCACTCTGCCTGTTCTGCTCCCTGGTCTGTCTCTGGTGAATCCTCTCACCACCCACACCTCTGGCCTACACCCCAATTCTTGTATGCATAAACAAATAAATCTTAAAAAAAAAAGTGTGTCCCTGATTGCTGAATCATGGAAAAACTGTAGTGGAGTGTGGGGCAGAAGCAGAAGGACCAGTGAGGAGGCTGTGGCAACAATTCTCGTGTGCTGTAGTGTCAGTGAGAGTAGTCAGAGCTGGGTCCACAGGACTTGTCCATGCGTGGACGGGTGACATGAGGCAAAGGGTCAAGCCTGCTCCCAAGTTTTTGTCTCTAGCCCTGGAAAGAATGTAACTGCCGTCTATGAGATCAGAGAGGCTGAAAGATGAGCAGTTAGCAGGAAGGAAGCATTAGCTTAGTTTTGGACATGCAGAATTTTGAGAGGCTGATAGACCTGCCAAGTGGGAATACCAACCAGACGGTTTGACGTGCCATCTGGAATACAGGAGCGAGCCCTGGACTGAAAAGTACCTTAGATGTTATCCATTGGAAGAGCAGCTTTAGACCTATGAGCCTACAACCAGTCACCAAGGAGGGGCCAAGTGGTGAGTTCCCAAAGGTCACGGCTCCAGGAGTTCCTGCAGAGCCCCTGCCTTATCATAAGTAAAGTTTCATTCCCTGAGGATGCCAGGCCAACTCTCTTGCACACACCAATTTAAACGACTCCAGGTATTACTAACCCACCCCCAAATTTCCCAGCGATTAAATGTGATTTCTAGATGAGACTCCCTACAGGATGGGTGAGGTAGCACTGTTTTAAGGGGGTATGGGCCCGCTTTAGAAGCTGGTCCCATCATTTGTAGTGATGCCACTTCAAGTTGCTCCTTTACATTATTTGGGTCCTCTTGGCTAGAATGTGGCTCTGTCCCAGGGGATGAGACATCAAAACCATCAATCTTCTATAAAATGAAAAAAAATCCCCAGCATGGAAATGGATCAGGAAACCCAGCATGATAGTGTTTTATGTTGAGAGTGATTTTTTTCCCCTGAGTGAATATTTCAGAAAAGAAACTAAATTTAGTTGTCTGCATTTCCAAAAATTGAATTCTGTGGGAATTTCTAAAAATTCTGCCTGGTACACCATCTGAGAGCCGGGGGAAGTAAACGGCGACTGTCTCTCATGTCTGCATTTGGATGTGCCCACCAACTCTGGATTCTACTTGGAAGCAGGGTCTGGGTGGGCTGTGTCAGCAAACATACTATATTCTTCATGCCCAGGAATTTGGGACTTCACAGTCTTACTTTCTAGCTCTCATGACAAAGCAACGTGCTGTGCACCTTCAGACACTCTTTAGCAAATCCCAGTGATTAATGATTACTTAGTGATGCCGCTGATAAATGAAATGGGTCCAACATAAAATAATATGCACAAGTTAAAAAAATTAAATTAAGTTAATTAATTTAATTAAGCTTAACTGAAATTAATGTGTGCGGATGATTCTGGTGGAAAAGGGAAAAATGAGGAAAAACGTGTGAAGATATCAGGTTTAAGTCATCTGGCTTAAGCGTGACTTTAAAGGAGATTTTTATGTGGTCTTGTACACTGGCTTGTACAGGATCCATTTTTTAATCTACCTCATATAAAAAAAAACTTCACAAAGATCAGTTCATAGTGAGTGGAAGACTGATAAGAGATCAAATATTTAAATCCATTGTTATGCCTTGCTTTATAAGTTTTTCGTCAATCATATTGAAGTAAGGGTGTTTTCTTAAAAGAGAGGGTGATTTTCTCCACACGGGCTCTTCTGTGACTTCCTCCTGTCTGCCCTCTCCTGCTGTGCATGGACTCAGGAGGACATTGAGGGTTACCTGTCATAAGAACAGGACTTAGTAATATAGGAGCATGAGTCAGAGCACAGAGCTGGAGAAGAATCATGGGAAAGGAAAGCAGAAAGGGCAGGGGGATTCCAGAGGGTGAAGTCAGGTGGACGTCTGGCCACATCTGGTTCTTCCTGGGAAGGGTGGGGCTTTTTTAAATCCATTCCATGGAAAAAATGGTGTTTCTTAGAGAGGGGAGAGAGTGACAAGCAGGCAGAATGCTTCTTGGGAAACCACAACCCAGCTGCAGCCAAAAGTGCTGGATTCCTGTAAGACACCGAGGGCTTCCCCACTGCACAGTGTTGTGTTACTTCACTTCATCTGGTGAGCAATGTGAGACAGATGCGTGGTGGAGAAATGTTCAGGGGATGTAGAGAAATTGGGGCAAGTCCATGACACCCTGGGCTCACTTTGATGAGTTCTCTGAATCCCATGCCTCAGTTTCCTCAAGTTCAAACTGAGAATGTACGTAATGGAGATGGATCTTTAAGAGTCTCCTCAGTTCTGAAATTCTGACATGGTATTCTCCAGGGAACAAGTATTACTGGAGAATCTTGAAAAAAAAATTATGGTGAGGGATGGTGGGGGGGAGGCATTTATATTTCCAGCCCCTCCCTAGAATGTGAGATCCCCTTTCTGGGTCCAGCCTGAGTGGACCTGCAGACATCACTCTTGGGGTCCAGTCTCAGCTGCCTGGAGGAAGAATGGGATAGGAGTTCATGTTTCCAGTCCAGAAAGTAATGGTCACTTCTGCATATCCCCGAAAATGCCATCTGCTAAAGATATGCAATACTTTAAAGCGTTTATGGTCTTCAATATTCTAAAAATATCATACTAACTTCACACCTCTTCCAATGATGAGTCAAATGCATTTCACATCAATGATTCCACATATTGAGCAACTGAGTTGCTCTTCCAATGGACTTATTTGTGGTGAGGATATTTTTTCCATGTTGCTGCTCCAGTAGAGCTCATTTCTAAGAAATTTCTCATTTCCCTGGAGTAAGACAAATGTTTCAATGTCAACGAAGAAGGATTTTTACTCCATCATGATTTTTAAATCTTTTTCAAAGCTGGCATTTTGCCTTTGCACTCAAAATTTGCTCTACCCAATCTCAAATATCTTTCATTTTTTTCTATCTCTACCCAATATTGTTGAGTGATGCAAAATCTGAGTGTCAGTGTAAACCTCATATTATTTATCCTTTAAAGCACTTCTAAGAGCTGTTATTTCCATTTCTTTTCTCCCAGTAACTATTAATTTTTTTTAACATGAGTTTGTCCTCCAACACCACAAAAAACACTCATAAGTTTATCATTATTGATTTCCTCCTCGCATTGATAAGCTTCCCAGTGACTTCTAGGACCTGTAGGGGACATTCAGCTGCCCTGTCTGAGGGAAGAGTGCTTGCACAATGTCACATGTGTGACTTCTGTCATTTAAGTCCAGAATAATGTCAGTATGAAACAACTTTTGGTTTATAACATTTTAGTAATCTTAAGATACATATTATGTTAGTGAGATCAAAATTTGTAAGGTCATGAAAAATAGTAAAATAAGAAAATCATAGGGAAAGTAGAAACAAATCTGAAGATGTTCTTTCAGATCTCTTTAACAATTTAGTTCCCAGCTGGTTGAATAACTAGGATAACTGTGACTTCAAAAGCATTTTAGAAGCGTTTGTGGGCAATTACAAACGGAAAAAAAAAAAATTACGTGATATTATGTCCCCTTCTCAAACCATTTTACCATACAGTAGGGTTAAAAAGAGGGCTACCAATACATACAAAATAAATTCAACAGGAATTTATTTTGAAACACTGTGACTGTTCCAGGACCACTGCTTATTCCTCTGCCATCTTGACATTATTACCAACTTCACCCTCAGTTCCTTACAACCCAAGTTAATGAAAGGGAAATGAGAAATTTAAAAAGGATGGACATTCTAGGAAAACCCGCCGAGTAAAGTGTGACCTGTATGCTGCGTGTGGGGTGTGAGCAGCTCTGAGTATTTCATGCCTTTGGGTACCAATTGGTTTCCTCTTTAGAATGATTGAGGTAGCAATTATCAATCATGTGGGGTTTCCTGGGGTTTGGTTTTCCAGTGTTAGAAAGAAGTTAGGCCTTGTTATTTCCGACATGTCATGATCTTGTAGGTCCAAATGCAATTACACATCTAAAACCTGATTTTCTTTGGTTTCTGCATTTAAAAATCTCACATGCCTGCTTCGTTCTGATAACATTTCTTTCTTTTTTCCTTAGGTTGCTGTTTTGTGCACATGCAGGCATGTTATCAGAACAGGCCAGCACATTTGTAGCTTTACAATTTTAATGCACACAAAATTCCTCTTGTTCTGAATGCAAATGATTTCTTCACTAGATCTTATGATCTGACTAACGTATTTTGTAGGATATCTACCTCTTCATTGGCAGCTATAGGGAAAGCCTTGAATAAAGACATGTTGGTGACAGACTAGCAATTCACCCCAAAGGAGTCAGAGCCACAGAAAATGTACAGGAAGCACAAGTCATCAGTGACACGATTGGCCTCTGGAGCACCTTACAGAAATTGATGCAAAGAAACTGAAAATGGTGACGGTCTCTAAGCAGAGTTCCAAAGATAATGACATGTGGCCTCATTAGGAAAACAGATAGGTCATAACAGAGTACAGAAACAAGCCCACATCAATGGGAAGAGATTCTTAAGATCCTTCCAAGAAAGGTATTCCTTAACCTCTAGTAGATCCAGCTTTCTAATTTTACTCACTAATCCTTTTCACGTCTCTCCTTCTAAAATTTTAGCATCTCTCATATGCTTTCTATCTTCCTTGTTCCTGTGGATTTCAAGATAACAATAGATAAAATGAACCGACTGTTACAGCTAAGTGATTAAAAACATCATTATCATAAACTACTCTTCCCAAACCTATTCCCAGGTCTCTCATGGAAGTTAACATAGACCCATATTCTTTTTTCATAGAGAGGTCAGGCAGAGATTCTGGAGTTTCCAGCTCTCATATCTGGTCTGAGGCCCCTCTCCTGCTCCTCCTTTTATGACTGTCCATGTTTTCTAAGTCTGGCACCTTCAACCCCATTGACAGAAGGCATTCCCTGCCCTTTTTTGGCTCCCTTCCCTGTTGGCAACCTCTAATTCAGACACAGTCTCAGAAGGGTCCTGAGACAAGCATTCAGATATTCATGAGTCTGACAAGCAGTGGCCCCAACAATCGTGACTACCTCTTTTGTGCTTATAGTAAATGTACCTGGATCTTTGGGACGTTAGAGTTTGTTCTGAAGCGCAGTGTATGTTAGTTTCCATACACTACTATGAATAGAAGAAGCTTTTGTAGTGCTTCTTCCCATGAAAACCAACTGAGCAATTAGCAAAGCCAACATTTGTTTAAAATATCATTGGTTTTTAGTTTTAATGATGTTTAAAGACTATTTTTCCTAACAAGATTAGGTTAACATTGGGAGTATAAGCTTTCGTATTGAGCCATAAGTCTACCAGGTTGCCTCAGAACAGATCTCTCTTTGCCATACTTGCTTCTCTGGCCTACTGTTTGATTCCAGAGAATCCTTGTCAAGCCCAGTGTGAGGCTGTGTTCTGCCATAACACATCTCCCACTGAACGTCTGCCTCCTTGATGGGGACGTGGCCAATCCGAGCCCCATTCCGGAAGGGGAGTTAGCTCGCCATTGTTTGTTGACTGTGCACAACTAGCAGGTCAATGTGGACAGAACCCAAATCAGAAAGCAGAAGTGCTGAGCTGAGTATATTAACTCCATAATAAACTTGTCAATGTTTCAAAGTTGCTACTAACAAAATCTATGATTCTTTTGTGGTTACCTGATGTTATGTGTTAGTTACAAAGTTAACTAACTTACTTAATGTATAGGGTATATGTCAATTGTTGAACTATTTAACTCTCTTGACTAGATTTTGATGCATTTCCCAATATTTTTGAGTCATATAATCAAAACTCTTCTTCAATAAACTTGCAAGCAAGTTGTGTTGCTTGGAGATGGGACCTGGGGTACGCAGAGCTACTCATTTTCAGTTTGGAGAAACACAGGGACATAAGCTCACTTCTCCCCCAAATTTGGAGTAATTTGGTGGCTGGACATTCTCTTATACTGAGTGATAGAAGCTTTCAAATAGATTGATTCATGCTTCTAGCTCTTTCCTTTGAGTCTACTCTTCCATCGTGTGTCCCTTCAAATATTGAAGAGAACTATAGGTTCCACTGTATGTCTGTTCATCCTCTGGTTGGTTGATAGTTGCTACTGAGCTCTAGAACACACTGGATATGATACTTTCTTGCACTAGAATTCATAAGAATCTCTGACTCACACACAGTGATCCAAGATTGTCAACCGTGTGGGAAACTGCAAATTTTATGCTCTGTGAATGTTTGGTCATCATGTTGACTTGCTTGAGGCCACAGTACCCTCAGACATTTTGCTTTGGGCTTGTTTTTCTTTAACTTGGTCACTACGTATCTCTTTCTCTCTGTTCTTTGAACTCAGAAAGGAAAGCAGGAGTGGTCTCAACTGTATCCACTACCTACAGTGGCTCTTCCTCTCTGCCTCAGGGAGACTGCCCTTGTCACTCCTTCTTACTTATATGCTGACAATAAGTGAGGAATCTGCTTTCCAGGCACAGGGCAACATGTGTGTGCATCTTACATGTTTTCTAAAGTTATTCAGCTTTTCATTTAGACAATTCTTTTCTCAACTATTCTCCAACACATCGCATCTCGGGATGTTGAGGCAATGAAACAATCAAATTCTTTCCCAGACAGTATGAGCTCCATTTGCTTCCATTTTTCTCAGTTTAACTTTGATTGTTTATGCATGCATGGCATGTACCACTATAAAAAAAAAAACACCTTTTGTAGAATCTTAAGGTAGATAAATCTTTGATGTGCATTGGTAAGCTATTCTAATCTGTGCTGTCACTGTATGAACTATCAACTCTTTTAATATTCACCCCTCATGGAAAGCCTTACAATTGATCTTGTAAAGATCTAAGTAAATCTTGGACTGACTACTGAAATAAATGGATGCATGTCTTTTATGGATTCTTACAGTACCATTAATGCTTCAGGAAGAGTGTCACTCATTTACAGTGTCAAGAATGTGTAGTTCATTTGCATCAAGAGGTTTACATTTTAAGTATGGGAAACATTGCTCTTTGTTTATTATCACCAGGAGAATTTTAATTGTTGCATAATAAATTCTCATGATTGAATTATGTACAAAGCAGTGATCTGCTCATTTGCATGACCTGGGCATTGGAGGACAATTGGCACATATGACCACAGTGAATCTGTTGTTCCACATTCTGGGAATTACGTTGACCTTGCTCCCTAACAGATCAGAATGGACACGGAGTGGGGAGGTCTGTTGCTATGTCTGCACCAGGCTGCTGATGTCTCTCTCTCTCCTTGTTCTCTACACTGTGCTACTGTTCGCTGAAGTTTGCTTGGGCCCCAGAGTAACCACAAAGGCAGGAACTCTGGAGCCCTGGAGTGGTCTGGCTTATAGGATGTCTAAGTGCTTCTCTCTACTTGTCTGTTCTCCACCCTCACCCAATATGCTCACAGATACCTCTGGGCTTTGCTTCAAGGAGCTACCTCCCACCGAACTTCTTCAACTGACTGATGTCATTCCACTATCTATGTTCTTAACTACAGCTCATCCATTTTTGTCCTGCCACACCAAGAAGTCTGTCTGCAACATGATTTGCATTCCAATTGTTTAAATCAGTCTTCCTGGTGACAAATTTGGGAGCATCTATTCCCTGGGGGGTCACCTTGAGCTGATCTGTTCTTTCTCTAACTGTTCTCTAGGACCCAAGCGTGGGTTCAGCGGGAACCCACCTTCTCTCCTATAGACAGATGTCCAAAGGGAAACAGAGTGGGGAGCACCTCTTCAGACAGTTACATGGAATAGAGGGAGGCAGAAAAGTCACGCACTTTGGTGAGAAAAGCCCACCCTCAGTTCGGACCTGGGAGTCTGGGTGATGGGCTTGATCAGCTTCCACTGATGGAGGTTTCATGCTCAAGATGGGAGCATGGTCGATATTTCTTAAAGAGAGATAGGTGTGGTATTGGTCAGGTCTGGAAGAACACCAATGACTACAGGTGTTAAGGAACTCTCCAGACACATCCACTGGAGTGTTTTGTCCAACTGGACGTGACCTGGTTTATGCTTTAATCCAAATAGTAGTTACCAGTCAAAACAACCCCGCTAATGTGATGAAATATCTTGAAATTTTCATCTGTAGCCTTATGAATTACTTGAAGTTGCAAGGTGCTTTCTTTCTGTTTAAGTCTGAAGCCTCATTAACTGTACAACTGCTAACAACTACATGTCATGAACTCTACAATCTATTGTTTCCAAAGGTGGTCTAGAGAATTTGATGCTACTAGTCTCCTTCTATGAATGTGTTTGTGTGTGTGTGTGTCCATGCCTGCAACTCTCTCGATCTTCTTAATGAAATCACTCTGCTTTCTCTCAAATGCTTCATTCAGATCTATAGACATTTAGAAATCCAGCAAATAGAGGAAAAAGCAAAACTGACATAATACCAGGTATTTTGACAAATGTTTCAAAGTAAGACTCAAAATAATTTACTGAAAATAAATTCAAATTATTTCCAATGCATATTTTTCATGAGCCTGTAAACACTCGGAGGGCAGGCCTGGTGTCTTATTTTTCCATGCATCCCATTAATCAGCACCAGGTATGGTCTTGCTTGTCTCCCATACATTTAGTGAGTGAAACTGTTCAAATGAGGGACAGTCTAGTTCCACAGGTCCCCCAGTCACTTGGCTTAACCTTTGACATTTTACTAAGTTATATTTTCATTATACAGGAAGAGAAATTCACAAATGAAAAAAAAAAAACTCTGATATTTGTGCTGTACACTAAGAAAAAGAAATCTCAAACTCAGTAAATAATAGCCTTTACTTTGCAATAAACAGTGCAGTAGAACTCCAAAATGATAAATCACCAGAAAAAAAAACACAACAAATGTCATTTCTAAACATTTTACAAGACTTCTTATTAGAAACCAAACCCACTCTCTGCAGAAGCTTGTGGCAGGAATCCTAATTAAGGTGTGGGAGAGGAAAGACTCAGAACCACAAGGCATGGAACTTAATAGAATTTCTCTGAATTGCCCAAATGTGACTATCCGTAGATGGGAAGATGGCACCATCCTCCAGATGATGCACAGCATAACAAACAAGAAAACCGCTCTGCCATAATTCCTTCCTAGATCATCAATCCCTTCCGATCGGAAGATATGCTCAGGCTCTGCTGAAAATCAAACCAGCAAGGCTTTTACCTTTAAGAAGCTGCAGTTTCCTGGGTCTCTGCTGAAATTTCTGGCAGCCCTTTGGCTCCCACACAGTTCGTCCTAACACCAGGAGACAGACAGACACTACACCAGCATGTCCCCAGCTCTTCGGTTATTGTAAGTCCATTAAGCTGAAGTGCTGCTTCAGTGGTTCAAGCTATCATATTCTAAACAGACAATGGTTTGTATGCAGGGTGTATTCCTTTACTCATAAAAGTAGGGAGAGGGTGGGATCCACTAAGATAAATGGGTCTAAACAAAATCAGCTCATGTTTTTCTCTTTCACATCAGTGAAGACTCAAGAAATGGGAAAGCTGGAGGGAAAAGGCCCTTAGTAATTAAATTTTACCTTATTTCCTATCCCTGACTTTATGGGCACATTTTGCCCTTATGCTTTGATATTTATAAAGGAATTTTAATTTGAAGCTATTTATTTCATTTTTAAAATTCTTTTTTCAAAAATGTTCTAAGAAGTCTTATAAAAATGCCTAAATAGAAACTTGGTAGAATAAGTTAAAAGAGGATAAGAAAGAATATGGGAGCTTTCTGTAGATGGTTTTGCTGTAGGGATTGAATTTGCATAACCAGGTGTGCTGGTATTGGGGTATCAGTCACAGGTGTGTTGAGGTGCTGATACCCTCAGTTATTGAGCTTCTGTCTGGGGACAGCAGCACCCAATCACCCTGTGGGCTAAATTACTGTACTACCAACATTTCCTGTGTCTGCTTTGATGTGGATCTGGAAAGGTTTCATGTAAGGTTTGGCACCATTATAACAGCTCCTAAAAGCTTGACCCACCAACAAATTACGAGACAGCCAAAGGCGACTACTCTAAAGCTGGCAATTGTTCAAGAGGGAGTGTCCAGAAAGGGGAAATAACATGGAATAGCCCCCAGCCATTTTGAGGATTTTGGTCTTTGCAGCTCTTTACAGCCTCAAAGCAGCCCTACCTCCTAAATGACAGTGACAGACCCTGAGCTCCGGTCCTGACATAATCTCCATTTGCAGCAGCCCTAGAGCCCCTCAGTGAGCTCTTAAACTGCCGCTTACTTGGACTTATGCTATTCTCTTTCTACATCTTTGTGTTGGTGAGTTGGAAGAGGGTGGTCCCAAGTAAGATATGCCTTTTCTTCCAGTAGTGTGTTCTGACTCCCCTAAGTAATTCTCTCCTAACTTTCAGGTCCTCAAATTTAGACTCCTGTCTCTGACCACAGCAGCACCCCATAGCTCACTGACCTCGCATTTCAGTCCAAACAGGGTTAGGGATCAAATCTAGTGAAGACAAGGCTAATAATTCTATTTTTTAAAAATATATATATTTATTTATGCATACAAGAGCTGGGGTGTAGGCCAGAGGTGGGAAGTGGGAAAGGGGTGAGAGGATTCACCAGAGACAGAGTGGGGAGCAGAACAGGCAGATGTACACTGCTGAGGGGAGCAGGGGGCGAGGCAAGAGAGGTCTGCTGTGCCATGTGGGTCAGCTCGCTGTTCGGGGATCGAACTCATGCTGCAGTGGCTGCCATCGCTTCACAGTGCTGAGACTTAACCCCTTCACAGCGCCACTAGGGAGGCCCAATAATGCCATTAAAAATATATCTATTTTTTATCTATATCTTTTATATTATTTTGTATTCCCGGTAGGTTTCCCACCACCGATTCATGCATGAACCGTCACCATAGCCCCTTGTGCTCTTTTCTTCCCCGTTTTGAGCCCTTATCCTCCCCCTTCCTTGCTGAATGTCTCTCATTTATGGTTGCCTTAACTGAAGGAGGGCGGCAGCATTTCAGACCCACTTGATCTATAGGACTCAGGATGTCAGTGTTTGTTGAAACTTCACCGTTTTCCATATGACTTGACCCTCATCTGTGCAGACCTCACACAGCTAACCCATGTGCTACTGAACACATCACATATGACTGTGAACAAAATCATATCTGGTGAGCCACCTTCTCCCTTTGCCATTAGAACTCAGTTGCAGATGTTCCTGCAATTTATCTCTGCTTCAGAAATCTATCAACACCATAGCTTCACAAAGGCTGCCCCGATTCTTTGTAGCACCTTTCAGCTGTGTACTGAATGTTTCTGTCCCCCTTAATCATATTCTGAAGCCTAATCCCAATGTGATGCTTTTAGCAGGTGGGTCTTTGAGAGTTACTTAGGTCATGTAACCCTCGTGACTGGGTGAGACCACAGTTCCCTAGCTCCTTCCACCATGTGAAGACGCAGCAAGACGACGATGTTGTGAACAGGAAGCAGGCCATCACCAGGCTTTTGTTCCTGGACTTCTAGCCTTCATGACTTTGAGGAATATATATTCGTAGTTTATAAGCCACTAGTGCGTGGTACTCTGTTATAGCAATCCAAACGGACTAGAATACTTTCTATCTGGATTTTTCTGACACTGAATTCCATCTATGGAAGTTGATCAAATATTCATTCCTCTGCAGGGACATTAATTTACTTTCATGTGAGTAGTAAATGGATTCTTTGTCTGTGCATCTAGAGCTCTTTGAAGATACTCTTCTAATTGCCTTGCATCTTATATTATAATGAACTGTTTATACGTCAGTTTAGCCCAATAAACAATATTCTTAAGCTTTCATCTATGTATTGTTAATTCCAAGCTTTTAAAATGGCTCCTGCTGTGTAATCACTCATGAAATTTTTGTCAAATGAAAATATGAATCATTAAATGTTGCTCTGTTCTCTGAACTTTCCTTTCACAATTAATCACCAGTATTTGTGTTCTTCTTAGCATATGCAGGAACTAGTTCCAAATATCTTTTTTGTGTTAGCTTTTAATCCTCATCATCACCCTGGGAGTATGGAGTAAAGACCTATTATTTTCCCATTTTACAGATTAGAAAGTGATTCCAATTAAACGACTATATTTAATTGTTATGTTAAAGTTCACATGTCTAAAAACTACACTCTTATATTTAAGACTTCCCTTTTCTTCTTTATATGTCAAAGTTTCTGGAGTCAGTGGGTAAATCATATAGTGAAATGATTTGACTCAGTCATGAGATATGTAAGGTTAAATATAGATCATTACATGCTCTGTATGACACAATTATGGTGAATATAGATCATTGTATACAAGGAATGCACAACACCAAAAGTGAACATTAGTGTCAACTGTGGACTTTGGGTCACAATGATGTGTCAGTGTAGGTTTATCAATTGTGACAAACGTACCATCTGGTGAGGTGTTTGAAAGTGTGTGGGGGAGTGTGAACATGGAAAGAGAGGGAATGTACAGGAAATCACTGTAAATTCTTCTCAATTTTACTCTTGACCTAAAATTGCTCTAAAAATAGTCTACTTAAAAAAATAGAGCTTTATTACCATCCATTAGGATAATATAGATTTTTAAGACCCTCAAGAGATAGTTACAAGAATGAATGAGATGGCTTTCTTGTTGAAAACACAGAAATTCTCAGAACCAAAAGCATTCCCACAAAAGAAATAAAATGTAAGACATGGATAGTTTCAACAATGGAGCAATAACAATGACAACAATGGCAATATTTTTACTCTGGAATTCCTAACCTTAACCTATGTGTAATTGCATCCATGTAATTTTATATGCTTTTTCAACCTACTACCAAGATGATTTTAAATTGGCTATTTGAAAGCAAGACTGAATTCTCTTAGTTTAAAAATGTTCTACCTTCTTAGTCAAAAAGAGAAATCTAAAATTTGTGTCAGAAATAAGTGGCATTTAAGGACAAAATAGAAGTGGGAAAAAGTTAAAATTTAAAAATCATGTGCTCATGTCAATCTAGTACAATGATTTAATCTTTACATTTATTTTTGATTAAAAATTACAGTTTTTTCATTGAAGTGAAATTGTATTAAAGCATTACATAAGTTACATGTGTGCAACATTATAATCAACATCACTATATACTACATTAAACTCACCTTTAAAGATGAAATTCTATCCTTCACTGTACAATCTTCCATTTTACCCAATTTACCCACTCTCCTTCCTCCTTCCTTTTGGCAGTCACTAGTTTATAGTCATGGATAACTAATCCATTACAAAGGAACCAAGACCATTCAATGAAGCAAGGAAAACTCTTTAATAAATGATATTAGGAAACTGGGCTTCCACATGTAAAAGAATGAAACCAGATCACTATATAACACCATACACAAAAATTAACTCAAAATGGATTCAAGATTTGAATGTCAAACTCAAAACCACAAAAATCATAGAAGAATACATAAAAATTGGACAATGAACTTAGAGATGACTAAGGGGAGTTTACTTTAAAGATGAGGGAAACAAAAGCAAAAATAAACATATGGGACCACATCAAACTAAAAATCTTCTGAACAGCCAAAGAAACAACGAAGAACAAAAGGATACTAGTGAATGGGAGAAGATAACTGCACAACATACCTCTGACAAGTGGTTAATATCCAAAATAAATAATTCAGCAACAAAAAAGCAACGAAACTGATTAAAAAATAAGCAGCTGATCTTAGAGACATTTTTCAAAAGAAAACATACAGATGACCAACAGACACATGGAAACAAGTTACTTATCTCATATTATGATGGAAATTCAAATCAAAACAACAAGGAGCTATCACTTCACACATGTGAGAATGGCTGTTTTCTAAAAGACAAGAAACAAAAATTGTTGGAGAGGGTGTGAAAAGAAGGGAACCCTTGAAAACTGTTGATGGGAATGTAAACTGGTACAGCTTTATGGAAAACAGGACGTTATGGGAAACATTAAAAATATAAATTCTATATGATGTAATTATCCTACCTCTGGATATTTACTTGAATAACACTAAAACACTAATTTCAAGAAACATATACACCCCGATGTTTACTGCATACTATATACAATAGCCAAGTTGGAAACCACCCAAGTGTTCATCAATTGAAAAATGGACAAAGATGGTGTGAGATATATTCACAGTGGAATACTATTCAGCTAAAAAAGAAAAAGATGAAATACTGCCATTTGCAGCAACATTGGTGGACCTAAAGAGCATTATGCTTAGTGAAAAAAGTCAGATGGAGAAAGACAACTACCTTACAATTTCACTTATATGGATATACAGAGAAACAAAACAAATAAGTGAACTAACAGAAAAAAACTTTAAATTTCCAATAACAAATTGTTTAAGTTGATCACAATTTTGGAGTTGCCATTTCTTAGGTATTTTTGAAATTGAATTCCCAGTAATGCCTAGATCCACAATTTCTGACCTTAACACTTATCCAAAATGCTTTATTTCATGGTATTTGAACTATTTCAAGACTTATTAAAGTTTCTCTTTAACAAAGATAAAAGACCTATTTGATAAAACTACAAGCCATTGCTAAAAGAAAAAGGCACAAAGAAATGGAAAGATAGTCCTTGCTCACTGACTGGAAAACTTAATGTAGTCAAATGTCCATTTTACCCAACGCAATTTACAGATTCATTGTAATCCATACCGGAGTTCCAATGGGCTTCTTCAAAGAAATAGAGCAAACATTATTAAAACTTATATGGAACCACAAAGACCACAAATAACCAAAGCTATTTTGATTAAAAAAAAAGGGGGGTGGGAAATGAAGCTATCATGCTCCTAGACTTCAAACTATATTACAAGGCCAAAATCAAAGTAGTATGATATTGGAGTAAAATAAAAAACCCAGACCAATGTAAGAGAATGAAGAGCCCAAAACTAAGCCCACATTAATATGGGCAGTTAACCTATAATAAAGGAATCAGCAGCATACAAGGAGTAAAGGAAAGTCTCTTTAATAATGGTCAACTGATGGGAAAAAAATGTCCACAGATAGGAAGACTTGTGAGCACATACAGAAAAATTACAGTAGACCAGTCTCTCACACAATACACAAAAATCAACTCAAAATAGATTAGAGACTTGGACATAAGACCAAAATCCATTTAAATATATAGAAAAAAATAGGGAAAATACTCTATAACACTGTTTTCAAGGATGTCTTTGGGGACTTAAATATAAAGCAAACACAAAGGTAGTACATCAAACTAAAAAGCTTCTGCACTTAAAAAAAGCTATCATTAAAACAAAAAGACACCTTACTAAATAGGAGAAAATATTTGTACATCATGTATCTGACAAGAACTTCCACAACTCAATAAAAGAACAAAAACATAATTTAAAGATGGGCAGAGAAGCTACATAGACACTTCTCTAAAAAAGATATATATATATATATATATATATATATAAAAGGCCTACAGGCACATGGAAAAATGTTCAACATCACTTATCATCAGGAGAATGCAAATCAAAACCATAGTGAAATGCCATCCCACTCCCTGGAGAACGGCCCTCATCAAAACCAAAACAAAACAAAAAACAAAAGCAACAGATGTTGGGGAGGCGGTAGAGAAAAAAGAACCCTTATACTGTTGGTGGGAATGCAGACTAGTCCAGCAACTATGGAAAACAGTATAGAGGTTTCTCAAAATGTTAAAAATAAATTTACCATATGATCCACTAATTCTACTCACTTGGCACTTATGCAAATAATTCAAAACTATTAATTTAAAATAATATATGTTTTACTATGCACTGCACTGCAGCACTATTTACAACTGCAAAGTTATTGAAACAACCTAAATGCCCAATGACAGGTGACTGAATTAAGATGTAGTATATATACATAATGGAATACTATTCAGCAATAAAAAATGATGAACTCCTGCCGTTTGCAACAGCATGGGTAGAACTGGAGGGGATTCTGTTAAGTGAAGTAAACCAGAGGGAGCAAGACAAGTTCCTGATGATTTCACACATAGGTGGATTAAAGAAAAACAAAGTAAAGGAACAAAAGTAAATCAAAATAAAGTCTAGAAATATGACTGTAAAATTGAGGTTGTTAGAGGGTAGTGGGGGTGGAAAAAAGTGGGGAGGGGGCCCAATGTTACAGGATAAAGAGATATGGTTGCTCTGGGGTGGGTGGGGTGTGGTGATGCACATCTGAGGAGGTGTTATCCTGTTCCTCTGATTCATGCACAGTGAAGTAAACCAATGTTATCGCAAATAAATAAATAAATAAATAAATAAATAAATAAATAAAATTTATTTTTTTTTCACCTTTTTCCAAGAAGATTTTCTGGACTACTACAGTCATTTATAGCATCTTCACTGTATTTGTGTCACACCATGTAAAATATATGACTGGTGCAATATTAAGGTAAGGATTACATTGAAATTTTTGTATCCTCACAATGCCTACCAATTTAATAGACACAAAATTTACCAGATACTTGTTTGGTTCTCAAAAACAGCACTGTAAAAACTAGTGCAGCTATGCAATTCTAGTACAGTTTACTCAATTGCCTAGTCTCTTGTGTTCCACTAACTGCCCTGTTTCCTCCATACCAATAGCCCCTGTCCATGACGATTTGTCTGGAAGTTTGTAGCAAACTCTGTTTTTGGATATTCTCTTGAACTGGAGCTTTTCTAGATACCAGGTGCAAGATTGCCTTTTACATGTCTTGACTCATAAAATCCTTTCAAAACCCTCAAGGTATAATATTATTATTCGGCCCATCAGAGGTGAGGAAACTGAGGCACGTACATGGCAATGTGACCGAAGTTTTTCTCTGGTAAATGGTGGAGTGAGATGGAACCCACGCTGCTGTGTCCCGAAACTCATCAGTGCAGCTCCTGCATGGGCAGTGTCTGCTTGGATGTGTCTGTTGCCTGCTGTTAGCTGCTGTCATCCATGTGTGTTGGTCAGTCGCGTGCCTCCACGGAAGAGGCATATATCTGGTCCTGCTCTGAAGTCTGGCCTGTAGAATTGGATGTCTCTCAGTAGCTCAAAGTTTAGCTCAGATCGTTTGAGTATGGAGTTCCATTTCTCATTGGCATATTACCTGCCAACAGGGATACAAATACAGTTTTGTTATCACAATGACTATTCTATAATAACACCAGAGCAAGAACATTTAGTTTTACATTTATTGTGTTACACCTAAGGTATGGTGTTGTGTGTGTGTGTGTGTGTGTGTGTGTGTGTGTGTGTGTGTGTGTGTTCATAGAGTTGTTTAGCAAATGCTTGTGAGATCATTGGATCTTCATAGAAGTGAATCCTGATTAAACAACACCATAAGAGAAATGGTATCATTTTAGGGCATTATTTTCTCTTTAGAAAAGAAAAAAAAAACTTGGATTTGGGCAACTAGCTCAACAAAAGGGGAATGTTTTCTTCATAGCAGCTAAGTTAAGTTATATTAAATATTAAACCCTGGAGCCACTGTCAGCTTACGTAAGGGTCTCAAGTAAGGCTCACACTCTGAGTCACATAGATGCTCTTGCCCAGTGCTAGCGGCTGCCTTTCAGGATACGGGCTGTACCTGGATTCATGCACCTCTGTTCTCAATAAGGCCTGTTCCCACAAAGGCTGGTGAGCTGCAAAGCACTCAGAGCCATGCAGCATGGATGTCTGTCGTGAACCCATCTGCACCGAGTTTCACTGTGGCCGTGTACCCACTGCCCTTCTTCGCTGGTCTGCTTTCTGGTTCAGTCAGAACTGTGTTCCTCTGTAATGACCTAACAGCATTGCAATTTTTCCAAACTTGCCAGAACTTTCTGGAGTATACTTAAAGAAAGTAGTCATTCTGCTTCTTGTCAGTTGGCATCACTTGAGGCGTGTGTGTCAGGACTGGAATCAATGAGTCACGCTTGTGGATCAAAGGGGCGATTTCAGCAGGAGGAAGAGCAGCAGAGGCTCCCCAATGCCTCCTTCCTAGAAAAAACTTGCGGACGTTGGGTGGCCAGAGGCTTAACTCACATTGACCAGTTCTTATGACACTTTCATTTACTTGGAAATTCCAAACTAGGCATGTATGCAATGTCATTCATTTCTTCCAGCTCAACTTTCCAAAGCTACAACAGAAGCTGGCTTCCATTTTCATGGAAAAAAAACAAAACAAAACAAAACAAAGCAAAGCAAACAGTAGAAAGGAGAGCTAAAATATTTCATGATCTGTAGATATGCTTCCTGGTCATTTTAAAGTATGTGGGCTAACAGGTCATTTAAGAATCTGAGGGGAAGCTTCCTGTTCTCTGCTGGCCTCCCTCAGCACAGCATTTAGAACTCACCCTGGAGGATGCACAGACCCTTTGAAACACTGGACCTGGTTGGGGAGTCAAAAGCCCAGACTGTCGGGGCCTCCCCTGTGGCGCAGCGGGTTAAAGCCCTGCGCTATGGAGCTGTCGGCAGCCGTGACGAGCCATGACACAAGTTCGACACCCGACTGGGGAGATTCCCACATGGCATGGCAGATGTCTCCTGCCTCGCCCCCTGCACCCCTCAACAGTGTATTTCCATTGATCTGCCTGTTCTGCTCCCCACTCTGTCTCTGGTGAACCCTCTCACTGCCCCACGCCTCTGGCCTGCTCCTCAGCTTGTATGCATAAAATAAAAAAAAAATTAAAAAATAAATAAATAAAAAGCCCAGACTGTCATTGGAAGAGACTATCTGTATATGGGTCACTGACCCAAGCCAACCACCCCAAGGAGAAACCTCACCTAGATTCTGTTCCTTAAACTCCTGGGTCTGGGCTCTAATATGAACCACAGACACAGATGGGAAATGGAATCTCCACGTCCAAGTCCTTCTGGTTTTGACAGACACACATAAATATGCTAAGCCCTCATTATACCCCTTTCACCAGAAGGAAATTAAATGAAACAGTCATACATTTCCGGGTCACTATCACATACATTATAATGCAATATAAATTATGTAATAGGACTTACAGTTCAATGGTTACGTCAGACGCCAGTGTTGTCTTATGGTCTTGATGCTGAGAAGGAAGGGGTTTATATCTCAGTTGTGGTGACAGTCCAACTTCCATTTCAAGAGTAAATGACCTGCTGCCTTTGAAGCTTGATACATTACTTTCCTAGGCCTGCCGTGACATAGTTCTGCAGCATGGGGGCTTTGAGCCACAGAACTTCATTGACTCACAGTTCCGGAGGCTGGAAGGGTGAGATCACAGGGTGGATAGGAATGGCTCCTCCTGAGGTCTCCTACCTTGACCTGTAGATGGATATCTTCTAAGTAAGTCCTCACATGGTCTTGGTGTGTGTGTGTGTGTGTGTGTGTGTGTGTGTGTGTGTGTGTGTGTGTGTGTGCATCCTAACCTCCACCTTTGAATAAGGACACTGTCATATGGGCTCAGGACCCACCTTCCTGAACTTACTTCAATTTGTCCCTTTTAAGGATTCTTTCTAAGTATAGTTACATTCTGAGTTTCTGGGGTTTAGGACTCAAACAAGAATTTTGGGGGACTCAGTTCATAACAGTTTGTGTGTTCAGTGTGTGGGTATGTGTATGTGTGTGTCTGCAAGTCTTCAGGAAATATTCAATTGAAAAGCTTGAGAAATGCCCTTCTAAGTCATGTGTCTTATCCTGCATTTAAATATTCTGTGTTTGCCCTTACACATGGACTTACTGGCTGATAAACTCTGTGAGGGCTAGTTTTTATTGTTTCCCTCATAGTTTCTCTTACAGGGCTGGGTGTGTATTAGGTTCTCATTAAATACTTGGGGTTTGATCTCTTATCATGTCTAATGTCGGTTCGTCACCATTTTCTACCTGCTTCTTGCTCCTGGATCCTAGGCTAATATTCTGGCTGCAAATGAGGCTCTCTGAATTCCATCCGCACTTTGATTTCTCTTAAACAAGTAAGTGGGGTGAAATAGCTGATGTAATACTTAAACGTGGAAAAGGTATATAATAAGTGTTTCTTGAATTACTTCATGTATTAAATTAATTACACTTGTCTTTTTCTAACCTCTGTCCCAATATCAAAATCTCAACAAACCTACCACACAGGGGCCCGTCTCCTGAGAGTCCTCTCCAGACGCCCCCACGGGAGAACCGTCATCCCTGAGGGTCTTCCTCACAGACATTCCATACAGGGGATCCTTCTTTCTGAGTCTTCTTGACAGATAACAGGTAGGATACCCTCTCTGAGGGTCTTCTTTACAGAAGGTCTTCTCACACAGTGAATCTCCTCTTTGAAGCTCCTCTCCTCACACACCCCAAACAGAGGATCTCTTCTCTGAAGCCCTCTCTCCTGCTCACGGTCAGGGTCAGTTTATGGTCTATCTCCCATTTCAGGGGAGAACTTAGAACTCCAGGCAACTCTGTGCTCCTTCATACTCAGCTAAATAAGATATCCCAGGTGGAGAGGGTCTTCAGACCCCTTAGAGTGGACTAAAATGAGACTGGGGAGTCCAAGTGCTTCATCACTAAAAGCTCTTAAAATTCTGAGCATTGGCATTTTTTGTGGAAATGATAAATGAATATTTGAAAAAAGTTGGAAAATACTAGGAAAATATATAGGAGGAAATATAACTCATTTGTGTTAGGTAAAATTTAGCAGTAACTACTACTGCTATTCTGAGGGTGAGTGGAGTGTGTACCCCTGTCTTTGTTGCTATAGCAATGTGAGTAGACAATTCCCTTTGTTTGTAAAGTCAACTATCAGTTTTACTCATATCACAGTGAGCAGGCTATCTACTCAAAATAATATCCCACTTTGTTCACTTAGCATTTCCAAGTAATTTAAAAATCTTTAAAACTAAAATTTTTAGCGGCTACATAATATTGTATCTTAATAGTGTACTGAACTTATTTAGTCATTCTCTGATTCATGAATATTTCTGATGATAACAGTTCCGCATAACTAGAGCGAATATCACTGTACATAGATCATTATAGATAAGTCATATTATTTATTCAGATTTATTCCTAAGAATAGAGTTACCAGTTCAAGGGATGGGAATACTTTTAAGAATATTGTTATAAGTGGAGAAACTGTTTCTGGGAATTCTGTATCAATTTAAACTCCAACCAGAGAGAATAAGATTATCTATGTACCTGATATTCTAGCACAAATGAAGGTTTTATTAGAAGGGAAAAATAGAAAGAGAAGGAAAAGGGCTGCAAGTTTGTCGAACAAAAAAATCATATCAATGTTTTAAGTATCTGAATTTCTTTTCATTAGTAGTGAGGTTGAGGCTTTTGAACTTTGCTTTTTTCGTCTCTGCTTTTCTCGTTTGATGACTAACCCTTTGACTATTTTTCCGTTAGAAACCATTTGCCTGTAATCCTTGTGGCATATAGTTCCCTTTGAGTTTCTTAGATATCTTTTAGTTATCTTACAATGAATGTTTTTGACTTATTGAAGCTTTTACTTTATGCCAGTGTACAAAAGCCCAGGAGGGCACAAAGACCGTCTTAGCTGTGACCACAGAGGTCACAACTGTGAGGGGCTATTGGACAAGCCTGGGCCAGCGCTAATAAAAATTAGTCACTAGAGGAACAGACTGGTGGTTTCGTGATGCTTTTGCTGACCCTGAATAGTAATCAGATCTGTCTGTATCTTGCTCGTAGTTTCTTCCATTGAATATCTTCTTGGAAAATCCTGTGCTCTTCTTGACATAGTTAAACACGCCTTGATCTTTCAAAATTGTCATTTTTAGAGTTTCAGTATTTTGCATATTCTATCTAATTCTTCTTCAACTTATTTTTATACGTAGACCTGCATATATAAGGACCCTAACTGATTTCCCCCCAAATAAGTTTACATATTTTTCTAAAAAGTTTATTGAATTCATTATCTTTTCTTTGTTACCCTTTAAAATTTTTTCTAGTAGCATTTGCTTCTGGGAAAGCAAATCTTTTCCAATGTTGACAATATCTGCTCTTCTTCCAGTCCCAGAGAATTTTATTTCCTGCCTAATAGACTGGCTCCCTCATTATTCATTCATATTATTCTTTTTTTTTTCCTTTTATTATTCCTTGGAAACTCGTGTTTTCCCTGTGAGTAATGCAATCATTTATGAGATGATGGCCCTGCCATCTGACAGAAGATAAGAACAATTCTGGTCAAATGCTCCCAGGGACCACAAGTAATGAGGAGGGCCCTGGGCTGCGGGCGGCGGCAGTCAGAGGCTGACTGGGCATAGTTGAAAGGAGAGCAGGCAGAGCAGGCCGCCGGACTGCTGGGCAGGGTCCCTGTCCTAGGATTTCCAGATCTGAGCGTCGGTGGTGCTTAGAGCTCCACAGTGATGCTCACTGATCGCCTGGATTTTCTGACAGCTACCTCAGAATAGTCAGTCTCTGTGTGACTCAGTATGTCCCTTACACCAGGCTTAGCTACCATTGACTTGCTGCCCACTGACATGCAGTCCAATGCCGTGGACTAAAACTTCCTGAAAAGTTGGAAAGTCCTGCACCCTGTGCTGTCCCGCTCAGCAGCCACCCAAAGGAGGCCGCAGGACACTTGAAATGCAGCAAACACAGCTGTGCCTAAACTTTTATTATGCTTCAATTTTAACTTTTTAAATTTAAATTTAAACAGCAACTAGATTGGTGGGCATCCTATCAGCTGACATGGTGAAAAGTTACTCTCTATCCTGCCACACTGTCAGGTCCCTGAAAAAAGCCGTTGAACCAGAGCTCAAGCAACTTGCCTCTGTTTCCTTGCAGCCGGAAAGGCTCTGTGGTCCTGTGGTGGGGTGATTGGAACAACTCCCGGAGCCAGACAGAGTACTAGGCTTAGCTGACTAAAGCAGAAATGACTTTCCAGCCAGACACAGGTCTGCTAACTAAGAGACCAAGACAAGACTGCTTTTAACCAGATTAGCACACAGACATTCGGGAACCCACAACTCAACCTCCAACACAGTTCCCACATTATCTATATCCACCTCACTGCTCCAAGCTCCCCACGAAATGATTTTCCCCAGCAAGTCTGCTAAATCGAAGATCATTGCTTTTACTTTGCCCTGTGAGCAGCGTTCCACCTGCTAATCATTTCCTCTGTGAACAGGCATCTAGCCGAAGCTCTGACGCAAGATTTCCTTCCCTGTCCTGCCTCTCTGGCACTCATGTGTTCACCTGTGGACAGGTGCTGTGCTTCTCCCATGATTCCTTAGGTGGTGTCAACTCAGCCCACATCTGCTTTCCCACCCAACCCTCTCTTATGAGAGTCACTGTAAAGCTTTTATGTAATTGAAGTATATTGAGGCACTCTCCTTGGCATCCTAGGGGTTAACTCTCAGTGCTATCATCACCACGGCCTGAGTTCGACCCCCAGCCAGGGAGCTAACCCACTTGGCACAGAAGATCTCTACTGTATCACCTACTGCTCCTCTTAGCAGTGTATTTCAGTACATTAGCCCATTCTGCTCCATACTCCTATCTCTGGTGAATCCTCTCAACCCCCACACCTCTGGCCTGCACCCCAGTTCTTTTATGCAAAAGTAAATAAAGTAATTTTTTTTAAAAAAGGAAATATACTGAGTGTAAAGCAATTGAAAAAATGCTCTCATGTTTTAAAATTTAAAAGGGATTATTTTCGTGACATGATTTCTTAATTCTTAAGTTACCTTCAAATTGTTTGAAAATAACAAAGATGATCTTACTACCAAATTTCCTGGGTTTGAATTCAATAAACATATTTCTGTTAAAATAAAAATATAGGGCCTCCCTGGTGTCGCAATGGATTACGCTTAGAGCTGTGGAGCTGTTGGCAGCTGCGGTGCAAATTCGATGTCCAGCCAGGGAGATTCCCACATGGTGCAGCAGACCTCTCCTGTCTCATCCACTGCTCCCCTCAGCAGTGTATTTCCATTGATCTGCCTGTTCTGCTCCCCACTCTGTCACTGGTGAACCCTCTCACCTCCCCACACCTCTGGCCTGCACCCCAGCTTGTATGCATAAATAAATAAATCTTTAAAAAATTAAAAATTAAAAGATAAAAACAAGTACGGTCTAGTCAAGCTTGTCAGGACATCCTTGGGACCATCTATAATTGACTTCCTCTTTCTCCAGATGGACTTTCACAGATGCTCACACGGACGCTCGTCAGAATCAGGGCTCCACACACAGGCATCAGGGGACCTGCTGAGAAGCAGTTTTCAGGATGCACTGTCAAAGAGCAGCGAGCAGCCTTGCCTAGTTCTAGGTCAGACCCCAAGTCCACCCCGACAACTTTGCCAAGCCCCAGACTCAGGGACCCCCTCTCTGTGAGTGTTCAGTCAGCCTGTCAGAGATGCCAGGGTAACTTCACCACCATACCCGCACCCCAACATGCGTGAGGGCTGGTGAATCCTGGTGTGAGTGCAGCTCTTTCCCCTGGACGTGCCTCCCTATGCCAATAGTTACGAAGCCTCCAAGTTGCCAAAGGCCTGCACACAGCATCCTCATTTATTGTGAAACTAAATCAGTTTGGGGCTAAACATATTTTTAAATGTCAGCCTACTTATTTGGTCCATGGGATGAGAAATGCAAGATTTTTCAGAAAATGCCATGTTTGGTTTGGATTTTGTCCTGGAATGTGGGATGGAACAAATGCTAAATCCTTCTCAAGTCTTACAAGGATAAAAAGCACAAGTACAAGTAAAAGCAAGTGGTAAATTCTGATAGGATAGGTTTTTCCAAGTCTCATTATCACCATAATTAGAACTATCAGATTGTATTAAACTGGGAGGATACGGAATCTGAAAAAAATTATCTTTCCCAGGATGTCCCCAAAATAGAAATAAAAGAAAAAAGGATGACCCCCTCTTTGATACTATGGGATCTCATGAAGGGATGAAAGATGAAAGGTCCCTGAAGAGGAAGCCACTCCACCCGCTCCAGGCTGCGACGGTGGCTGGCAAGACAGACCCCTCGCTGGGGCACACCCCTTTCTGTTTGTCAGGAACTTTGGAGGGAGAAAGTCCTCACCCTTATACTTAGCTCCGGCACTCAAGACTCAGTGGAGATGACCCAGGAATTGGTGGCAGCTGGCACCAAGCTGGGCCCATTTGGGGCAGTTTCAGAAGGGCTCTCCTGCTGGCCCAAGAGAGCTGGGGTGGGGGCGGCAGCTAAGGAATGGGGTTTCTCTCTCTACCTGCTTGCCCTGCCTGGTTTGCACTTATGGCAGCCTCACTTGGAGCTTGTGAGAATGCAGAGCCCGACTCCCCAATCAGCATGTGCAGGTAACTACAGCCTGACGTGATTCTAGATTCTTTAACAGGTGAAAGGCACCAACTTGAACCAAAAAGGTTTTGTACTGTGAAAGGAACAAACCAAACCAAACCAAAACAAAACAAAACAAAAAGACAACCAATGGACAGGGAGCAGTTACTTGCAATCACATCTGACAACAGGTTAATTCACAAGATGTATAATAACTCATATAACTCAACAACCACCACCCAATCAAAAATGGACAAAAGCTCTATTAATCAAATAATAAGATCATAACTTCTTACTGTATTGTTCTACTCCCTGCTGGGAACAGTGTCTCCTCAGAATGGCCCCCACCAATCACGGGGCCATTCCAATAACTGTCCACAGAAATATGACTCCTGTCCCCATGAGTCACAGAGACCCCACAGGGGCTTATGTGAATTGCAAGATGGAAACTCAGGGGTCCCTGCAGCCCCCATTAGAGCACTCTTGTGGGTGATTTTCACTCCATTCACAGGTTTCAGGGCACCTTTATGCAGGGGGAAGACGGACCCACCTCCTCTGCTACTCTCCCCGTCTTCCCCGGTGCCTAGTGCCGCCATTGACACTGGCTTGGCTGTTCTCCACATCTCTGTTGAGGAGGGGACTCTCCAACTGCAGGTGCTGCTATTTGTTTTGTGTGCATCTACATTTCTCTCAGGTAGGGTGCCAGGCACCGAAACCCCAGGAACAGGACAGGCCACCTAAGGAGAGAGCACAATGTTGGACAAAGGTTATAAAAACTCGGACACCCAGAGAAAGAAACATGCACACTTGTGCACAGAACGGGGGTTTCCCTGTGTTTTCGGGAAACATAATTATATAATTAACATTCATCATACTGAGGTCCATTTTCCATTTTGGTGAGAAGCTTCAAGTGTGCCCACTTTAGGGCTCTGTCCATTGATGACACTTGAATGCCTTCTCACAGGCGAGAACGTGTGACTTAGTTTAGAGATAGAGTGAGGGGCTCCATGCTGGCCAAGTTTTCTTAATTAAGTTCCCATCCTGATTTCCATACCAGCTTATGTTGCATCACTGAGACAAAGCCGCTTATTTTACCTTCCCACTGACAATTCTCTTTTTTCACTCAGTCACTCCCTCCTGTTTCTCTGCCTCATAACTCAACTTTGTTGGTAAATTGCTTGGAACAAACATCACTCTAGAAATGAATATGTCTCCCATTTTATAATCATTTTATGTACACCTTGTGTGAAAGTCTCCATGTTTTGAAAATTAACTTTGCTATAGAATTTCAGAAGTAATTAAAAGGGACAAGTAGACACTCCAATGACTATGAGTTAATAATAGGCCCCACATTATCATGTGCAACTGTAGGCACAGTGTGTTTTCTGTTTCATTCTTCTTGAAACATTTTTTTAAATAAAGAGGAAAAGGTATTTTTGTATAAGCATGAACTTGAATTTGCTTCCCATGCATTCTGTGACTCAAAGCAGGTTTCCTTATGGGATACGGCCAATTTAAGTCTCCTAAACTTGCCAGAAAAAACAAATTAGTACTATTTCCCATTTGTTAACATGGTATTTTCTTCATTCATCTGTGGAAGAATCTGCTTATTGGGGAAGAAAGAACTGAACGGCAGAGTTAAGTGGCTGCGGAGCCCACAAGCGTGGGTGGAAATCCTGCCTCCAGCCCACAAGCGTGGGTGGAAATCCTGCCGCCAGCCCACAAGCGTGGGGAGACTCACTGCACCAGCACCTCCTCTGCTCCATCATGGTGGGAGGATCAGAACTAGGTGTGGGTCTGCCAGAAGGGGGCTGCAGTGGGACCCCGAAGTTGGAGGCTGCCACCACACAAAAGTCAAAGTCAGAACAGTCAGCAGATTCCCTGACAATGTGGAAAAGTTGATAGAATTTGGTGGGATTTTGGGCTAAAAAAATGGGACATTGGCATCTCCCCTCAAGTCAAGTGAACCAGGAGAAAGATGAGGGTTTAGGCAGGCCTGGATCCACATGTGACTTCTGTCGCTGGAGTCCCTGGTTTGTGACATGCAAGAATGAACAAACAGAGATTGAGCCCATCACCAGCATGAACACGATAACCCCAAGTTCCTGCTGCCAGCAGGCTTCTACCTTTAGAAGGAGTGGCTCCCTGGAATCTCCGTCCTGTCAATCTTCTACATGGACTACATCCCACTGTGTGTCCACCCAACATTGAGACCTTCTGAAGTGGGAAGTGCATGGGATTGTGATCTTAAAAATCCTGATTCCAGGTTCTAACTTGAAGTTTTCAAGACAGGAAAGCTAGGCAACCTTGGAAGTACCGCCCTAATTTTTCATCTATGAAACTGAAATAATCTTAAATGTTCTCTTAGTTCTCAAGGTTTGATAAAATTGGATATAATATTGTGTGTGAGAGTGTTTCACAGAACCTGTGAAACCATCCAAATGTCATTGACTGTTGGGACTCAGTGGCCAGCTAAGAGGAGTGGGATATTTCTAGGAGCTACCTCAAGACCTCAGAGGCAGTAGGGCCTTGTTAGCCTACATGAATCATGGAGAAAAATGCTTTAAGTAAGGTCAGGTTCACTGCATTTGGGAGTAAGCTGTGTAGGAGTAACTCCTGTTATTGATATTTATGTTGATATTTATTTAATTTCCAAATTCAATTCTTTAGGACCTTGAACCTGTGTGGTTGTACAAATTTATATTCACGGCTGGACATGAAGCCAGCTCATATCTTTCAGTTATTAAAATTATCCTGGAGAGCTCTGACCATCAGGGTGCCACTGGCATCCTAAAATGTTCTCTTTGTTCCTGAATACACAACCTCAAAAAGATGGCTGTTCCAGGAAGAAGTTATGCAAATAACATTCATGTGTGTTCAAATTTATTCCCAAGTAGACTAACTTCCTAATTCTGAAAACAGTGGTGACACGTGTCATATGAGTGAGATATTTTACTTGTATTTTGCTTCTAGTGCCAAGTAGAATCTTGCCATTGTAGCCACAGAGGCACAGAGAATAACACTATTGTGGTCCAAACTCCATCCCTAAGAACCTCTTGTTACCCACGTTTTCTTCCGGTGAGCCCCGGGACCAATCATGCTTGAGTGTGTTTTTTGCTAAATGGAAGGATTCTTCTTCCCTTTGTGTATAAGGATGTTTTTAGTTAAGACTCTAAAGTGTGGGAGCTTCTATTTTGTGCAGGAAATTTACAGACAGGAGAAACAGTATGATTCAAATATCTACGGAGTAAACAGGGGGTGGATGGGAGGTGAGTCTCATGCCAAAACACAAGCCCCTTAATCTGGCCGAGGAGATGAGACCCAGAAGTGAAGAGAGGAGCCCAAGGATCTTACCAGCAAGTGTGCCAACAAAGTTAACTCCTTGTTTCACAACTCAACCCTTTTGACCTACCAAGACCAGTGGGTATTATAAAACTGTTTATTTGATGTGTGAAGCTACTAGAAATTGGAACACAGGGATGGGCACTGTGCCTTCCATTCTCATTTGAGAAGATCCTGGGAGCTGAACAATGAAGGCCAATGCAAGATAAAATAAGAAAAGGCACCCAGTGCAGGTCTGTGGGTGGTACAATGCCCACTGTCTGCAAATGCAGCAAACACAGCAATGAGAAGAGAAAGTGCCCCCCAGGCCACAAGTTTCCCATTGCTTGCTCACTTTATGCTCCACCATGGGGTGGGATTGGTGGGCTGCTAGAAGAGAGCATCGGGGAAGACCCTCTGGGTTTCAAGTGGGATAAACCCACTGAGACTGAGTAATCACGAAAGGGAAGCCATTGGCTTGCATGATTTGATGCTGTGGCGTGGCCTCCAAGTCCCAAAAGTTCATGGTTTCATCTTCCAGTCCTGGATGCACTCTCCATCCCCCTGTCCTCTTAGCCCTGCATGTATGGAAACCCCACAGTTGGTCCATAATGGTGGGCAGGAGGTGGAAAACAAAATATGCCCTGACTAGTTCCAAACAAGTGGTGTTAATTCTTGGGCTTCTTATTCAGCTACCCTGTGGTGCAGCAGAAAAGAGAACACATTTTAAAAATAAGGCCCAGGGGGGCCTTCCCGGTGGTGGCGCAGCGGTTAAGCGCTGCGCTGTGGAGCTGTCGGCAGCGGCAATGCGAGTTCGACGCCTAGCCAGGGAGAATCCCACATGGTGCGGCAGACCTCTCCTGCCTCGCCCGCTGCTCCCCTCAGCAGTGTATCTCTGATCTGCCTGTTCTGCTCCCCACTCTGTCTCTGGTGAACCCCCTCGCCGCCTCACGCCTCTGGCCTGTACCCCAGCTTGTATTATAAAAAAAAAAAAAAAATAAGGCCCAGGGACCAGAGCCTTCTGTCCAATTTTTGCACACCGGGCCTGTTTAAAGTAAGATGTAGATAGCATCCCAACTAGGGCATCTAAGGGGGCTTTTGGAGAGACTCCCCTAAACTCAAATTTCTCCTTCATTGGGCCAGCACAGAGTCCATAATATCTCCTTCTGGGGTTACAGTGTAATATTAATAAAGGACATGTGTTATGTACACAGATGCTTGTTGCCAACTGTGGCTATCCCATTTTGAATTAACACCACAATCTTAACCTTGTAAAGTTTCAGGAGAAAGCATTATCTTAGGTGAGTGGACAACCACACAGTTAAACAACTTGTATCTAAACCCCGATGCAAGCGATCAGCGTGCCAGCGTGGGGATGCGATCACAAGAGATCTCATCTGGCTTGCTATAGTATGTGAGTGGGTGAACCACAGCAAAAAGACTTTACCTCAGTTCAATTTCCTTTCAATTTCACAGCCTTTCAAAGAATACCAGCTAAAGGGAGGATGTCAGGAAACCAAAGGGTGAGATGAAGGAATGCAAATAGACTTGCGGCCCATTTTCTTCCTTTGCCTGGAACTAAACTGATGGGAGCTGATTAGAAGCCAGGCCAGTTGTCCAGCCCGGAGGATGATCTGACCCAACAAGACACACCTCGTAAGGGGGAAGGAGTAACTAGGACTTGGAGAATGTTACGTCTGGGAGATTTCTACTGTGAATAGGTAGCTGTAGTTTTTAATGTGTCTGTGTTAAAACTTCTTGGCTATAAAGTATGAAGTCTTCATGTGAACATCAACATAACAGCTTCTTCTAGATAATTTTTCCACACCTGCCACATGCTGGGAGCTGCCCACCTTTGTATAAGAAATATGCCACTGGCATCCCATTCTGGCAACTCAGAACATTAAATTATGAATACCGCTTGTTGAAAAGCATCCACTGTGCTCAGAGGAAAAGGTGCATCTTTTTGTTCTAATCAATGTCAGCCACTGGCCCATAAAAAGTAACAATATATAAAATGTGTCATACATTTGGCTGCAGTAACTTAATTAATTTAGTCCATTTGGGAGTAGATGACAAGGCTTTTTTTCTTCATAAGCCTTCATTGATTCTCTTAAAATAGTGCTGACACAGAGGGAGTAATTCAAATTGATGGCAGATGAAGTCGTAGTTCAGGTCCAGATTTCTGAACCAATCCAGGCTGTAATCAGCATTAACCAACCCAGATTTAATGATCCTCACATGAATAACAATATAAACAAACCCAGGCATTGCCTTTTATGGGGGATTGAAGAGAGGATCTTAAACTTTTCAAACTGTTTTTTAGTCCCTCGTGAGCTTTCCTGGGCCACAGCCAGTGACAAGTGCACATAGGCCAGAGTCAGAAAATGAGCAAGATTTACAGAAAACCAAACCAAACCAGAAAACAAAGCCTCGGGCTTTGACTTCCAGCAGCTGATGCCAAGTGCTTGATCTCACCGAGGCTCTGAGTCGTTCATTTGATCTGCCCTCAAGAGTGCCCTCGCCCCAAGACTCCTATGATTTGGAACATTGTTCTGAGTCATAGGGAGACTGTGGTGAAGCTGAGGGATGTGGGGACAGGGACAAGTACCCCCACCCAGATTCAGGGATTCCCCCAGGCTCAGGGGTGCCTGGGCTCAGAGGTGACCCAGATTCAGTGATACACAGGTTTCAGGGGGTGTCCCAGGCTCAGAGCTGTCACAGGCTCAGATTCCCCTGTTCAAGGGTCCCCCAGACTGAGGGGTACTCAGAGGTGTGTCTTCCTCCTTCCCCACCTATCTACAATAACATACACGCATAACCCTTTCTAGAACATTTTAAAGCAATCTAGGGCTTCATATTGTTTCCTGTTAATCATAAATAAGAACTTTTGTAAAAATTTCATCAAACACTATTATTGTAGTTGATAAAATTGACAGTACTTTTAATTTAATATTATCTAGCAAAATGTCTATTATAGTAAATGCCCTTGTCTTCGTTACCCCATTTTAACAGTTATGAAGACAGCGCTTGTTTCACCTATGAGTCAACCCATTTTGTCTCTCCCCAGTATTATCTTGAATGAAATTTCAGACTTGTCATCATTGCAATTGTGACCATTCCAGGCCATGTCTCTGCCAAATAGGCTCTCTCCTTAAAATAAAATCACAATTCCATAATCAATAATAACAAAATTAGAAATAACTTAATTCTATTAAATATATGCTACACATAGACATATAATTTAAATAACTGATGGTAAGATTATATATATATGTATGCATTCATGCATGTGTGTATGTACGTACATGCCTGAATTTAAGTACAACTGTATGTAAGCATGTGCAAGCACATATGTAAACATATATATATATATATATATATATATATATATATATATATATATATATATATATATATATATATATATATATATATATATATATATATATATATATATATATATATATATATATATATATATATATATATATATATATATATATATATATATATATATATATATATATATATATATATATATATATATAGTTGACTTGTTTAACTCAGAATCCAACACATTCCAAACATGACATTAACCAGGTTCCATCTCTGGAGTTCTCCCAGCTCTGGATTTTGGTGATCACACATGGATGGTCTTCTATGTTGCCCTCAGTCTAGAATGCATTCCTGTAAACTGGCATGAAGCTCCACATCTGTGCCACCCAGCTGAGTTGCACTGGCCCATGTGGGTACTGAGCACTTGAAATGTGGCCTCTGTGACTAAGGACATGAATTTTCATTTTAATATAAGTTAATTTAATCTAAATGAATGTAAATTTAAAAACTGATACTTTATTCAGCTATTGGAAAACTGTCAAGTACGACTAGAACAGCTTTGGTATGTAAATCTACTTTAACTGTAAATTTTTATAGCATATAAATACAGATTCTAGAAGAAAAACAAAAACTCTTATGTAGATACCTTCCATTTAGAATGTCATTTGCTGGGCATACCATAAATCATTTATTGACAGACACAATGAGTCTTGCATATATATTGAAATAGCTTGAGAAATACCTCAGTTAATCATTATGGCCAAGGAGTAATGTGTTCTGATTAATTGAATTGGTACTCTAACTTTGAGTTCATAATTTTATGTTCTAAAATTTGCATTGACAAAACTATAGTTGGGAAGAGAGCAAAGGCTTCTGATTTTAGCCACAATTTTCAAATGAGTGTATGTTCTTAGCAAACTGTTCTAACAATGAGAATTGTGAAGGCTATGGTTTCATCTGATGATAATGTTAATAATCAAAGTCCTCTCCAACCACCTCATGACTAAAAACTGGGTCTCTGAGCATTATTTTCTGTGTATCTTTTTAAACAAATAGTTGTAAAACAGTATTAATTGCTGTGGCTTAATGTGAAACAGCGGAGGTACATTTCTTGTGGAAATGTTATTTCTATGAAGGAAAATCAAAATGGTATTATAATGCTGTGTGGCTAGGGAATGAAGGTGTTGCAGAAGTCTGAATCAAGAAAGCAGTAATGACAGCAAGTCAAGCTGAAGTCTAAAGACTATCAAAGTATGATACTTAGGTTGGAAAGACATGCTCCTAGTAGCTAAACCTAAAACGCCTAGGTTGATGATGCTAATTTAAACTTAATTGGTTTTAAATCTTACATTAATGTACAAACTTAAATTTATATTTTATTGGATTTATAAGCATATTTACAACTACCTTAGAGTTTTTATACACTTATACAACACTGCAAGTTGTTAAATCAACACTCTGGAAATTAAGAACTTTTCTTATTCTTTAAAAGGCAACCCAAGTTAGAAAAATACTGGAGTGGGGAACTCATTTCTAGGTGTACTCAGTTTTCCTTTAGAACTGAATTTTTAGAAATGCACAAATTTAGCAAAGGAAAATCTAGAGCTAGTGAGCAGAACTTTCAACAACACAGTCATCCAATTATTTGTCCGGCAGACACTAGTAGAAATGTTAGATGTCCACCTACCTGAGGCTGGAGGTGCCAAGTTATTGATTAATCATACCTTAGAGGACAGCAATATTTAGGGATTACAATGGACACACATCTCACTGCTGGAAAGCTTGCATTCCAAAGATAAGGAGGTATTGATAGTGACAATGAAGGGAAGTATGTTCAAACACAAGCAGTGACAAAATGTAAAGATGCCACCCAATGACTTAGACAAGCAGAAATAATTTATTTTTTTCTACACAAAAACCCACAGAAAGGAAGGCAGCACTTGTCTACAACCCAGTGAAATAATAATATAATTAGAAGACTGAAATATAAAATGCCAACATTAGATTTTGTCAACTTAGGGGACTTTTATAATTACTAATCAATATATAAATGTTAAGTTAGTTCTAGATGTCACAAGTATCAGAACATGTCAAGCCTGGAAGTTGTTAACGAATGTCAATTATCTGGATTCCAATTAAATGGAATTAATTAATCCATTTGCTTATCCAGTCAGCCTGACATTATGAAGAGTGTTTACATCAAATAGGAAATTGTGCATATAATAGGGAACATCTCTGACTTAGGGTATCCACCCACAGGAAAGCAATACGATGATTGACAGCAAGAGCACATGACATAGATGACACTGTATTTGAACTATTCAAACGCTAGGGATTTTAATACACAGTCCCCACACAGACAGAGTTCCATGATAAAAAAGGTCTATTTTATCAATGTGGAAGATCTCCATTGTTTTCTGTTTGAAGATTAGATTATCATTAACATATTAGGGCTATTCCATGCTGCAGAAAGGAAATCTAATTTTACTAACTCAGGTTTTCTTAGACTTCTAGGCCATGAACCTTCATCATTATTATACTTAATATCATATTTTAGCACCTGTAATTTAGGAGATAAGATATAATGTATAATATAATGTCTTAAGAGAGGTCTGGATAAAACAATGCAGGGTATATATTAGTGTAGAAGATAGCTTGCTTAGCACAAATATCTCACTGAGCTCATTTGCTGTCTGATGAAGTATATTAGTCACATAAAGTACTAGTACATTTTATATTAACTAGAAAGCGATCTCACTACAGGAAAAAAAAACTTCTTAAATTAGTTTACTATTCTTTATGTATAAGTAACTACATATACATTTCAGTGATATACACCTATAAGTATACAAGGATATATTTGGTATCTGCTAATGCATATGTAATACTAGACACTACACTCAAAATCTTTTGAAATATTTAAAATAAATTTACTAACATCTTAACAATTGTAATGCTTTTTGAGAATGTTTATTGTTTTTATATAGACCACACATTAAGTATATAAAATTACAAAGTAAGATTAGACTATTCCAACCAGGAATTTCGTGAGGTGCTTTAGAAGTGCCTTCTACTTGGTAGGTTATTTAGTGGGGAGCAGAAAAGGCAGATCTACTGAAATACACTGCTAAAGGGAGCAGTGGGGGAGACAGGAGAGGCCTGCTGCACCACAGGTGGGTTTTTTCCCTGGCCAGGGATCAGGCTGTAGTGGTGATAGCACTAAGGCTTAACCCCTTAGGCTACCAGGGAGGCCCAGGTGGCTATTAACAATTCTTGGGTGGTGGATGAAAGCGTAGACTGTATGTAAGTATCTTTTACACTGAAACAGTCTGGAAAGCTTTGCCTTACAAGCCCCTCCCTAGCTTGCTAATTGTAAACATGGGACTTCCTTTGCCTTACGTCAAACCAGAGCACATCTTCTTGTGTCTGTCTTAAAGTCTTTTCTGCCATGACTATATGCACACCCAGACATATACCTCTGTTAAATTATAATTTGAACCTTATTAACCATTTACTCTGTATATGAACTTAGTAAAAGTTCCTTTTATAACACCAGGGAGGAAAATGAAGAGAATAAGATCATTCTTTCTGCTTACGCTATGTAGGGTCATTATGTGTAGCCAGGTGGAGGAATAAGTAGGTACACAGGACATGTCTGAGCTAGGAGTTCCCAGACCATAGCCAAAAGACAGATCCATCCCCTCCTTCTTTCTTTCTTTCTTTCTTTCTTTCTTTCTTTCTTTCTTTCTTTCTTTCTTTCTTTCTTTCTTTCTTTCTTTCTTTCTTTCTTTCTTTCTTTCTTTCTTTCTTTCTTTCTTTTTTATTAGAACACAACTGTGCTCAATTGTTCACACAATGCTCATGGCTTCTTTTGCCCATCTGTAAAGCAGAGTAGTTACAAGACATTACACAAAGCCTAAACTTCCTCCTATCTGTCCCTTTGGAGAAAATGTTTGTCAGTTACTGTTACAGGATGGGACAAGTCAGAAGCTAGAACTGCTGGATGAATGCAGAGGGAGAAGGAAGTCTGAATTCTCTGTGGCCAATTTCATGCATGTCAGTTCTCTCAGAGTGCTGGTAGGAGTCTTTACTCACCTAACCTCTTCCTTCTCCTAATTATATACATAACCATTCAAATATTTACATCTGTTCCAAAATCTATAATATCTTTTATGATTAAAGCCAAATAAAATCAGCAATCATTTCGGTAACAGAAATGGCATAATGCGGGGGTGTTGCTGATACAATATACAGAATTGCTCAAATCAACACTATTTCATTAAAAAAAAAATCCCTGTAAATTCACCACATTTTACAATGTATGGAAAAGTGAATCTTTTGCTCACTGGTGCTAGAGGTCAGAGATGTGCTATTAATAATTTTAGCAAAGCACCCCCAACTTCAATATGGCACATCTGAAAAATAGGCATCACCCTTTCTATCGTGCTAAACTGAAGTGCAATCCAAAAATATGATGTCCTAGATGAAGGTGACAGATAAGAAATTATGTTGGAACAGATGGAACAAATACCCCAATGAGTGGATGTGAAATTGATTCAGGGGATTTTCTATTATTATGTCTCCAATTCAAAATGCACCTGTGAGGCTTTATTCTCTGATTCACACATCCCTCTTCAGAAGCGGACATACACATGTGTATGTGAGCACACACAGACACACATATTCAAATTTTAAGTGGAAAAGCAAAACGACTTCATAATGTCATGGAAAGAAATCTGAGGAATTCAGTGTTGAACATGGAGGCAATCACTGATGGACGTGGTCATCTATTTAATCTGTGGGACTGAGGGCAACATGGGGTCCCGGGACCTCTGCTAAGAAACTATTAAGAAGTAATGACAGAACATTAAACTCAGTCCATGTCACAAGCCCATGAAGTGACTGTACATTCCTCTTCTGCTCCCCGCTACTGAAAATAGAACAGAAATGGAGCCAATATTTAGAGAAAACTCCAGGGACAAGCTGCGCAAGGCCATTCAATGCCAGACCTCAACCATGCTGTACACTACATGGCTGAGCAAAGGAAGTTCTTTTTTCTTTTATTGGGATAACATTGGTTTACATTATGTTTGGTATTTTGGCAGCATAGGGACCCCCTCAAGTGTTGCCACCATAGTACACCTGCCACTAGATCACCCGCAGCCCACCACCGGTCTATTTTGTTCCCTTCCCTTTTTTTCTCACCCCTTCTTCAACCCTACCTCTCTGGATGCTTCAGTTCTATAGTCAGCTGTCAAGGGTTAGTTTTGAATCTTGTTTTTATCAGACCCTAGTTTGGTTTCTCTGGATTCCATATATCAGTGGCACTATTTGATATTTATCTTTCTCCTCCTGACTTATTTCACTTAGCATTATCCCTTCCAGGCCCATCCAGGTTGTTGCAAATGGGAGGAATTTCTCTTTTTTGCTCATTGAGTAATATTCCACTATGTCTATATACCACACTGCCCTTGATTCATTCATCCTTTTCTGGGCACTTAGGTGGTTTCTATAGTTTGGCTATTATCCATAGTGTTACAATAAACATGGGAGTGCACATTTCCTTTCAAAATAGTATTTTCAAATTTGGGGGGTAGCTGCCTAGGAGTAGAATTACTGTGTCCTGTGTCAGATCCACGTTTAATGTTTTGAGACACTTCCACACTGCTCTCTGTAAGGGCTGAACCAGTTTGCATTCCCACCCTCAGTGAGGGAGATTTCACTTTTTCTTGATATCCTCACCAGCACTTGTTTTTTTCTGATCTTTTCATTATGGATCATTCTCACAGGTATGTGGTTTTGATTTGAATTTCCTGACAATAAGTGATGATGAACACTTATTCATATGCCTGCTGGCCATCTGTATGTCTTCTTTGGAGAAGTGGCTGTTTAGCCCTTCTGCCCATTTTTTTGATTGGGTTATTTGTTTTCTTTTTGTTGAGTTGTGTGAGTTTTTTGTATATCTTGGATGTCAGTCCCTTGTCAGATGTATGGTGTGCAGATATTTTCTCTGATTCAGTACGGTTGTCTTATCATTTTAGTTACAGTTTCTTTTACTGTGCAGATGCTTCTAAGTTTCATGTAGTTCCAACTGTTTCTGTTTGCTTTTCTTTTCCTTGATATTGGCGATGAATCCCTAAAAGCATCACTGAAATATATGTTGGGAAGTGTTTTGCTAAAGTTTTATTATATTTTTTATGGTTTCCGGTTTTACATCCAATTCTTTCATTCATTTTGGATTGATTTTTAATATATGGTATAAGATAGTGATTTAGTTTAATTTTTTTGCATACAGTTCTCCAGTTTTCCCAGCCTTATTTACTGAAGAGCTCTCCTTGTTCCAGTGTATGTTCTTGGTCCCTTTGTCATAGATGACCAGTCTCTATAGGTGTGTTTTATTTCTTAGACTCTCAGTTCTATTCCATTGATCTTTGTGTTTCAGTAGCAGGCTTTTAAGATTATTATGGTTTTGTAGTATAATTTGAAGTCTGAAAGTGTGATACCTCCATTCTTTTCTTTTTTTGTTTGACTATTTGTTGTCTTTTGTGATTTCAATGAATTTTAGTAGTTTTCTTCCAATTCACAAAGGAAGTTCTAAAGTAAAACACCCCTCCTCTTCTAAAGAAAACAATTTCCTTTTTTGGTATTCTGCTAGGATTCTTCACTATAAGGCCCTTTTAGTTGTACCAATCACTCATGTGTTCCCACTCTGCTTTAGTGGAGAAATTGTATTAAAAGTGATCATTTTTTTCTCATTCACATGAACAGAAGCTATAGGTAGAAAAGATGCTTCATTCACAAAGAGACACTTTTACTTGCTTTTATTTATTTTTTATTCAATTTATTTTTTATTCAAATTGATTTACAACACTGCATATGATCCAGAGGAATAGGTCCACACCGCTCCAGATTATGTCACCTCACCACACCCACCACCAAGGCTCCACAGTCCTTCACCATAGGCCCTTGGGCCCCCTTCCATCAAAGGAACTGACAAAACTAAACCAGACACTTCCAGATAGTCCTAAGCGCTCAGTGGTCTTGAGCAGTGTCTTATATTTTATCAGTGGGAGGAAGATCATCCCTGCAAGTGACCCTAGAGCCTTGTCTTGAACACCTCTGCTGGAACTGGGACAAAAGAGACGACAGGTGGGGGAGGGAGAAATTTCAGTAAAAAGCCAAACCACAGGTCTTGGATATTTTATTGTGCTTTAAAAGAAGACATTTCTGCTTCAGAGGAGAATGGCATCATTGTCTGCCTCATGACAGGGCTGTGAGTGTGGCTGACTGAACAGTGATATCATGGCTGGGTCATGGTCCCCAACCACCCCCTAGCAGAGGCAGGGCTGAAGGGACAGGGGAAAGAGTCCAGGCAGAGAGGAAGTGATCGTTCAACACTCATATTCATTTGCAGTGAGTGTATGGGCACCTGTGCCAAAAGACCTCATTTCATAGGACTTCTGAGTCTGAATGTTAAAGTGTGGATGTATATTGTTCACCTCTCAGGCCCCTACCAAACCATTCAACCCTGTCCTGTCTATCAGGCCAGGGCCAGTGGAAGGTCATGGAGAGGAAATGAGTCTTTAACTGAATGTACAAAGCGGCCATGCTTTCTCTGTGCCCACTGGAAAAAAGCCCCATCAGAGGTTTTCAGTCCAAGTGACAATGCTGAGGCCAAGGGGCTGTAACCCCAGGGGGAGGCTGATGAACGATGGTCAGTGAAGAAGGGTGTGAAGTCAGAAGCCCCGAATTTGACAGCTTGTCTCAACCACTCCCTAGCTCTGCCCTTCTGGGGGAAAACTTGCTCTTCATTTCTATGCATTGCTCTTTTCATTTGTAAAATGGGGGTCAGACGTTGTTTCTGCAGAACCAGCTGCATAATCTTCAGGGCCTAGTGCAAAATGAAAGTTTGGGGAACCATGTACAAAAAAAAGTAATAATTTCAAGGAAGTGACAAGAAAGCCAGCACAGGGTCCTTCTGAGTTCAGGAACCACCCCACTCTCCAAATGTCTGGCACATGAAGCCATGAAGTCAACCCTGTGTGCTTTCCCAGGGGTAGGGAGGTGAGATGCTAGATGGGAAAGCAGGAGTGTGCCCACCTCTGATGATGCCTTAGGGAACAGTTGTTCAATTCAAATAGATGTCAAGAAGGAAGGAAAACATTTCTGTAGAAATCATTGACATCAGGAGGCAAAGTCCATGTATGGAGAGAATGAGCTATTGAGAAGTTGTTATTTACATGCAACTGGATTACAATATAAAAGGAAAATGACATGAAATATGAATGTTGTCCATCCTCCAATGGGAAAAGATAGTAGAAATAAGAGTTTTGCTTGAGTCCCCACCAGAGGTAAAGAAGGAGGTTTGACTATGTCAATGTCCTATAGCTGAAGATACAGGGAGGTCTTGTCTCCTACACAAAGAGAAAGGTTATTGATCCCAATTAGGAAGCACTGATCTCTTTTGGAAAGATGAATTTTAGAAATCATTGTCTGACTGGGTACTGGCTGATGGTATGTTAGTATTTTTACAGTAACTCTATACATGAAAATTCATTAATGACTATAAACATCTTAAGATAAATAATTTTCTTCATAATACTATTATAGAAAGTGAAACTAAGAAACCCTTATCAAGAGCTTGATTTCTTTCTATTATCTTAAAAGCCATTTACATCAAACCCAAACCTCCCTAAATAAATATTCTATAGATCTAAAACTCTCCCTGAAAAGGTTTATACAGTATTTTCAGGTTATAACTTCATGAACCTTCCATATATGTCCTTCTCACTTACAGAAGCATTTTCTTTAATCTATCCAAAAATTACTCTGTGGAAATTTTAAAGGCAACTCCATAATTTCAAATATTCTGAAATTTGGTTAATGAGTCAATGATAATGTTAGCCACACCCTTCATGAAGTTAATAAATTTTGATAATATACTTGCCACATCCTTCATCTTCTCCCAGGCAAAGGAATCCAAAAATTTTGGTCAAGTCTTACACTGCAAACATTCCTTCTACCTTATAGTGACTTTTTCCTTATCCCTTCAAAATAACAATAATCTATACATCTACATATTTTCTACCTATTCATCCATCTACCTATTTTTCTGTGAGATGAAGAGTGGAAATCACACATGCACACAGACCCAGTGATTTTTGAAGAAATTTTTGAAGAAAAGGAAAATAGTTTGATTATGTTTTAAAACCTCAAATTTCATCATTCTAAGAACTGTTAACCTTTTCTTCTGAAGCAGTAGCCCATGATACCGATTTCCTGAGTGCTGTGCAAGCTGTGACTCATCGTTTTAGGAACACAATTCTGATTACTTTTTCCAAGAACCTTCTCTGCACCAGCCCACACCAAAGGTATAGGTCACTTTTTTCTATGCATTCTTGCATAGTTCCTGATGACAACTCATGATAGCTTTGTCTCTCTGATCAAACTTACAAGTACATTTAAAACCATAGAATTGGTGACGTCATCAACATGGCGGTGAAGGGACGCTAGTATCAACTCTCCCAAAAGACAAGCCGCCTATAAAGAGACATCAGCCAAACCCAGAGAAGATCCAGAAACGCTACATAAATCTAACACCCTCACGGGTGAGTAGAACTTGGAAAGAAGCTAAAAAGACTGATCAAGGAGAAGAAAGAACCACCAGATCCCCT